>BSBM01000613.1:8745000-9345000 GCA_027924585.1 Larix kaempferi
GAGCAGGGGAGGAGCACAATGACCAAGGTTAGTTGCTTCTAAACTAGCAAACCCTTGTTATTCATTCATATGTGTTTGAAGTTTTAATAAATTCAATTAGCTATGGATTGAGTAGCACATTTTTCATTTGGGCGTGAAACAATGTCTTGCAGAGCACAAACATGCCCTGCAGGGCCAAACCCCTTTCCTTTTATCCAATGTGTGGGCATGTCGGAACAACTGTAGGGACGCACACTACCCATGACCTACGGAGCTCTCACTGAGTAGGGCATTTCTCATTTAGGTGCTAGCAGGGTAGTAGTTATTGGTTTGATAGTAAGGAAAACAAAAATTTCATTGGAAACAAATTTAGTGAGAGCTATATGCTAGCATTCATACCAAAACAACAAAGAATAATCACATAACTAAAAAGATGCACATTGATATCAACCATGTGAGACTACGATTTACAGCCTTATAACCCAATTTGGGGAAAGAAAGTCTGAATGGCGATGCTCAGTCTATTATTACCAATGTTTACAGAGAATTACAACGTATCATGGCCCTCTAGGTTTTTTGCAGTCTAATCTACAGGAAATTTTTAGGTTTTTTACAGTGTATCCAAGTTGGGTGTGTGACCAAGATGTTAACAATCACCCTCACCTCTTTGTCATTTCCCATGCAAGCTATTATGCTTCTCATCCCCGTTGATTATTTTTTGCTTTGACTTAATTTCTATGCCATTCAAATTTGTCTCGAATCCCTTTTGGGTGCAACCTTCCCATTGGGAAGCTTTTGGCCTCTAAAATATGATCTATGGAGGAGATTGAAGTACAGAGTCTCCACTTTTTTTTTTCAAGTTCAACATTCCATTAGTCCTATAGTTTATCTACTTCTTATTTGCCCCTTTGAGTTACTAGTTTTCTCTTGTTCCATTTCTACCAAATGTGTTCTTCCTCTCCATGTGTGTGCTTTGATGAGGTAGGCCTTATCACATTTAAGCAAGAAAAATTTGTTGTTTTTATTGTAGAAGGTTGCAACCCTTTTCCCCATAAGTATGGGTGTCCAAACATCACCTCAAATGCATCAAGTCATGCAACTTCATATTCTACTTCATCTGTGTATTGACTTTAACTACAAAAAATATAATCCATGTGGTGGCTTCAATGCCATGTCCTCCTCGCCATATCTTGTCATCCAATACCCATATTCTTGAATTAGGGCAGACTTGTAGGTTAGGTTTGTTATTTTTTATTTTTGTTTTTATTTTGTGTTTAACCCATGACTCCTTCAAAGATCAACCTCATGTCCTCAAGAATAGGGGTGTCCTCCACATCATCATCCAAGGATGTAGCAAGAGTCCAAGTGCCATCATCTTCAATGGTCGTCACATCTTAGGGTTTGCAAGTCATTAAGTGTCATGGGTACCAGTACATAAGGAAGAAATGAAAACCTACATACCATTGTAGGATTGTGGTCCATGACTAATTGATTCCTTTCAGTGCCCAACTTCAATTCATTCATTCTCATTGATAGGATTGTACTCGAACCTTGGGGATCATTATTATTAATGGTGGGTTGATTGATGTTTATACTAGGGAATGAAATTAGTGGTTCCTAACTAGATGGTTTCTCGCATGGTCAATAGTGAGACGTTACCCATCATGGATAGTTGTATATGTAGCAATTTTGGTTGTAAATGATTTGAGCATGTATAGCTTCCATTCAACATCTCTTTGAAGCTTGTAGCATGGATTTCTTATGGTCCTATTTTACAACTTTTCTTCATTTAGAGTTCTAAGATTCACAACATCATGCCAGGGGATACTATCCTCTAGATCGAGCCAACGTTAACACCAAATTTTCCTTCATAAATCCGAGTTACGTCACAGGGGATACTTTCCAACATATATTCGTGGAAATTATTCGAGGTGAGCTCGATGTTACGTTACAGAGTTCACTATTCGACATTGATGGTTTGTAAACATTATACAAGATGAACTCTACATTGGAGACCATAATTCAGCATCAATGATTCATGAGTACCTTGGCCATATGGGTACTTAATTTGTTCCAACCTAACATTATGGGTACTTGCCATTTCTGTAGGTTTATGGTTGGAGTGAGATTTGTACTCTATTTTACTGCTATTTTAACCAGGAGATAGAGATATACAGTTGAGAAGATTTCATGACTTAATAGGAGTCGTGCACTAATATTTTTGGTACTTTAGAAGTGTTTGAACACCACCTATTTTTGGTTCTTTAGAAGTGTTTTTAAATTTCTGCATGCATAACTGTGCTTTTAGGGGCAGGTTTTTGTGGTCTAACAACAGATTTACATGTTTCCCAAGGCAACAATCTGTCCTTAAGTGTAAATCTATGTTTTGGATGCTTGCTTGGTGTGTTTTAATGCATATTACAAGTTTAATATTTCAAATTACAATAAGCATTTATTGCAGTTTGGATGTTTTTTTATCTTTAGCGTTCACACTTTGAATAAGGATTCCCCCATGCGGTTAGCAATCACTAATGCAAAGTACAACAAGATAATATGAGGTGAAAATGCACATTATCCAACTCTCTTGAATCCCTTCTAGTTTGACTGATTTGGGTCAACTACATTGACATAGCAAAACGGTAAATCCTTTGCTTAAGGGGAAAAGAGGTAGAATTTTGGTGGACCTAGTATCGAGGACCTAGGTTGTATGCCTTTTTTTTCATTCTATGGGTCATTATATTTATAACAGTGGTTGGTTTTCACAAACCAGAGTTCATATACAAAAATTATGGCACCAACAAGGTAATGCAAACCATGTCAACTCACCATAATTCTGATACGGACTTCTACTTCTAGAAGCATCATAGAGTTTCCAAGAGGATTTCAAAACACTCAATCTAACCCCAATTCTTGCTAATAAAAAACCTAGCAAAAAAGGGAAAACAATTCACTTTGACCATAATTTCGACATTAATGTTTTTACATTTCCTTAGGTGTAAATCTGTGTTTTGGCTGCTTGCTTAGTGTGTTTTAATGCATCTTACAGGTCTGATATTTCAAATTACAATAAGCATTTATTGCATTTTGGCAATGTTTTTTTATCTTTAGGGTTCACAATTTGCTTATAGGTTATCTAAGGATTCCCACATGTGGTTAGAAAGCATGAATAACCCAAAATACAACGAAATAATATGAGGGAGATAATATAAGGTGAGAGTGTACATTCTCCAATTGCCATGAAGCCCTTCCAGTTTGACCAATTTGGGTCAACTACATTGACAAACTAAAATGGTAATTCCTTTGTTTATAGGACAAATACTTAGAATTTCGGCAGACCTAGTATCGAGGACCTAGCTTGTATGCCAATTTTTGCATTCGATGAGTCAATAGCTTTCCAACAGTGGAAGATTTTCACAAAACAAAGTTCATATACAAAATTTATGGCCCCAACAAGGTAATGGTCAAAATATTCGGTAGGTACAAGTGGCAATCATGTCAGCTCACCATAATTCTGATATGATTATGGACTTCTACTTCTAAAAGTATCATAGAGTTTCCAAGAGAATTTCAAAACTCTAAATCTAACCCTAACTCCAGCTATAAAAAACCTAGCAAAAGAAGGGAAAACAATTCACTTTTCCATTAGGTGTTGGTCATCCATAGTATGATTAGAAGTGTGGAGGTGATACTAATATAGAAGAGAGACAAAAGCATATTGTAGAGAACTATTAAAGGCCATAGTGTCTCATCATGTCAACTCACCATAATTAGAATATGACCTTCTACTTCTATAAGAATAATACAGGTTTTAAGAGGATTTCAAAACTATAAACCCAACTCTATTTTTAGCTATCAAAAACCTAGCAGAAGGGAAAAAGGATTCACTTATTTATCAGGTGTTGATTGTTCCATAGTTCCATAGATCCGCTTCCAATAAATTGTTGCAAGGGATAACTGAGGTTTGTGGCCTAAAATTCATTATTATGACTGCCAGTACTTATTCAATGGCTGAAATATGCCCAACATTTGAAAAGATGACCCCCTAAAATATGCCCAACGTTGTTTTAGGGTTTCCTATGCAGTTGCAAGGTGCCCAGAACTCACCAAAACCCTATAAATTTTGATTTCAATTTGAAATTGGTGCAAAATTATCTAAAACCATCTAATAGTTAATGTGGATATCAAATAAAGTTGGCCTATAGTTGTGTTGCCAGCGGTCTTGAGTTTCAGCTTGGCAATGGTGACCCACACCAGTTGTCACTGTTACCATGCTAAAACTCAAGACCGTTGGTAACACTCCTCGAATCGAGTCACATTGTAATTAGTACTAGTAAATGACTGTTCTTTAAGTTCACAATTCTGTCCTGCATAATGAATGATGTAGTTAGATGTATTTTATAGTTTCCTGGAGGAAGAGCAGTTGTAGGGATCCAGGTCTTACTTATCTCTTAGGTGTGGGGTACTATTTCATACTTAACATCCCTCTAGTTTGGGAAAAAATTCAACATTTGTTTCCACATGTGAATACTTTTATTGGTTATTATGTGGACATGGATGGTTGCTTCATTTTCCAAAGTGGACATTCTTGATGGGTGCAAACCCCCTTTGAGGACCTTGCTTGTTGAACAAGTAATCTTGACGGAAGCCTTTGGAGGAGGCTAATGTGGGCATCTTTTGGTTTCTTTGAGCACTTGGTGGGTTGAAATTCCATGAGTAAGGTATGGATTCACTCCTAAGGTACTAGCTCGTAATTGAGAATATCAGTGGTTGGTATCAAAAGGACTACAAATCCATCCTTAATGTAAAGTCAGATAACCTTGTAGGTTGGAGCCCCCATAATGTTTTTCTTTCATGGTGCCACCATATGAGTTTTGAAAGTAAGATTAATTGGCCCCATCCCATTATGAATTAGAACCATGTGAGATAGATCATATAACACTATTAGCATCGTGATATTCCATCCTTAATGTAAAGTCAGATAACCTTGTAGGTTGGAGCCCCCATAATGTTTTTCTTTCATGGTGCCACCATATGAGTTTTGAAAGTAAGATTAATTGGCCGCATCCCATTATGAATTAGAACCATGTGAGATAGATCATATAACACTATTAGCATCATGATATTCCCCAGTTGTGGTTACTATTTTTTTAATTAAGCTCACGAACATTTATATGCAGTTTATTGTTTCTACTATCACTATGTTTTTGTGATGAATGATTGAAGAATGTTATAAGTGTGCCTAAAGAATTATGAACATGGATATATACAATTCCTTATATTTATTATCACTTTGTTTTATGTGATGAATTCATTTGCATGACTTGAGTATATCTGAAGCTCTCCTTGAGGTCCCATGAATAAACTTGAACACTTGTTGCATTCATTTAATTTGAAAGAGTAGTTATAGTTTGAAAGAACTCTCTCCTTACCTTAGCTAGCATTCATTGAAAGGCAAGGCTTATTTTATTCATATGCATTTGGATGGTTTGAGTCAGTCATCACACCACAAGTTGCACTTCCATCACTCGACTGAGTAATACAACCATTAAAATTTAACTCGTTAACTCAACACACTTTAACCTCACTTGAGGATAAAAATAATTTGGTAGTTAGGTAGGACACTGGGGATAGGCATCCAAATAATTCCCCCTTTTAATTTTCATCTGAGACATAGTTTTTGTCCTCTAGGGTACTAAAATCCTCTATTATTTATTGACACGGTCATTGACCAGTTTGTGGAGAGGGCATCCCGTCATTTCAGGGGTAAGCCGCGAGGATTGGTTCCAGACGGACTTTGTGGAATACCGCACTCCACTTAGCTCCGAAGGCATATTGATCCATTGTCTTCCTTGTATTTTCCGGCCACCATACTAGTGATACAAGTGTGATAAGGCAGAAGTGCCAGTATCCTTCTCCGACGTGCCATGAACGAGGTAGCTTAGTAACTTTTCTTCTAGGGCTCTTTACCCTGGATCCCTTTCGGTAGAGGGATATCCTTCCATTATTGGTCTCTCATTTTGTATTGTTCGACTTGGATTTCATCACCTTGCGAAGGATACAACTTGTTGAGGTATCCAACTCTTAGTTAGGAGGTTTTGCTTGCTATTTCACCTTTTTAGAGGGTCTTTTTCTTTTTAGTGCTGCTTGTTGGCATCCTGGCCAATTTTGTTTTAGCTCGCTTACTATGACACCAGTCCCAATACAGTTTTTTGAGCTTGCTTTTTTGGCCTGTGAGCCTTGTCTTTTCCTAGCTCCCCTTCTGCACGCTCGGTTGCTTTAGGGTTTTTGAGTTCTTACACGGTCAGTTACCAATTATATAATGATGTGTGATGTCCTCTTCTCTTAGGTCTTCGAGATGGTTGAGTTAGATGGTCTTCTCAAGGGACCGAACACCCCTTGATGGAGCCACTAACGCTTGACCTTAGGAGTAGTCTAGAGGACCACGTGATCACATCATCCGTGTGGACTTTTCCGTTTACTGTGATGATGGTCTTTCAGGTTATATGGAACAATGGTACATTTGAGAGAGAGATGATTGGTTGTACCCCACCTTGGTTGATTGTCTTATGGTCCTTGCATTTTGTCGATAATATTTGTGTGGTACCTTTCCTTTTACCTTTTGGGTCTTTTACTCATATTGGTATATCTTTTGATTTGTACCACCTTTTATGTTTTTGGTCTTGTGGGTACTACGGTAGTTTGTCCACATTTGAGGTACACCCCCTTTGTCCAAGTTGTTATGAGTCTTTATACCCACTTCGTACCACCCTCCATACCTTAGTTAGGAAGGTTGCTTGCTATCATACCTTTTGGTGGTCCTATTTGAGTTACAAGAGGTAGTTACAAGGAGCTATTGCATATAAGAGGTAGTTACAAGGAGCTATTGCATATAAGAGGTAGTTACAAGGAGCTATTGCATATATTTGACATTATTTGACCTTCCATCTATTTGGCATGTCAAATAACAGGTAGTTACAAGGAGCTATTGCAATATAAATTTGACCTTATTTGTACATTCCCCATAATGGTTGATTTACTTTTGGTCCTTACACCCTGTTGTTTATTGGTCTTGTGGTAGATTGTCCTTTAATTTTGTTCCTTTAATTTTTTTGTGGTACCTTGCCTCTCACCTTTTGGGTCTTTTCCTGATATTGAGTTATCTTTTGATTTGTACCGACTTTTATGTTTTTGGTCTTGTGGGTATAACTATGGTCGTAGTTTGTCCACATTTGAGGTAGTACACCCCCTTAGTCCCAAGGGTTATGAGTCTAATTTATACCCACTCTTTTATTTTTTACTTGTACCTTACTGGTTGGTTTTTTTACCCTTTGGTTGGTCCTTGTACCTTACTGGAGGCCGTGAGTCTCTTTGGCCTCAGTATGCTGGCTGTCAGCTCATCTTTATTGTGATTGTACTGAGCCTTTTGACTGTCATTGTATTTCTTTGATTGAACGTACCATAGCCCAGTCATCTCTCTCTCTCTCTCTCTCTGGTTTGTACTAACCCTATAATAGGGTCACTTGGTTCTTAGAGTTGACTGGCCTCTAAGAGGCACAGTCATTTATGAAAGTAACTCTTCTGAGTATATTAAAGGAAACGTCTACACCCAGGTAATCAAATATGTGTTGGTTATAAGACTTAAGTAATCAAATTGTTGGTAATCAAATATTGGTAAATAATTTGAATTGAGTAGTTAAGACTTGTCCTGTCAGACAAAATTGTTGGTAATCAAATTATATTTGTTGGTAAAGAATTTTAAGAGTGGTGGAACTCCTTGATTGAACTTGTGAGGAAAATTATCTTGGAGAATAAGTGGCCTGACAGAAAACTGAGTAGAACTATGACTTTATTTGTTGAACCATGGCTTTATCATAAGATCATATTTCTACAGTCTTCCATTTGTGCTAAACAACACAATAAAATTTACAATGGCAAAAGGAAAGTTTGCAAGATGGAAAGCATTGTTTTGATGTTATAACTGTACTGTTCATGAGCACATTTCTGGGAAAGCAAAAAGCATTCCTTCCTTTTTAACAAGAGAATATTTGACACAGAAGTGTGTTGTTAATTTTTAAGAAGAGAGCCTGAAGCAAGCGAGCCTGAAACAAGCGATCCTGGTGAAAGCGAGCACGAGGCAAGCGAGTGTAGAAGGTCAAAGCAGAATCCAGTGGGCCCATAACCCACAAGTAAACATGAAAATATCTGCTTGGACCGGAGGAAAAATCATATCTATACTATCAATGATAATATGAGTTGGTTGGATTATATGCAAGACTGGAAACCTAGGTGGGAGTTGAGACATGCTGAAGTGTTAGATGCTAACTTACAGGGATCTAATGCTTTTATTAGACTAGTGCCAAAACTCAAAAGAATGCCTATGGGATCCAGTATTGTACAAGAGATGATTTACAACAACTCCCCGAGAAAAGTAGCTGATGCAAGCAATTGGTTAACACACCTCTACCAAGATCTTAACTTAATCTCGACGGAGGGCTCTACACCTCACCCCGAGCTACAACTAGACCAACAATACTACTGTATTAACCGGATACGTTCTATGGAAGCATGGCCACATCAAGATGCTAGTATCCGGTTTCCAAGTACTACACACACTTATGAAAAATATAAAAAAAATATGGTGGAAATTCTTGAGAAAAGAAAATATAGATAGAACATATTATACCATGCTAAAGTTTGGACTTCAAATTCCACAAATCTATGAGGGTGTTGCATTCTACGTCCCTGATTGGATTAGAGACTGGTGGCGGTCATTCGGCATCAACCTGAAAGCATTAGAACCAGATGTTATTTATAATCTAAAACGGGGAGTTGGAGAATCTCTCGAACAGGTCAAAGATATTTTGTAGACAAAGCTTACTGAGGCTCAAATCCTTGAGTACTACATTAGAAACCAAAAACAGTGGCTTGTCAAAACCCACATAGATGTCCACATGCATCAGAATAGACGCGTGGTCTTGAGGTCTTTTTATTCAAAGGCATGTGATACTGAATCCAATGTCTTTCGAGAATTATATGGTCCCCCATACTCCGATGAGTTGTAAATATCTCAAAAGTATTTGGCTATGAGTGGGCCCTGTCCATTCAAATTATTATAAAGATTGAAAAGAAAGTCTTTGTAACTATGTCATGATAATATAAAGAAAGCCCTACTTTTCTCTATGTCAATATGATTGAAAATCTATGTTATGAATTAAATACCCTAAGTCAATATTACAAGTAATTGTCCAAAGGAAGCATTAGTTGGGAGTATGACTGAAAGCTACCATTTTTCAAAACAACTTACATGTTTACGGTTCCATTTTTGCTTGATTCAATTACTTTCAGTCATCTAAGAAGACCATGCTTGAATAAGATTATACAAGTTCCACAACATTATATAAAATATCGTTTTTGAAGATTTTTGAACACTTATTAACCACCTAAAAGATCTTACTTTTGAAAGTCATAAAAACTTTTAGATGTTTTCCATAATTGTTAGTGATTTTTATTTTATATTATTATTGCTAAATATAAATATCTTACTAAATGTGACTGGAATTCAATTACCGAGTTGATGAACCCAAACTGATGGGATGAGAGAGACTTTAGGGCCATGACGACAAAGCTGATAGTTGGATGGTTTGATATGGGAGTCAAGACCCAAAGGAGCAATAAAAGAAAGCTCATAATTGCGTGAATTTGTACTCATAAGAAAGATAAAGTGATCGTCTTCCTCATCGCTTGAATGCCTACATGTTGAGAAAGGGAATGAGGATCAAGTAACATTATAAAAGGCACTACACGTCACCTTTTAAGAGGCGCTATGCCTTGCAGTCATATCTAAACTTTTTTCCCATGGTGTAGGTAGAACCAAACAGGTATTTGTCAGATCTGTCTTCCTCGAGCGAGGGGAGTTTAGGAAGGCCAAAGGAAAGTGAGACATCCAGTAGGTCTAGAAGAGTTGTATCTACTAGATGTCAAAAGACCAGAAGAAAATTTGATAAAGGAAATGAATTTTTTCACGGTCGAGGGGGGTCATGTTCCTATGGTGATGAGACAAAAGACGACCTCGAGGTGCCCTTGAGGTACATACATTTAGTGAAACAATGGGTACCCAAGGCTCTTCCTCAACCGAACACAGATTTTTGTGTGAACAAGAGGATATATCGAATAGCACCGTCGTCAATACATGGTTTCGGGTTGTTCAACATGGATGGCATAAGGGTCTCTTACAACACATGTACAGAATTGATGGAGTATGTTGGACCCTGTTACAGCTACAAAGATTGGATGCACCTGGTCCAATTTACAAAAAGTATGAGTAGCTATGGATTGTCAACAAACTATTTACAGTTGAAAAACAAAAATCAAAATAAAGGAGCAACGTTGTACATGGACGGACGGCCAAAGGCCACAAGGAATATTGCGGGGTTTATAAACAGTACACAAACAGGGTCTACAATTAAGCAACCAAACTGCGAATTTGAGGGGCGTGAAGGAAACCCTGTTTTTGTAGTTTCCATTAAATCAATATCCGCAGGGGAAGAGTTGCTTATTAATTACAATTTGAACCGAGTTGATACAAAAAAGGTTACTATGGGAGTGGTACATATAACAATTTACCCAACCTTTTATTAATGAATTTAACATATTAAGGATTTTTTCGTTAGTTTATTTCGTTTAAATTTTCCATATTTACTTCGCAGGCCAATGATCGGGATAAAACCCCGCCAGCAGATGGTCGGAGGAGTACATCTTTCACGAGGGATCAGGTATACATCTTTGTAATAGTGCAAATATAATAAGAAAAAATAGTTTTTTTTCCTTTGTTTTTTCATTATTAGTATATTGGTTTCGTTCCTATAATGTTATTTAATTATTTCGTTTACGTAATTTTCTCTATGTTTTTGATGCAATCCGGTTCTGCAAGGGTCACAGTACCCTCGACGCAACAGGTATACATATTCTTTGTAATAGTAAAAATATAATACTTAATAATAGTTTTTAATCGATGTGTTTTCTCATATTAGTTTTGGATTCGTTTAGGTGATCACTTTCACTATGTTTTTTATTTAGGTATCTGTAAGGGGCAGCTCCCAGATATTAGCAGATCGGGGCAAGTCACCTATGAGCATCGATTTGAGGAGTGGATCACGATCCTCTACGTTGCAGGTATAATCCATTGAAATTGTACCAATATAATACGTAGCATAATGTTTATTTTGTTATGTATTTTTCGTGTGTATACTGGTTTCGTTGTGATAATGTTTTCTAATTCTTTTTTGCAGGGGCCCGATGATCGGGGCAAGTCCACAGCTGTGGATCAGACAACACCATCGTCCAGGCACCAAGTAAACCTAGTTGTAATTTTAGGAATCTATCATGATCATAGATATGTTTTGTTAATATAATTTTAGGAATCTATCATGATATAACTCAATAGTGTTTTATATATTTTTGTTGCAGCCCAGTGAATCGTTGTATGAAACAACATCAGAAGAATGTTCAGTAGATCCTGAAGTGGATGAGATCCTTAAAGATTCCCATGTAATTGGTGAAGCCACAATCACGTTTAAGATGATAGGAAAATTGTTGGAAAAATATAGTGCGGAAATCGTTTCTCTGCTACTCAAGTTTCCGTAGACAAGCCAAAACCTAGCAAGGATTGAATTGTTGGAACAGAAATCTGAATCCTTGGAAGTAAGTTGAGGAATCTTGATTCATAAAATAATTCATTTATAACTTTATAATTTTCTCTTTTATATGATAGTACTGAATGTGTAAGACGTGGTTTGTATTTACAGAATTATCGGAGAACACACAATAGTGGTGGAGGCGATGTTGGCCCCAGCGAGGCTCGTGGAGAGACGTGGCATCATGAGCAAATGACTCCACGTGCATTGACTCCTTCGCCATTGTTGTCGACTGAACAGTCGACAACACGTTCTGACACACCACGGACCCCAACTGTGAGCGCACCGGCCGCTAGTGACCGACGCACACTGGATCCTCCAGAAGAAGGGGTCGACACCGAGAATCCTGGTAATATTGATATCGACCTAGCTACATTTCCAGGATCTTCCCGTGTCACTAGCACAGGAACAATGAAGGCAACATTTTTGGTCAACGTAGATCTCGTCCCAATAAAGATCGATAAGGTCCCAGGTAATTAATATACATTGATCAAGTTAGTGTTTATAACTTCATTGTAATATATCGATAAAATGTTTTCTTTCAACTAATTATGATCATGGCATGATTGTTTTGTAGGAAATGATGTTTTCTATAAACAAATGAATGACGCGTGCTTGGAGATCTTCGGGCCCGCCATCCGAGAAAGGTGGGATAAATAATCGAAATGTTGAAAAGATGAACTCACTAATCGGTTGGTTGGCTTGTTCTGCGACAAGACCCTCAATAAATCCAAGGTCATGAAAAATGATGGACAACATATCAAGGTTGTCCGAGACCAATATAGGACCCACCTGGAAAAAAACCCTAGGTATGAGCTCCCTCCAATGATTCCACCAATGGAGTGGAGAGCTCTAGTGGAGGATGGAAGGGAGAGGGCTCATAGAAGAGAAGGAAAGATAACACCAGGCACAGAGAGGTATGCAATACTTTTCGCAATGTAATTCAAAACCTTACTATTATTGATTTCTATATCAAACTTGGAACATCTAACGTATTTCAACACTTGCATAGGCTGCTAGACATATCAAAGGCCACAAAGGCAAGACTGGAAAAAATAGGTCAGCACAAGCTTGGGCCTGGTGGTTATTCCAATTTCACAGCACGATTTGTAAGTTTCAAAAAATCAATAATGCATACAAATAATAAATTGCAAATTATTTTTCGTTTTATTGCACCGGAAAATGTTAATTAACGACGTTATGCAAATATGCAGGACGAACGATTCAATGAACAAGCCACTGCGGAAGACATAAAGCTTGGCTTCAAGCAAGTCTTTGGAGCTATTGTTGAGCACCGAAAAATCTTGTCTGGCCAAACACAGTCTTCTGGTACCAATCCATCTGGTGCACAGGTAAATAGAATCTATATACTTTATTGAAGATTAACTGCTTATGCAATCTATTCGTTATAAATACTTGACAAAAAATATTGACTCTGTTTTGAGCAGGAAAGCAATGATCCCCCTAATGTCGAGGAGGGACAACAACAAATCAAAGATCATGCTTCGAATCCTGGTAATGAATTTATTCATATGCTACAATTTTATGTATAGCATTGAAAATGGTGAACATTAATTGTAGTTCACCATATTTCAACTGCAGAGCATGTAGAGGGTGAAACTGTACAGGTTGAGCTTGGACAAGAACATGAACTACATGATGTGGCCACACCAAGTAAAAAAACACGTTTGTAATGTTTTTTTTAAATGAAATACTTGTCATTACAATAGCAAAATACAACGATGTAACATTTTCACATTGTTGTAGCAAATCTGAACCCCTTGCCGCAAAATCCACGTCTAGATCAGCACTCTAGGATGCAGACATCACCACAAGCGCCTGATGAAGAACCAAGAACTGGAAGAGAAAGTCCAGATGTAGATGCTCCTCTTAAAGATTATTTACCACTAAAGAGAAGAAAAACTAAAAAGAAGTGACTGGAAAAATGTTGTCTAATTATTTTTGATAACAATATATCGTCCATGATTTTTGGCCTAATGAATGAATGAATGGTTTAATGGTTTAATGATTTAGTGTAGTAAACTGTTACATTTATTAAATGTCAGTTTTTATTGAATGAATGTGTTGACTGAATCAATGAATGGTTTATTGAATGTTATCTTTTATTGTATGAATGTGTTGACTGAATGAAAAAATGGTTTAATGAATGTTAGCCTTTATTGAATGAATGGTAGATGAAAGTTCGTGATGAAATATGGATGAATTTGCACGTATTTATTTTTTTCAAGTACATGCATTGGGTATGGGTAATTGAGAGTGATGTGAGGGGGGGGAGGGGCCATAAGAGCTTCCACCTTCACGTGGTTGGCCATGTTCAGTAGAGAATATTAAATTATTCTCGAAACAAAGAGGAGCTCAATGAATGGCTACGATGTTGGCTTTCTACAACCCACTCGCGTGTCATCTAAATTTTGACAATTTCTTGGAGCTTGTTGTGATGTTTGGTTGCTCATCATAACCAATTTCGAGTTTCCACAACTTCAAAGGCTGAGTAAATGATGCACTGGAATCAATATCCTTAACCTTCTCTTTAATTTCCTTGGAATCAATATCCTTAACCTCACATTAAACCCTTCCAAAATGGTCTATTTACCATTGAATCCTAGCTTCTGAAGCATGATATTTGCAACTAATCTAGCATACACCAACAACAATTAGAAACATGTTGCTTGTTGTCAATGTTCATCATTTTTTAGGGCTGCAACTTGCCCATAATGGCTCCTCTTACGCTAGGGAATTAAAGAAAACATATAATTTGCATCGAAAAAATAACAGGGTACGAACTGAACTGAGGAGATTAGAACCTGCGACCTATGTCTAGTCCCAAGGCTACCACCTTCAAGATTGAAGTGGAGCTGACAATGGGAGACCACCTTCAAGCAGCTTGATTCATTCTGCATGCATTTCATAGTGGGAGATGACGGTCTACCACCTTCAAGCTTGATTCATTATGCATGCATTTCACTATGCAATAGTCTCAAATTCCCACCGCGTTTTTCCTCAATTAGTTTCTCGATTCAGCATGACCCACGCCTGCTGTCCAAGGAGTGTTTCCAACGGTCTAGAGTTTCATACTAGCAACAGTGACGATTCATGGTATTATGTTTCCCTTCGGTTGGAATATGGAAAACTCAAAGCTCTCATAAGAAGGTTTGTTTGACAAATGTGATGGTTTCGGTTTCTCGATTCAGCATGACCTAAACCGTCACATTTGTCAGAAAAACCTTCGCAGTGAACTATGAGTTTTCCATATTGCAGCTGAAGGGAAACATAATACCATGAATCGTCACCGTTTCCAGGATGAAACTCAAGACCGCTGGAAACACTCCTTGGACGATGGGCGTGGGTCATATTGAATTGAGAAACTAATTGAGGGAAAACGCAGTGAGAATCTAAGATCGTTGCATAGTGAAATGCATGTAGAATGAATGAAGAGTACTGGGTGTCAAGAGAAATGGTTGTTGGACTTCGTATGAGAGGAAATGGCGATGGGAATTGATTGACAAGGTCAGGCTTGAAGGTGGTAGCCTTGGGACTAGACATAGGTCGCAGGTTCGAATCTCCTCAGTTCATTCTAGAGTTTTGAGAAAACCCGAGATATATGAAACGATGCATTATGACAGTTCGACTTCACAGCCGCCTCTTGAAATCAAGGTAAGACTTGGATACGGCAGGAGAAGTTCATATGATAGGGGGAGTAGTTGGAGCACATGAAGTAAAAGTTCATTTGCTTCAACTACTCCACCTATTGACTGATCTTGATATTGTGTCTTGTAAATTATCCTTGTACCTTGCCATCTTCATCAACATTTTGCTGTTGTTTTTTTCAAACTTCAACAAGGTTCTTTCTAGTAAATTCATAAAAGGTAAGCTTGCATCATCATTCCATACTCCCCTTATATCAATCATATCATTTCTTAGTCATACTTCTTGTCAAATCAAGCTGAAAGGATATTATCTTCAACAATATCTAGTACATTGCTTCACTGAAGCATCCTTTTTCCAAGAGTATCAAGCCCAAGCTTGTCCACTTTGTCCTTACCGAAAACTGATTTGACCTTGCTCAATTCTGTTATAGCATGCTGAGCACTTAGAGATGTGTAATATTCAATTTGATCACGTCTTCCTTGCATAGATAACTTCTAGCAATCCTAAGTTTGTCCACTATCTCCTTCAACATTCTTCATTGTGCCATATTTCTTGAACTCATACTTGCCATTTATATCTAGTAAATTCATAAAAGAAAATCCTACAAACATCAAGTTGCTTTTATTTGATTAGATTCAACTATTCTCCCTATCATATGAACTTCCTCGAGGGCATCACCTTCCAAATAATAATGTTTTTTTTTTTAAATTTCATAACGTAGTCGGATAACCGACGACCACACTAAAGACAACCAACGTTTTTGCCATAGCTCCGATTACATCTGACGTCAGATTCAGCCAGTTCCATTTGTAAGAGGCGTCGGATATCCGAACACCACATTAAAGAAAACCGACGTCTTTGCCATAGTTCCGGCGACATCTGACATCGGATTCAACCAGTTCCATTTGTAAGAGGCGTCGGATATCTGACCACCACATTAAAGAAAACCGACGTATTTGCCATAGCTCCGATGACATCTGACGTTGGATTCATCCAGTTCCATTTGTAAGAGGCGTTGGATATCCAATCACTACATTGAAGAAATCTGACGTCTTTTCCATAGCGCCAACGACATCTTACGTCGGATTCAGGAAGTTCCATTTGAAAGTGGCGTCGGATATCCGACCACCACATCGAAGAAATCTGACGTCTTTTCCATAGCTCCGACGGCATCTGACGTCGAATTGTAGTCAGTTCCATTTGAAAGGGGCATCGGATATCCGACATCATGTGAAATGACACAAGTCGATGATCCGACTTCCTAGTAGTCGGATATTCGATGGTCTATGGGCGTCGAATATCTGACGACGTCCAAGCTGTCAGATTGCAGCCGAATTTGGACCGACGTTAAAAAAACATGGAGGTTGTCGAATAGTCGACCACAGGATGTAGAAAATCCGACCTTTTGGCCGTCGGATTTTGGGTCCAAAAAACCTAGTGCATGTATTTGATCCCTCCGCACATCCCATCCAAAGGAGATACACCTGGGTTCTAGACACTTTTAAAACCATACCAACACCACATAAGCTATTCCACGATGCCCAATCAAAATAACCTACAGGATGAACCACAAAAATTATCGGAACAGGTCTCTGTTTAAAGGATTCATCGATAAGATCATTCCTATATTCTTTGTAGAAACACATAAGTTTGGAAACCACCAAGTACTGTTTACTTGTGCATTTTCATATTTTTACTTATTAATTTTATATTTATGCATTATCTTTAATTTTATATTTTTATTTTTTAAATATACTTTTATAAAATCATAAAATACTAATATTATGAAAAATGAGCTTATTTTAATGTATGTATACATTGATTCTATATTTATTTATTGTTTTTTATTTTTATCTTATTCATCAAATTTTAATATATATTTTTAATATAAATACATATAAAATAATTATTATTTTAATATAATGATTGAGATTATGTTATTGTATTATTATTTTTGTTTTTTTTATTCATAATTTTTTTAAAAAATATAATGACAAAATAAAATTAGCACAATCACTTAATTTGTGGGTTGTGAAAATCGATAGGTCACAAGTTAAGTGCCACAGACAAGTTATATGTTACTTGTTCTCCATGCGTAGTTATTCTCACCCGTAGTCTATATCTCAGCTACTTATTATCACCCACCTTCTTCTAGTTAAACGGGTTGTCTGCCACCAACTGTTGTTATCCATGCATCAACTACCAGTTATTCATCATTAGCTACCAGTTATTTTTGATATTCTTTTATTTTTATTTTTTTATAATTGTTTATTTCAAATTTGGAACGACACCCATAAATCCTCATACAATTTAGCAAAAACATACTTGCTAATTCACTAAAAATTCTAAAATATAAACACTTCTCAATATAATAATTTTTAATATAAAATTAAATTTATTTTATTATACATATTAACTTATTGTAAAGACGCAGTAATTATACTTAATATAAACAAATATTAGCTATCTCAAAAATATATAGTTATAATAAGAACACATTATTTCATAAATCAATGTATTATTTTTTTTCAAGAAAATGAAAATATATTTTATTTGAAAGGAACTAAATATTCAATTATAATATGCTTTTGAGCACAAACAAAACAATGTAACCGATACATACAAGCATTATCATAAAAACCGATTGATGGTCACATAAGTGGTAGACTTATCATCTATACCATCAAAGTTCATAAGACGGCATGGCATTCTAAATTCTTCTTGAAACAAAATACTTGCATCTAGAAATTATCGAGTAAAATTTTCTTATAGTAGGCCAACAGTAGGCCATAGCTTAACTATTTGATTATTCTGAAGTGCCACTACATTTTCTTGTACAAACAAATCCTCCTTAGAGAGTTTATCGACACATGTATTCAATTCCTTGAACACATGAGTAAATATTATAACTCGAAAGTTACTTGCAATAATCTTCAGTTGATTTGCTAATTAAGAGAGGAAGATATTCTAAAGTTGAATTCTACCATTCATCTAGTGCAAATTATAAGAGATTACAAGAGATGAATCCCCAACATTTGTAGGTTGTTTATGTCACTATCCAGTGCAAATTTTAAAAGTGCACATACAACCTTAAACTCCTCATGATTGTTTGTACCTTCACCCATATTGCTTTGACATAGAAAGAATGTGTATTTGAGAGGTGAAGTACAAAATCTAGACCATATATTGAAACCATACCTTGACAAGCCCTATCAAATAAACCCATGCTATTGAATTATTTACCTATAGTTCCCCAATACATATTGGAGGTTTTCCTTTGATGGCTGCTTGAAAAAGTCGTGGAGAGCACCAACTTGGGTAGAGACTTTGAGTGTTAGAATATTTTTATCTTCAAACAATGTAGAATTTCAAGCCAGCAAGATGCCACATAAAACTAAAGGAGGCACTACTATATGATCCTTTAGATATTTTATGGTACCCACACCTATTGTGAGTAAGAAAAAATCAAACAGAAATGAACAATAGTTTCTTCACTATCCCTACAAAACAAATAGATACTTGGGATTTCTATATCCCTCCTTTGCAACATTTCCCAAATTTAAAATTTATTACCGAAAACCAAACACATAAATAATTTTATTCTTGGAGGTGCTCTAACCTTATAGAGCTTGTGCCATCATGATCCATCCCAAGTCTCGACTGGATCCATCGACTATTGCTTAGTCCTAGTTGACAAATATTAGGGTTACTGATAACCTTATTAAATCCCCAACCATGACTAAAACAAAATATCATAATATTACAACATACATGGTAGAGTGAGGCACCACACCAAATCATAAGCCCAATTCCCCGAAGATACAAATTGTTCGACATATGCATAAAAATATATGGTGTTAGATGATTGATAGGTAAATGAAACACACAATAAATAAAAGACAAAAGAAAGGGAAAAACCCAATTTCTAGAATACTTATGGACAAGTGGTTTAGCTTCAAACTAACACATATGCCCAATTTATCCATAGTATAGAAGAATGTCTGCAAACAAAGACATGAATAGAGTGAGATAGGGCGACATATGCTTATAACACTTTCCACCATGTAAATGATTCATTATGCCTTACTCATTGTAGAAAAATCATATAATGTAATAATAATTAAATTCGAATTGCCACCTTAAAGATAATGTTAAGCAACTCATGATAAATAACTTTGAAACAAAAATTATGGTGACTCAAGCCCTTGCCATTTACGGAAAGGAACCCAAAACAAAAAAAATAGAATGACTTAATATATCAAATATTAATTCCTCGAATGGGTTATTTCCCCATGGCACAGAGAAATCCTTCATTGTAACTTAAACTAGGAGCAAAACCCTTTCTTTTACTCTAACATGTACATGTGTTGGGAGAATTTTTAATCTATCTTCTTCATATCTAATGCATAATGATTTGGATTGATAACCAAGTATTTGATAATGGGACAAATGAACTTTGAAGTATGGAAACCTTCCAGGTAAACATAAAGGTATAGTATTAATAATTACCCCATGAGCATTATATCAACCCTTGTTGTAGAGAAAATCAAGAGGTGTGGTACATATATTGTATAACACATTTTGCCCAAGATCTTCTTCATATCTAATGCATAATGATTTGGATTGATAACCAAGTATTTGATAACGGGACAAATGAACTTTGAAGTATGGAAACCCTCAAGGTAAACATAAAGGTATAGTACTAATAATTACCTCATGAGCATTATCTCAACCCTTGTTGTAGAGAAACTCAAGAGGTGTGGTACATCTATTGTATAACACATTCTGCCCAAGATCTTCTTCATATCTAATGCAAAATGATTTGGATTGATAACCAAGTATTTGATAATGGGACAAATGAACTTTGAAGTATGGAAACCCTCCAGGTAAACATAAAGGTATAGTACTAATAATTACCTCATGAGCATTATCTCAACCTTGGATGTAGAGAAAATCAAGAGGTGTGGTACATCTATTGTATAACTCTTCATATCTAATGCATAATGATTTGGATTGATAACCAAGTATTTGATAATGGGACAAATGAACTTTGAAGTATGGAAACCCTCCAGGTAAACATAAAAGTATAGTACTAATAATTACCTCATAAGCATTATCTCAACCCTGGATGTAGAGAAAATCAAGAGGTGTGGTACATCTATTGTATAACACATTCTGCCCAAGAGGTCTCAGCGTCATCTACATAACAAAAGGTGAATAACAAAGAATTAACTAGGAGTGATTCCCACATCTTGAGGTGCATATATATATACCTTATTGATTCTTAGTCTGTATGGACATATGTCAATATCGTTTCCATGTTTCATAAAGTGTCGTAATTCAATCTTACCAACTACATCAAATACGCATGGCCGAAAAATCAATTAAATAGTGGATATATTTCCTTTGCATGTCGTTTGATAATTGGACGAACCTGGTCAAGTATACAATGGCCATTGTTATGATCACCACTTAAATCAATGGTGGTTTTTGCATAGCTCTAAACAATTGCGACATGACAATGTTGATAGGAAATGGTTAATGGGTGGTTAGACATGATTGAAACTTCCTTTTCTCATATGGGTTAAAAAATGCCATTGAAGTTGGTGCCCAAGTATGCATAATGATGTAAAGGGAGGAATATATTTTGTATAAGCGTTTTTTTTAAATGATATTAATTGGAATGTAATGACTCATCTTCCTAGGGTTTATAAATCATTTAGGGTTAATGAGTCTTTAGAAGGCTTCTTTGGGAAGAGAGATAGAGATATAGTGTAAGTAGCGAAATATCATATTTTTTGAATTTGAGAGGACTTTAGAGTTTTAGAGGCAAGGGTTTGCAACAGCACGCCTCCCTGCCTCTATGGCAGGGATAGATTTTGTATAATTATGTTTTCAAGTAAATAGAAGATCCATATATGGTGTTGTGTTATTTCTGTGCATTATGGTTTCTGTTATTGTTCACATTTGTGATTTCTTAGTAGCTCTAGTTAAAGTTTATGCATGCATATATGAAAATGAAGACAAAGAGCTATCCCTTTGTAGATCTATGGAGTTGTTGGCCCGAGCAGCCAACAATTGTGCACATATATGGTCTGTATGTCTCTCTCTCTCTCTCTCACACACACACAACCCAACAACACTGTATGCAACCATATTATTATCCAAAGTTCTTTAGTATTATAGGTTGATGCTACCAATATAGTCCTTGAAATACAAGTAGGACTTATAGAACTTAAACACAATTATTATCCAATACATGAATGATGTCCAATGAGGAAAAATAATTAATATGACAATGTTAACTACATCCAATAAAATCCCTAAAAAATAAATATGCATGAATTATTATTAAAAAAAGCACATTTATTTTTGTAGTAAGTTTGGATACATTACAAATGGTATGATAGCTATAGGTTACAACACTTAAGGACTTTATGGGCTCAAAGGAAATATCAGAATTAGTTAAAACTGTTAAAAAAATTGTTTATTTACAACAAACTGACTGCATCGATAATTTAGTCGAGAAGGAAATTAAAATAGGGCACACAAATTAATATATGACCCGACCAAATCCAGTTCGACCTCAAATACTTGTTGGGATTGAAGATCAGAGGTCTATTTTGAGCCAACTATAAAATTTTGCATTGGACACAACCACAAACAAATTAAAACTAGAACAAACTTGGTAGATCTCGGTCCAAGAGGAGGAAAAAAACCAATGAAGATAAAATCAACAGAGGAAATTGTATACAAGTATAATATCAACTATGGAAGAGGTTCCTAGTCCATAGGGAGTCACGAATTGACAATTTCATGATAAAGGGATTTGCATAGAATTGAATGAGAGAAGGGAATAAAAAATCCCTTTTGAGATGTTAGAGACGATGAGAATTTTAAAAGTTGAGTTGCAAAGATATAGGGTAGATAATGAAAGACTAATAAAGGCTCATGAAGAAAAATAAGAGCTAAATGTTGTGTTATTATAAAATTTAATTGAGAACATAAATTATAGACAGTTGGGATTAACATTTGGACACAAGGATAAAATGCCTCGTAAATCAAAATTGAGTTCTACTAATGAAATAGATTCTAGTAGTGATGAAATTATCGAAAGTGAATCTACAAAAATAGGATTTCTAAAACTTCCAAAAATATGTCAAGAAAAAGATGAAATTCTAGAGACAATGTGTAGGGGGATTAATAAAATCAAAACCCAAAATTTGATGGTGAGATGAAAACATGTGAAGAAGCTGAAGCCTCGTTACTAGGAATGAGTAAGTATTTCCATCTTTACAATTATTCTAGTAACCTTAAGGAAAAATGGCCATTTACAACATGAATGGGAAAGCTTCTATATGGTGGAATGATTTAAAGGAATTTAAATACATGAATGAAAGATGAATCAGATGGAAACAATTTATTGAGGAATTGTTCGTACATAGATGAGAATAATATGACGGTTCATAATGTTGAAGAAATTAAAAATGTGGCCATAAGCATTCCTAAAATAAACACAACCTTAGATGATAGAGAAGCTGACCATCAATTCTCCATGGTGGACATTGAAGGTAAAATTATCGAAAAACCTGTATCTATTCTAATTACTCCATGTTCTAGTTTGAGTTATGTTTCCCCTTCCATTGTTGAAAGCTGCAAGTCAACTAAATGCATACATATGAAATCTTGGTTAGTATAGTTAACCACTGCTACTAAAATAAAGGTCACTGAATTAATACAAGACTATTGTATAGAAATGAATGGCTTTAGGACCCAAGCCAATTTGAATATTCTTCCATTAGGATCCTATGCCATTCTGATTGGAATGGATTGGTTAGAAGCCCATAGGGTAATTCTAAAATGTTTTGATAAGACATTTACTTGTATCGACGTTGAAGGAACCTGCAAGAAAATTATAAGAGTGCTCATTTATGTTTCAATCCAACAAATTTCATCCTTACAGTTGAAAATATGTATCGAGAAAGCTACAAATTGTATGTAGTCCAATTATTGAACTGTACTGGAAATAATAATAAATCCTCTCTTGAAGACTATGTAGTCCTTAGAGAATATCAAGATGTATTTCTAGAAGAGATTCTTGGATTACCTCCCAAAAGAGATATCAATTTTGCTATCGATCTATCACCTGGAGTTACACCATTGTCCAAATCCCCTTACTGGATGAGTATCCTAGAACTGATAGAATTGAAAATGCAATTACAAGAGTTTTTAGACAAAAGGTACATTAGGCCTAGTGGGTCTCTCCAGGGAGCAACTATACTATTTGTTTAAAAGAAAGATGGTAGTTTGAGGTTGTGTATATATTATAGGAAATTGAATAAGATGACGATTAAGAATAAAGAACCTTTACCCATAATTGATGACTTATTTGACCAAGTTAGAGAGGAAAATATATTCTCCAAAATAGAAATTAGATCAAGTTACCATCAGGTTAGGATAAAAGACGAAGACATATACATGACAAATTCCGAACTAGATATGGTCATTACAAATTCATGGTTATGCCTTTCGGCCTTACGAATGCTCTAACTACCATTATGTGCTTGATGGATGGTATTTTCAGAAAATATCTAGATAAGTTTGTACAAGTATTTATAGATGATATTCTTATCTACTGTAAGGAAGAAAAGAGCATTAAAATCATTTAATAATAGTATTTCAAATACTCAAAGAAGACTACTTGTATGCAAAATTCAACAAGTGTGACTTTTATAAAAAACAAATTCAATACTTAGGGCATGTGATTTTTGAAAAAGGAATAACGATTTATGTAGATAAAATCAAAACTATTATGGAGTGGACTACCCCTAATGATGTAACAGGCATTAGATATGTCTTTATAGGGATGAATTCGGTACATAACAAAGAAGTTATGATGGTGGGAGCTCAGGTCGTGTTTATAAGTAAAGGCGACACCAAGAAGAGAACCTATTCAGAGCACATTTTAGAGGGTATGGAATTTAAAGTTTATTTTCCTTTTTGAACAGCAGTTCTATGGTAAAGTGAGCTTATTTTGTTGGGTAATTGTACCGATGTGCAATATCAGCAATAGTTTGGACTTTTGCACGAGCCATGATTTAAAGAGAATCTCCTCCGAGGTTAATGTTCTCCATCATTAGATGTCAAGTACGAGGTGCCATTTGCATTCATCTGTTCAAGACACAGAAGCTCATTTGCACCAAGTGAAAAGGGAGTCACCGCAAGACTGAGTGGACCAACAAGCTGCTGATTAGGGGAATTTCGAGGTTAAAATGGGCCTCATAAAAGATACAATAAAATATTACAAGTTAGGCATTTTGTGGGGGAGGTATATTCACAACTCACCTTTTACATTATAATCAATGTAATTATGGTTAAGTTAAATTGAAAAGATATCTAAAATAAACTCAATAAAAAAATCATTCTTTGATGTGACTAAAAATATTACTCTTGAATACATAAATTGCTTTTGAATATAATATGATGAATGTACTTATAAAGTAAAAAGTAATGTACTCATAAAATAAAAAGTAATGTACTCATAAAATAAAATAAAATATATTATTTTGAATTTTGAAATATAATTTATTCAATATTCAAAATATGATTAAAATAATATTTATAATTTATAATTTTGGATTTTAAACATAAATTAAATTTATATGAATAAATTGTTTTTTTTTAAATATATATTAATTATATAAATTTAACTTATATTCATTAAAAATAAAAATCAGTCATATAGTCATATAAATCCAATTTATATTTCAATATTTATAAAATATGTTGATTAACTATTATATAAATCTAACCTAAATTTATTAAAACTAAAACTTAATAATTTATTTATATAAATATTAACATTATTTAAATACTAATAATTTATTTACATAAATATTTACATTATTTAAATCTATTTTTATTTACAAAATACTTAATTAACTTATATATTTATATTGATATTACATATCTATAATTTAGATAATCAAGTATTTATTTTATGTATTCATTTAATAATCAACACAGTTATTTTTCAATTCTTTTAATTTATATCTTTTATAAATTTATTTTTATTTTTTTATTATTATCTTGTATCTCATAAAACCTATCCCATTTATATTAATATTCTTAAATTTAAAATTATATATTATATAAATAATAATTATTTTACATATATTACATATTTATGGATTTAAAATTATATATAATATACTAAAATAAAATAATATATTCATGGATTACATCTTAATAAGAATCCCATTTTTATAACATAATGTTTAAAAATGTTAAATCTCAAAGATTTTAAAAGTTTAAATATCCTATCAATTATGCAAAACATTAAAGTAGAATGATACTTATTTAATAAATTTTTTAAAGTTTAAAATAATTTTAAATTATATATTATATGTATATTTTGATTTTAGTTGAATAGTATGTATTTTTACATTTTAAATCTTCATTAATATATTGTAAATTATTATAAATTATACATTATCATTATATTGTAAATTTATCTATATATTATAATTTATTTAATGTAAATTTTGACAAAGTGTCCTCAGACACATAATTTTATTAATGAAGAAGGAAAATAATTACATCACAGAGATGTGAGGGCTAAATCCCGAAAGATTACCTCACATGGAAAACTCGATGGATTTAAATATCCAAAGAGTAACAACTAATTTACCGTTACCAAAACTAACTAAGGGACACCTCACATAATCACGTGAGTGTGTAGATGCCCTTTTACATTTATTAAACTAAACTTCTATTTATTACATTTTTGGATCATAATTCCTAACAATCCCCCCTTTGATCCAAAAATTCTTTTGAACAAATACCAAGTTCATTTCTAAACTTATCAAATTTGACCCTTCCAAGAGATTTTGTAAAAATATCTGCAGTTTGATCTTCTGATGGACAATACTTTGGCTTGATGATTTGTTTGACGACGAGAGCCCGAATGTAATGATACTTAGTATCCACATGCTTAGTTTTTGAATGAAAAACAGGATTTTTGGCTAACTTGATTGCTGACTGATTATCAATAAATAATGAAGTTGCTTCTTTCTGATCAACTTTGAGGTCTTGCAAAATCCTTCTTAACCAAACTATCTCACAAGCAGCTTCCCAAGCTGAAATATATTCTGCTTCTGCTGTAGAATTTGCAATTGTATCCTGCTTTTTACAACTCCATGCCACTGCAGCTGATCCCATATTCATTAAGTAACCTGAAGTAGATGCCCTGTCATCAACATCTCTAGCAAAATACGCATCTGAATAGCCAACAAGCTTGAAATTTTTTTTTCTTTTAAACTCAAGTCCAAAATCCTTTGTTCCTTGAAGATACCTTAACACCCTTTTTGCTGCATTCCAATGACTTTCTCTAGGTTCCTGCATATATCTAGAAAGTATGCTAACTGCATAAGATAGATCAGGACGAGTATTCATTAAGTAAATGAAACATCCAATTAACTGTATATATCCAGTACAATTTACAAGTTTCCCCCCTTCAAACTTAGAAAGTTTTAAATTTTGCTCCATGGGAGTAATCGCTGGTTTACATTCCTCCATTCCAAACTTCTTCAATAATCCAGATATGTACTTAGCTTGAGAAATAAATATACTTCCTTCCCGCTGCTTTACTTCAACTCCAAGATAGTAATGAAGTAAACCCAAGTCTGTCATTTCAAAACCTGTTTGAAGTTCTTTCTTAACCTGAAATATATGATCATTATTGTTACCTGTTATGAGAAAATCATCAACATACATAACCAAGATGACTAAGTTGTTTTCCTGGATTCGAACATACAAAGTATCATCTGACTCACTACGAAGAAAACCAACTTTCTGTAGGTAGGCATCCATTTTTGCATACCAAGCTCTGGGAGCCTGTTTCAATCCATACAATGCCTTAACTAGTTTACAAACTTGATTTTCTTTCCCTGGAACCTCAAAACCAGGAGGTTGAGTCATATAAACATCCTCTTGTAGATCATCGTTTAGAAATGCACTTTTTACATCCATTTGATGCACTTTCCATCCATTTTGTGCAGCTAAAGCTAGCACAATCCTGATAGTATTCCATTTCGCTGTTGGAGCAAAAGTTTCTTCATAATCAATCCCTTCTTTCTGAGCAAAACCCTTTGCCACCAATCTTGGCTTATATTTATCAATATCTCCATTTGCTTTGTACTTAATTCTGTAAACCCACTTACAACCAATGGGTTTAACATCATGTGGACAATCAACTATTTTCCAAGTCTGATTCTTCATTACTGCATCATACTCACTTTGCATGGCCATTTTCCATTCATCATACTCAACTGCTTCATTAAAAGTAGTTGGTTCAACAACTGAAAGAGCAAAATTTTCTGAACCCGTATTAGAACTCCTTGTACCTGTTTTGCCTTTTTCATCAGACTTAACATCCTGAAGTAACTTAGTTGCCCATTTTGGTTTCTTCTTTTCAATGTTAACTTGATTTGAATCATCCAAGTTAACTTGTGAAGAATTCAAAGTATCTTCAACCTGTTCCTGTTCATCATCCTGTACTTCTGAAGTGAGATCAAACCATTGTTCATTCCTTGTCTTATTTAAGTGTTGCATCCTTAATTGTTCCTTAGTTACTTTTTCCTCTAAGTGACTAAGTTGTTTTTCAATCTCTTCTACACTTAAACTTTCAGTTTCATCAAAAATCACATCCCTGCTGACAATAAACTTTCCATCTAACAGAAGCCTATACCCCTTTTTCTCATGAGAATAACCAATCAACATGCACTTAACACTTCTAGACTCTAACTTCTTTCGTTTTTCTTTTGGGACAAGTGCATAACAAACTGAACCAAAAACTCTCAAACGTTTGACCATAGGTTTGAATCCATACCAAGCCTCAAAAGGAGTTATTCCATCAAGTGATGATGAAGGAGATCTATTCCTCAAATAAACTGCTGTATGAACTGCTTCTGCCCAATAACATGATTTCAACCCTTTGAAAAATAACATTGCTCTAGCCATGCCTAATAAAGTCTGATTCATCCTTTCTGATACTCCATTTTGCTGTGGAGTATAAAAATTGGTCAACTGTCTTTTAATCCCTTTTTCCTTACAATAAGTCAAAAAATGATTTGATGTAAACTCACCACCATTATCAGTTCTCAAAGTAGCAATCTTTTCCTTTGTTGCTGTTTCAACCAAATTTTGAAATGACTGAAACTTTTCAAACACTTCTGATTTTTCCTTCAAAAAATACACCCAAACCATTCTGCTAAAATCATCAATAAACAACAAAAAATATTTACAACCACCAAGTGAAGTTTCCAAAGGACCACAAACATCACTATGAATAAGTTGTAATCTCCTTGTTGCTCTCCAAGTGCTTTTTGAAAAAGCTATCCTTCTCTGTTTGCCATAAATGCAAGCTTCACACTTTGAATTTTCCTTCCGAAAAGTAGGCAACCCCTTTACCATTCCTTGTTGTTGAAGCTGTACAAGACTATCAACATTCAAGTGCCCAAAACGAATGTGCCACAATCGGATAGGTGAAACATCAGTTTCAACTAAACCTGCAAATTCCTTCAAATGTTCCTTTGATCTAGGAATGACTGTTCCCTTCATCCTAAGAAGCTTTCCGTCTTCATAACCGGTCATAACTGTTTTGTATGCAACCTTTGTTGAATTAACAAAAAGGATACCATCTTCCATTACAATTTGATGTCCTAATTGGCGAATGACAACTAAAGACAACAAATTTTTCTTAAATGTAGGCACATACCAAACATTAGAAATCAATCTTTCTCCAATTCCAGGCAAATCAACCTTAACTGTTCCTTTTCCTTGTGGTAAATGAATAGAATCATCTGCAAGAAAAATTGAATTTAAATGATAATCTTCATAACTCCAAAAGAAATCTTTCCTATATGTCATATGCTGAGTAGCCCCTGTATCCATAATCCAAACATCTTCAAAATCATTTTTGAAACAATAAGAAGACTGAACAAAATTCACTGATTCCAACTGATGAACTTGAACAAAATCCATTGATTCTGATTGTCCAAGTGCTGTAAAGACATATTCACAATTTTGACTATCGTCTGCATGAGCATAATGTGCCGTTGATGAAGATTCTCTTTCTTTTAGAATTTTTTCAAATGAAACTCTACAGTCTGACTCTATTACAACGAAAACATGTGACCTGTTTATGAGCTCTTCCTCTTCCAGAGACCTGTTGGTTTCCTGAACCTCTTCCTCTTCCAGAAAACTGTGACTGTGTACTTTCAAATTCTTTAGAACCTCTTCATTGGCTTTTTGATGATTACCTGGAGACTGTTTGCTAGTACGTGCAACCAAAACATCTTCTCCTGCTTGCTTTGTTTGACCAAATTTTTTTTCATGTGTGGCAAGTAATTCACTTAGTTCATCAAAAGAAATTTTATCCAATTTATTTGTAATTTGTAAAGTTTCCAAAAAATGCTTATATGTCTCAGGCAATCCTGCGATCAAAATGGTCACCATCATGCTGTCCTCAATTTTATCAAAACCAGCTCTTGAAATTTCTTGTTTGATATTTTTTAATCTAGAAATGTACTCCATGACATCACCTCCTGACGACAATTTTTGTTGAAACAACTTCAATTGAAGATCAATTTTCTTAGCTTCACTCTGAGAATCAAATAAATCTTTCAATGTCTTCCAAGCTGACCACGCATCAGAACTATTTTCAATATGCACATAAATATCATCAGAAACAGTACTGTGAATCAATGCTAAAGCCTTTTCATCTTTTAGTTCCCACTTTGCAAGCTGATCATGATTAGTTGGTTTGGTAGGCTTAGCATTACAGACACCCTTCCACAATTCATTGTAAATAAGAGTGCTTTGAATATGACGACTCCAAACTTTATAATTTTTCGATCCTTCCAACTTGTCAGATTCATTAAAAAGACTTATAACTTTAGACATTGTAAAAAAAATAATAAACACCTTGTAACTCCAGAAGATGTGTATTATGCAAATCTTATAGCTCCAAGAATTAAAGAAAGCACCTTATGTCACCAGAATAAGTAAACAATCACCTTATATCACCAATGGAAGATTTTTATGCAAAAATATCACCACCAACATGAAAAGAAAATTACTCATCAACAAGAGTCACCATGAAAGAAATGCTGCAAGAAACACCACACACCATGCAAAAGAAAGCTATAGGGGCTTGGCCTTGACCCACTTATAGCCTCAAGAAAAGAATTTGATAGAGCTTCACTTTGCTCTAATCAAACCTTGAGTGAAAATACAAGTACTCCTTATGACACCAACAATGCTCCTTATTACTCCAATGCCCAATAAAACCTTATCACTCCAAAAAATAACAAATCTTTATAGGTGAATTGGAGAGATACAATATTGTTGAGTGGGAGGTCACAAGATCCAGTCCCATCAACTTCAAAAATAACTTTTTTTTTTTTTTTTTTAAGTTTATTTCTCCACCTTTTTCTTCTTAATATAAAAAATCTCCAAAAATAAAAATGAATAATAAAATACCTTATCTCTCCAAAACAACTTATTCACTTTTCAAAATATTACATAAATATTGAATTAAATGAAAAAGTGAAAAAAATTATACAAGATTGTGAACTCTTCTATTTCTACGCTGGAGTTTTGAATGGGAACCTGTGCAAAAGCTTGGATCAGAAGAGTCTGAGGTGGAGGAGTTCGTGCAGAAGGAAGAACTGTCCTGGAGAGACTCTCGTCTAAGCCTGTGCAGAAAAACCGTCCTGGAGACTCAGCGTGAAGGTTGTACTAGAGTCCGGCGTTGGTGTAGACCCGTAACAGAGGTAGAGGATGACCATTGTATCTGGTTTGAAGCGTTGTGTGCAGTTTCAGAGCAAGGAGTAAGCCCGTGGAGTGTGCCCGTTCGAGGAGTGGGAGGAGTCACGGATCAGTGAAGGTAACAGAAGAGAGCATCTCATGCCAGAGGCCGAGCCTGAGGTGAAGCCCGCAGTTGGTGCTGTGGTCCGTTGAGGAGGATCCCGCGCAGGATAGAGGAGTCTGCAGAGCCACGCCGAGAGAGAGTGGGAGCCCGTTGTTTTAGCAGAAGATAAATATTGGAGAATTCGTCGATCTTCTCTCTTGCCAAGAGAAATTGGCGCGTATACGAATCTGATTGAGAGAATTGCTAGGGTATATTTAGATCTCGGCATTTATTTGGACGTTTCAGCAAATCCGTCGGAGAGAACTACAAATAAATACTATCCCACCGCAGAAGAAGTCTATGGCGAGGGCGTCGAAACCCTGGTCATGGAAGAGGACGCTAAAGTGGTCATGGAAGAGGACGCTCAGCCTTTAGAGCAACCCATTGTCAAGCCCGTCAGAAACATTAAATTCGAGGTGGGTGTCAAGGACTCCACCACATATGTTTCCACTGATTTCTTGCAAATCCGTGAGGCCAAAAGGGAAACCAAAGTTTCGAGTTTATGGCTCTGAGAGCTTGAAGCCGTGGAATCGCTGTTTGAAAAAGATTATGCAAGCTCTTCCTTTTTTGTAAAAATTCTCTTCCACAAAATTTTTAAATAACCGTGCCTTAAAATAATAATATTTTACTCTCTCCAAGTAAAAAAAAACTGAGACTCTAAAAAAAAATTTCTGCAGAGATTCTTTTTAGCCCAAAAGAATAGGAAGCAATAACTTACGGTTAAAATTTTGCTATTCCAAAACCTTGAAAGTCACCTTCTTCAAACAACCTTTAGCACCTTCCAACCAGGTTCCAACCAGACCAAGCTTCAACCGCGTGCTCTGATACCACTTTGACAAAGTGTCCTCAGACACATAATTTTATTAATGAAGAAGGAAAATAATTACATCACAGAGATGTGAGGGCTAAATCCCGAAAGATTACCTCACATGGAAAACTCGATGGATTTAAATATCCAAAGAGTAACAACTAATTTACCGTTACCAAAACTAACCAAGGGACACCTCACATAATCACGCGAGTGTGTAGATGCCCTTTTACATTTATTAAACTAAACTTCTATTTATTACATTTTTGGATCATAATTCCTAACAAATTTATCTATATATTATAATTTATTTAAATAAAGTTTTAAAATTATATATTATACACGGTAAATTATTTATATGATTTTGAATAGAATTTTTTTTTTTTTTTTTTTTTTTTTATTAATAATTTATTATTTAAATATATATGTTATATATTGAAAAATATTTTTATAGTTTTGATTTTAAATAGAGCATTAATTTTTATGGTATTTGTAATTTATTTATTTTATATTGAAACATAAATAATATCTTTTTTTCTAAGTACTTTAAGATACTTTAATACATTTATATTATATTCAAAAGTAATCTAAAAGTACTCTTTCTTTTTTTCTAAGTACTTTAAGGTACTTTAGTACATTTATATTATATTTAAAAGTAATCTAAAAGTACTCTTTTCATTATAAGTACTTTACTTACAACATTGATATCGTTAACTATGAGTTTTTATTCACTATTTAGAATTTGACAAATAAATATCTTTAACTCAACTAATGCCACCTCAACTATTATAGATGATGTCATCCTCTAGAATGTGATTGGTTCTTTAAAAGTTGATTTTGATAGTACATTTTTTGTTTTGAGGTCCATTTTTGACCTCAAAATTCCCCCTAATAGGCTAGGGAACATACTATCCTCCGCAGGATGGAAGTGCAAAAAGAGAAAATCCAGGAACTTGAGGTAAGAGTTCATCTGTTGGAATTTCGGTTGGATCACATGGCTCTTGAATACTTTCTTGCAAAGTAGGAGGATGGAACCTCTTCTTGGGTCATGAAGGTTGCTCCAGGGATTAGGTCCTCATTTGTTTTTCCATCAATCTGACTCGTTAATGTTTTACAGATGAATTGTGTTGTTGGGTGTGTTTTGTCGGGTTTACAGTAGTTTAGATAACTTAAATCTTGCTAGAGTAAATCATACTAGTAGTAATTATGCAAGTCTTTTGAAGCAAAATTTTGTTTTGAACTTTGAAGCTATGCTACCTTCTGTCAACTGTAAGGATATGGTATGTAATTTTGTTCAATGGCCATTCCATACTTTTCAATATAAAATTATAACTGTTTCTCTGACAAAATAAATAAAAAGTATTAGATAATTTATTTTAAAGTATTATTTTTTATAATTTAATACCCACGGGGTAGAGCAAATGGTATTGAGTAATTGAGATGAGAATTTGTAAATGGAAGTTCACAGGTTCAAATCCTTGTGATTACTTACGTTAAAAAAATATAATTTATTTAATAATGAAATAAAGTAAAATTTGTTTTTTCAATTGGGTTAAGCTCATAAGTGATATGTTAAACTCATAATGAGTATATTTTCAAAAGGAGAAGAAGTTCACGGAGGTTTGTCCAAAGAAGGAAAAAAAAACTATTTAAAAAAAATAAAATGAAAATCACTAAATTATGTTTTCATATAATTAATATAAATTGATTTTATAAACAAATAAAAATGTAGTTTTTATGATGATGATGATAGTTATTATTATCCACTGAAACCAACTTTGGTCTATTGGACCTTAAAACATGAAATGAGTAACTTGGTTTTCTTTAGAATTTTATTTCTATGCTCTAAAAGCTTTATGAAAAAGCATTCTTAAATCACCATAGTTATGATGAGTTGAAAGGTTAGGAAGGTCAGTATTGTAGCAAATGTTTTGAAATTGCACTTTAATGTGAGTGTGTGTAGGACATTCTATGCGAAAGTGATTTTTGTCTTCAACCTTCTTTCTGTCACAAATATGACAGATTCTTTCATCCCACATCATTTTAAAAATTGTCCAGCACCCTATTTCACTATGGAGTTCATGAGAGTTTGTTCTTATTTTAGAAATGCTATTTTTCTTCTTTATGGTATTTAAAATAGAGAGATACTTTTGATCTTCTACATTATGGTTGATCATCTCCTTATAATATCTTAATTTTATCTTATTGTCTAACTCTTTATCACATCATATCTTTTCCTTACATTTAGTTGTAATAATACTTTTAATATTATCACTATTTTGTAGATGAACCTCTTCCTCATCTCCCTAATTGTTTAACCAAGACTTGGCATCTTTTATATGAGGAGGATATGATGGGTGTATTGCCTTTAATTTTCAGGTTATATGTTATAAAGTGCTTTTGGATTTGCTTTATCCTTCTCCAAGATTCTCTAGAAATACTATAGCCCCAAACTTCACAACCACAAGATAACAAGAGTGAGAGTCTCAAAGAAGAGTTTCTTTCTATCTCAAACTAAGGTTTGGATATTTACAATTATTTTCAAGTCCATAATATAATAAATAATTATGGACTTGAAAATAGTAAATATAAATTATGTTTTATTATTTAAAATGAAATAATAACTTTCTCAATTACACATTTACATAATCATTTCAAAATTATTTAATTCCTATAATAAATACATTATATTGGATATATAAATTATTTTATTATAATTTAAAATAAAACAATACGTTTAAAAATTCAAATTTACATAATCATTTCAAAATTACTTAATTTTTACAATAAATATAATATATTTAATAAATTGATTTTATAGATAAATGGGTTGTGGTAGGGCCACTAACACTTCCACCGAACTTTTGGTATCATTTCTAGGCAGGTGTTTGGTGTCTCACATGATATTGTTAAATGGGCTAATGGTCTATTTAAACTTCAAGTTTTATCTTTGGTACAATGGTGCCACATAATCAGAGTTCTTATGGCTTCTTTTTTAGCAATTTCCATTGAGCATATTTACAAGGAACACAATATGAAAGTAGATGAATTGTGAAAGAAGGCACTTGGAGGTATGGAAGGAACTCTATTTTTTGAAGAATATGTAGAGGGGACCTTGTACTATAAAGGCTCTATATGTTTTTTTGTTTAAAATACGTGCTGGTACTTTTTTGGTTGATTGTTCATAGCTATAATCTTTGTTTTGCTAGGATAAAGATGCATGGTTCACGGTGCTATTTTCTTGGTTTTTGGAGAGACTTTAGTTTTATATATATGTGTGTGTGTGTGTTTTGAAAAAAAATGGATATAAATATACATTGTATTTAACAATAAATTGATTTTATAAATAAATACAAAATACAATGGATAATTTTTTCAGATATAAATTATTTCAAAATTATTTAATTTCTACAATAAATATAATATATTTAATAGATTGATTTTATAAATAAATAGAAATAACACTCTATTTAATAATATAATGATTTTATAGAAACTATGTTGAAATCATTAAGCTCTTATGTCCGGCAACATGTATGGAGATACGTATTACCAAACCATGTAAGTATCAACATAGATTAGAAGCTGACTTCTTGGATATGATTTCTCCTTTGATGCCTTTCAAAGTATCAAATATGGTTGATGGATTTAAATACCTCAGATACTTTCTGAATCCTGCTGGTTACAGGGTTAAAGACCGATTTTGGTTGGTTGAAAGATTTGAAAAAAGAAATCACTAGACCTATAGATTTATCTCAATTGGAGGCATATTGACACTTATTAAGGCTATATTATTTGGTATTCCTTTCTATTGGATTTCATTAGCTCATATTCCTATGACTATCATTTGTTGGATGCGAAGACTTATTTTCAATTTTCTGTGGTCCATAAATGTTGATGATGACAAATTAAAGATGGCTAGTTGGGAGAGACTCTCCAAGCCTAAATAATGGGGTGGATGGGGTATAAAAATCATTATTTGGTTTGGTATGGATTTGAGATTAAAAATATTTTGGAGGGGCCTTTTTGGTTTTGGATTATGGAAAAATGTGATTTTTGGGAAGTATATAAAAGGGAATCTTTTAAGTTGGATTAATAAACCTGATAAGAAAATAAAAAACTCATATTTTTTTTGGTTGGGATTCATCAAAGTTTATCATTGGTTGGGTAAAGGCCTCACTTGAAAGGTGGGGGATGGTACTGATATTTTGGTGGGAGTTGATCCAATTGTGGGATTGGAGGAAAATTATCAACTTTCTCCATTCTTAATGGAGTATTTAGCCGAGCTTGGTTTTCACACTTTGCATAAAATTAGAAGACCATCTTGGATTCCACAGCTAGATTCTTATTGGCTTACAACAAAGGATTTGGGCGTTGGAAACCGTTGGGCTACTGAATGGGAAGGATACATTGCAAAATTGAACTCTACAGGTTGCAGGCTTCATGTGGGGAAATATACTCTTATTTGGTCTTTAAATTTGGAAACAAGTACTATCACGACCAAATCTGCTTATAATGTGATTGCTTAGGACTCTACGTATATGGTTCCAAGATGGTGGTATAAAACTCTTTGGAGTTGGCACATCCCTTTGAACATGCGATGGCCATCATCAAATGGACATGTAATAACTACAACCTGCAAGTAGTCTCATTATTGAACTGGTGTAGATGTATATAAGACCTTTTTTCTTCCTTCTCAAGCATCAGTTTTAAGCATATTTACAAAGAATTAAATATCAATGTTGATAGTTTGTCCGAGGAAGCTTTGGCAGGTGAGGAAGGTACTATTAAGTGGGAGGAAGTTGTGGAAAATTCCATGATTGACTGTGACTCAAAAAATATCTTTATGATGTAATTGCACACTTGATGTTATTTTGTTTTTTTACAGTCATTTGAAGCATTTGTTTGGATTTTGAGGTGATGATAGGTGGCCATATTTTTGGGAAGATCTTGATTTGAAGGCTGAATTTGTAGACTCTAGACACTCATAATTTTTAGAAATGTTTCTGGTTATGAGTTGTACTTTTTGATTCTCTATGAATAACAAAAGTATGTTTTTTTTCTTGTTGAAAAAAGAATGATTTTATAGATAAATATGAATGTAGTGGATGTTAATTTTGATAAAAAATGAATAATTATGATTAAAATTCTACATAATAATATTTGGGTGAATCCACGAAGCTGGTTCACGATTTTTGGCAAGCGAAGTGCCAAAAATTTGTGTCGCGGACCCTCGATCGAGGTCTTTTAGAGCCCTCGATCGAGGTATTAAAACCTCGATCGAGGGTTTTAAAAGACCTCGATTGAGGACTTTACAAGACCTCGATCGAGGGTTGAAACAAGACCTCGATCAAGCTATCAAAACCTCGATTGAGGGTTTAAACAAGACCTTGATCTAGATTTTAAAAGCTCGATCTAGCTTTTAAAAGCTAGATCTACATTTTGAAAAAATAAAAAAGGCCCGCAACCTCTTTTTTAGGCCCTCGATCGATCAATTTGCTCGATCGAGGTCTATTTAAAAACCTCGATTGAGGGCCTAAAAATAGGCCGAAAGCCCTTTTCACTAGAGAAAGAAATTTTTGTCTGCCTTTCAGAGGCTTAAACTATGCCATTAAATGCACATTAATGGTAGGACTTGATACCATTGGATTCGTCAATGAATCCTCTATCGGCATATACATAAAATTTACGAATTTTTATCTTCGTATGTCTTTTGTTTTTAAATTTCTACTAAAACTTGCCCTAAAAAACCTTGCCAACAACTTCGATTGAGCTCAAAGATAAATCAACAACATTCAAAATACACATCCAAAAAATTTGAAAAAATACACAAGCACTAGATAAGTGTGTCCTCTTCAAAAGGGTAGTTTTAGTTTTGCAAATTATGTAAACAATCAAAAGATTTGGTGCATACACACACATGTGTGCAAAATGCGACTGAAATATTCATTGGTCAGTTTCAAAAAATAATAATAAATATAATTTTTCAAGAAAAATTAAAAGAAAAATATGTAAGCACTAGTGCATTCTGTCTAGATCATGTTCACATATTTGATTTTTTAAAATTATTACATTAACATTAAATTATTGTGCACACACACAAACCACTTGTTGATTGCTCTTCAAATTTTTAAGTACACATGTTTCATTAAATGAAAATTTGACATGATAAACGACATTGGTATATTTCGAAAAAAAATCATTGGAAAACCAACATAATTATCTACATTTTGTTTTTTAACTGCATGTTGAAATTCATTTGGAAAATATGACTTTTGAAGGCTTCAATTTAATACATGGGTAAAAATTCCGTGTTTCATCGCGACCAAAAATAGTTACCCATCTTCATGGAATCACCTATTATTAACTCAAAATTATTTGATTTCCACCATAAATATATTTTATTTAATAGATTGATTTTATAAATGAATTTAATTATATTTATAGATAAATATAAATTGATTTTTTAAATAATTCAATATGTTATTTACAAATATTTACAATCAATAAATAAACATGTATTTGTTTAATAAAAATTGAATAATTATGTTTGAAATTTTATATAATATATATTGGAGCATTCTATTTATTCTAAGTTTTGGACTTTACTGTGGGTTATGGTTGGAATCAGATAATTTTTTCTGTTGTAAAATCTAAGTTTGCAAGTGTTTAAATTGTGTATTTAAATTCATAAATAGATTCAATTATGCAATTTCCACAGCTAATATATGTGATTCTAAGTTTTTTTAAATATTTCCAATAAGCCTTAGAAAACAAAATAAGACAAAAAATATGCTCAAGAAAAGTTGAAAAGTTAGAATAGTTGAACTACACCATATATATTTACACAATTATTTCAAAATTGTTTGATTTTCACAATAAATACATCTATTTAATAAATTAAATTATAAATGACTTTAATTAATTTTATAAATAAATAAAAATTTAATAGATATTAATTTGAAATCCCACATATATTTTTTAGTAAGACTATTTTATATTTATAGAAAGAGTTTACATAGCCATCGAAACACTGCAAAAACAAAGCCATAATGATGAATTGGCGATACTGCTTTAGACAACCTCTGACTTTGCCTTAAACTGTCCAAAACCATCTCACAGTAGTGGGGAGAACTACTAAGCATAAACCTAACACTTACAAAGACAAGACCATAACAGAGATACAATTCAAGCCTAACCATCCCAAAACATCCATTGTACACTAAAGTATGACATCTACATATAACGATTAGACTCATTACAAACTACAAAAACTGAATAGAGCCTTAGACCCCTAACATCAATGAACTTGGTAACCTCCTACCGAACCCTCCACGCCCGACTGCCATGGAGATTGATAGATACCTAATGAAATTTCTATCCCTGGAGACCACATTGCAAAAACGCCACCCCCCTTAGCCGGAAGACGTGGAGCAAACCAAACCCCCAACTTGCTAGCGCAATCACGTTGATTTTTCTATGCATCAGGCGACAATCAACATTATGTTCTTTCCAAAAATTTATTGGTTCCTTGTTGCCCTTCTCTTTCTCTCGTTTATCCATCAAAACCCGAGCCAAAAGTCCCTTCATAACCCAGAACATTGAAACTGATCACTCATACATTGTCGGATGACCCGGAGTAGTTCCAAGGTCCTGAACCCACTCAACCAACACCTCGAAATCCTCCTCAGGTTTCATACTCTCAAATTCCTCCCACAAATCCTGTTCAACCGCATTGATCTCCTCCTTCACTGCAACCGAAATACAGGACTTATGGAAATTAGTCACTTCAGAAGCCTTGGTCTGCTCCCTCGTGGCCCGTTGCAAGGCCATTTCTTTCTTTCCCTTCACCTATCAGCTTTCCTTCCTCCCCCTCGTCTCCATCTTCCTAAGCCATCTAAGGCCCAAATTGCTTCCAAGAGTGATCCCAACAGAGCATAAACACACCCAGTGAATCGATAACTCGACCACAAAATCTCCACCCCAATCGATTGGCCCATCTTCCAAATTTATGATGATGATCCATAAATTACCATAAACGATCGGGAAGATCTCCTCATTTCTAGGGATGCGCCCGTACTTCGTGGAAATCCGCCACCCCAATCTTCCATTATTCCCCACATAACTAACTGAGCGAAATCCCTCCTCTTGTACAAGTAACCTGGGCGACCACCACCATATCTGTTCCCTCCAACACCCATATCTTCTAGACTATGCTCAATGCTCGCCATGTGTCCCTGCCACGTGTCGAACTCGTTCTTCTTGTTGTCGCGTCTTCCCACCATCGTCACATACATCCGAGGGAAATCCCACATATTAAAGAATACATATACCACATATTATATATATATGAATTTTAATTTGATATAATCTAATGATTACCATTAAACTCTCACATGCTATTTGCAAATATGTCACATGTTATATATATATATAATAAATTTTAATTTGATATAATCTAATGATTACCATTAAAGTCTCACATGCTATTTGTATAAATGAATGTGCAAATATATGACATGTTATATATATATAATAAATTTTAATTTGATATAATCTAATGATTACCATTAAAATCTCACATGCTATTTGTAAATATGTCACATGCTATTTGTATAAATGAATGTGACATGTTATTTGTATAAATGTTACTATTATAAATTATTGAAATTTGTATAAATGTCACATGTTATAAATTATCGAATTAACACATGTTAATTGAAAAAATGTCATATGTTATTTTAACATATGTTTATAGTATCTTGTATAAATGTCACATGTTATAAATTATCGAATTAACACATGTTAATTGAAAAAATGTCATATGTTATTTTTACATATGTTTATAGTATCTTATTTAATAGCAATATCATGTATAAAGTATCTTATTTATATTATTATTTACAATTTAAGTGGGTCCAATGATTTTTATATATGTTTAGAGTATCTTATTTAATAACAATATAATGTATAAAGTATTTTATTTATATTATTATTTATAATTTAAGTGGGTCCAATGAGTAGAGTATAAAGTATCATATTTATATTATTTTTATATATATTTATAGCATCTTATTTAATAGCAATAACATGTATAAAGTATCTTATTCATATTATTATTTACAATTTAAGTGGGTCCAATAATTAAAATATAAAGTATCTTATGTTATTTATATATATATCTAGAATATCTTATTTAATAACAATAGCACGTATAAAATATCTTATTTATATTATTATTTACAATTTAAGTGGGTACAATGATTAAGAATATATATATTTTTTGTAAATTTTATTATTATTATTATTATTGGTTGTACACTTGTCTAAACTTCACCTTGCGTTAATACCTATCCAAACTTCACCTACCTAGATTTCTAAGTTTTAATAAATTATCAATCAAAAATATCTTCCATCCTTATTTCTATCTATATTATGTTAAAAAGTATCTTTCATCCTTATTTCTATCTATATTATGTTCAAAAATATCTTCCATCCTGATACTATTTATGTTAAAAAAGTATCTCCCATCCTTATTACTATTTATGTTCAAAAAGTATCTTCCATCTTACCATATATATTATGTTGTTTTAAATTTGACACGAGGCAAAGTATCTCCCATGCTTATTACTCTATCTATATTATGTTGTTTTAAATTTGACATGAGGGAAATATTTACATGTAGCATTTCAAAATGTGGTCTTATGACATGACCTTGGCAGCCATGTGTATATAGCTTTGATAGGATGGAAATAGTAATATGTAGATGTAGCTCTATAAATAGACCATGCAAAAATAGTGAAGTACATATAGTTAGATTTTCATGAAATATATATGATTTTGGAATGATGCTTATGCTTCTTATTGCAAATCTAAGAGATTCTTGATATGGTATGGAGTGCAGAGACACTTTCAATTCTTGTTTCAAAGCTACTCTAATTATATCAATGGCTGTATAAAAAAGGGAGCACAGGAGAGTGGTGGAAAAAGCAAAAAAATCTTATCTTCGAGGAAAGAATCTGACCCCAGATCGTTCTGTGTTCTTTTTAAGAACGTGGTTTTATTCCTTATCTTACCCCATTTTCCCAAAATTCAATCTTTATGAGATCTCACATAACGAAATCTTTGTAATTAGTGGTTTAAACTTCAGGAATTTATGCCAGACCTCATAATAATTGTACTCCAAAACACAAATAGAATCTGGCACGTTTTCATTCCTAAGTGTGGAGTCATTCTTATCCCCATGAGTCATGACTATTGGAGTAGGGAATACCACTATTACAGTAGGAACAGAATGGCCACGTTACAACTTTAATGGGGCTCCCTTCGCTTGATTGTACTCGTACCTTCTGTTTTGGTTGGATTTTTTTGAGACAAAATGTTTTGGTTGGATTTTGATTGATGGATTTTGATTCCAGCTCAGTGCTGGCACCGTAGCTAGAATGAAAAATAATGCAGTGTACAGAGCGCAACACAGTGATATTACATTTTGATTTTCTCAGGCTTGGCGACAACGCTGAGGGGTATAAAGCCATGGTGCAGCAGCCTAGAGTTTTCAGAGTGGCAGTCTGATTTACTACATTGCTGCATTTATCAGTCGGTTTCTGTTTGAGTGAGAAAGCTGATCAAGTTAGTTTGTAAGCTTTGAATTAGTCTGCAATGGAGTATTCCCAATTGAACGGAAAAAGTTGTATAAGTGCTCATTCTTCTCACGTAAAGGATATTATCCTTCTGATCAATACATTCAACGAAATCGAGTGTGTCAATGTCGATGGCTCCCATATCACTGTTGCCCATGTTACAGCTCTGGGGCGGAGATCCCAAGTGAAAGTGGCTCTAGATGATCATGAAGGCCATTGCAGAGATCGGGTTGAGAGGTGTTCGTTGTGGGTGCAGCAGAAAGCCAAAGAAGGCGCAGATATCTATGGCGTGACCACTGGATTCGGCGCTTGTTCAAGCAAGAGAACTAACCAGCTGAGCGTGCTGCAAGAGGCCCTAATTCGATGCCTCCTAGCTGGAGTATTCACCGGCCCTTCTTCGTCACCGGGGGAGCTCTCCCCCATCACCACTCGATGCGCCATGTTTCTGAGAATGAATAGCTTCATCTATGGCTGCTCGGGGATTCGATGGGAGATCGTAGAAGCGCTACAGCAGCTTATCAATGCTCATATCACGCCTAAATGCCCATTGCGGGGTTCTGTAAGCGCTTCAGGCGACCTTGTTCCCTTGGCCTACATAGCGGGCCTGCTAATTGGGAATCCTCATGTTAAGGCTCGAATTGGCTCTAATGAAGTGCCTGCCCCAGAGGCTCTGGTGAAAGCAGGCCTGCAGCCGTTCAAGCTTCAGGCCAAAGAAGGCCTGGCTCTTGTGAATGGCACTTCGTTCGCTGCTGCCCTCGCTTCCATCGTCATGTACGATGCCAACGTCCTGCTCTTGCTCGTGGAAACGCTGTCTGGAATGTTCTGCGAAGTCATATTCGGGCGGGAAGAATTCGCGCATCCGTTGATCCACAAGATGAAGCCGCACACAGGCCAGATAGAGTCCGCGGCACTTCTTGAATGGCTTCTTAGAGACAGCCCATTTCAGGAGCTGTCAAGAGAGTATTACAGCATTAATACTCTGAAGAAGCCCAAGCAGGACCGCTATGCTCTGCGATCGAGTCCCCAGTGGCTGGCCCCTCTCGTGCAGACAATAAGAGAAGCCACAGCGACAATTGAGATTGAGGTCAATTCGGCCAACGACAATCCTATCATCGACCATGTCAACGGCAAGGCCCTCCACGGCGCCAATTTCCAGGGCAGTGCAGTGGGATTCTACATGGATCATGTTCGTGTAGCTGTGGCTGGACTGGGCAAGCTCCTCTTCGCACAGTTCACGGAGCTCATGATCGAATACTACAGCAATGGGCTCCCGGGCAACCTTGCCCTGGGTCCTGACCTGAGCTTGGACTATGGCTTCAAGGGAGCCGACATAGCCATGGCTGCTTACTGTTCGGAGCTTCAATACCTGGCTAACCCAGTCACTACACACGTTCACAGCGCCGAGCAGCACAACCAGGACATCAATTCTCTCGCCCTCATATCTGCCAGGAAGACAGAAGAAGCTCTGGATATCTTAAAACTAATGCTGGCATCGCACTTATCAGCTCTCTGCCAGGCAATAGATCTTCGACAACTCGAACAAATGCTTGTAAAAGCTGTGTTAGGAGTCATTTCAAGTGTTTCAGATGCAAGTCATCTCCCTGAATCCATCAAGGGACAACTTATTAATGTTGCCAGGGGTATTCCAATATACGAATATCTAGAGTCCCCTTGCGATCCTTCCTTCCCACTTCTCTCCGCCCTCAAACAAACACTTTTTGACTCCATTCTTGCATTCCATGATATTCAAATTGTAGACAAGATAAAAGAGTTCGAATCCCACCTCAAACAACGACTAGAAGAGGAGATAACAGCAATCAGGCTTTCATACGAGCAGTGCACTCACATTCCCATGCCGGAAGGCTTCTGTTGTAGAACATTAATTCATGACTCAAAATTCTTTCCCCTCTATGCATTTGTCCGGGAGGAGCTCAAAACGAAAATAATGACTCCAAGAACAGACAACACGCCTCAGGAGGACATCCAGAAGGTGTTCGATGCAATTGTGGATGGCCGAATCACTGTACCTCTGCTTCAGTGCCTCAACGGATTCATAACTTGATACCATCAATTTATGAACACGCCCACGCTCATAAATTTACATCGTTCCCTACAATATATATATGCATCCTGCATCTCTCTCTATATGCACATCACTCTCTGCATTATATATATCATCTGATCTATATATGCACATCGCTCACTGCACTATATACATCCATCTCTATATATGCACGTAGTCTCTGAGTGTGTAATTCTCAGTGTCATCGTTTTTCCATAATATCAAATATTATTGTAATTACAATTATAAGCTTAGTCTCTGATTGTGTAATATTTATTGTCATGGTTTTTCCATAATATCAAAAGATAAAAGATAAATGTGGATGGATTTCATTTCATCTATCTGGCAGACTTGGATGATCAGCTGACGGACCTACCATCCACTATATGTGAGGAGGTTTGTTGAGATTTCGGGTGTGTATTAGCTTTCCTTGATTCCTTAAGAATAGGAGGAAGGTGATTTTTATTTATATTTTACAAACTGATAGTTGAAACATCCATTAAAATGAAAGATAATAGTTAACAATCATAAGAAATCCTAGTCAATTTGAACTTAAAACTCAACCTAACCTGGAAGTCATCATATTCATTTTTTTTTACTAAATACCATTATAACATAAGTCATCATATTATTTTTTCTGTACTAAATACCATTATAACATTCTTGTGACATTTTGTTTTGTGGAGTTATAATTCTTTAGAAAAGAAGTCAGTTTCTTGTCCTTGATCCCATTGACAGTAAGTTTTGTCAAATAATTCAACTGATTTGTTTTATAACATTTTGTTTGTGAAGTTATAATTCTTTATGACATTTTGTGGAGTTATAATTCTTTAGAAAAGAACTCAGTTTCATTTCCCTTTATCCCATTGACAGTAAGTGTTGTCAAATAATTCAACTGATTTGTTTTTTGTTTCATAACGTTTTGTTTGTGAAGTTATAATTCTTTGAAAGAAACTTTCATATGAGTTTTTGGTATTAGTTTTTCTTTTACCCTCATTTTTAAATTATGTTCAGAGTTTAATATTTCATTGAGTTAACCATGCAGTTTCATTTCACTGTCCTAATTACAGTTATCAATCTTAATGTCTGATGTAATGACTGACATTGAAAACGAGCATGTTCATGTTTTCTGCTTTGCTCTTAAATCGTAAATTCTATTTTGGTGGATGTAACTTGTAGTCCGACGAAGAGAAGTTTTCATTTCATTGTTTTGTTTATAGTCGGAAATATGTCAACAAATATTTGATTGAGCTTTTACGGAGAAGTACGCTGAACGTTCTAAGATTTGCACTTTGTTTTTGTTAGGAGATGATTTTGGCTGAGGAGTACGTTCTAAGATTTGCAATTGTTTTGGTTAGGTGAGGAGATGATTTTTGCTGATATCTTAATTTTTACTATTCAAATTGTAATTTTGATAGTAGAAATAGATTCAGCTTCTTTAATTATTTTTGAACAGCTCATTCCAATAATTTAAAACTGCAATTCCAACTCATTTGGACAATCTAAAACTGCAATTGTAATTGCAATTTTGATTGTAAAAATAGATTCAGGACCATTGTTTGCCTGGGCTGTGGAAACAATTGCAAATCATATAAGGTTTTGCTTTAAAAACTGCAATTCCAATTGTAATTTTGATTTCAAAACTAGACTCAGGACCATCCTTTTTCCCTGGGCTGTGCAAATGAGTACAAATCATATAAGGTTTAACTTTAATTTAAAGCCATGCTTTCAGCAGAGTTATAAGCTATCAGTGTTATTACTACCCTTAGTAGTGGTGCAGGTATTATTTCACTGTAATCATGACACTTATTAATCTCAAATCATATAAGGTTTAGCTTTAAAAACTGCAATTCCAATTATAATTTTGATTCCAAAAATAGACTCAGGACCATCGTTTCTCCCTGTGCTGTGCAAATGAGTGCAAATCATATTTAAGGTTTAGCTTTAATTTAAAGTCATGCTTTCAGCAGAGTTACAAGCTATCAGTATTATTACTACCCTTGGTGGTGCAGGTATTAATTATTTCACTGTAATCAATCTCAATGTCTGTGATGTAATGACTGATATTAAAAACGAGCATGCTCATGTTTTCTACTTTGCTCTTCAATCTTAGATTATGTTTTCGTGGTTATAGTCAGATGAAAATAAGTTTTTCCTTCGTCACTTGGTTTATGGTTCGAAATATGTCTAATAAAGCTTGTTTGGAGGCCATGCTTTCAGGCGAGTTATAAGCTGTTAGTGGACTATGTCGCTTTTCATCTAGGTTTGTTATTTTCATCATACATTTCTTGTATGTTTTCATATAATTAGCATGATTATGTCGATCTTCTTCTAGGCTTGTTATTTTTATCATACATTTCTTGTAAGAGTTTTCATATTTACTACTCTTTCAAATACGCACAGTTAGGAGAAATCTGTCATATTTGTTGTTTTCAGTTGCAAACACTGAAAGGAAGAGAGTTTGAGTTTGCAGGTTGTGCACACAACATCTCCGACTCTTCCAATGAATTTTTGTCATGAGAATTTCGTTCTGTGCAGCGTATTACTTCATGTTTCAACAATGTAAAAACAAAATTAACACGCCAAAAACAAATATAACGAAGATAAACTAAAACCGAATGTTGGGAAAGTAGCGCCGCAATATTATACAGTTACAGAGTACCGCAAAGCTTCGCGCTTGAATCGGAGAACACTTTCTTTCTCACAGGTCCCTTCATAAAGACATGAGTACTATAAATGGAATATTAGAGTCCTAATTGCCTAAGGGTGGGTGTGCATGCTTGAGTTTAAATACCTAACGAAACACCTCATCATTGTTCTGTGAAAAGCCTGAACAACACAAGATTGCCTGTAATTGTGTGAGACATTATTTTGCTATTTTAGTTTTGCGGTCTAGAGGTTTACTTTAGCGGCTTTCGGCTGTCATTTACATTATATTGGTATTTTGCTCTGAAAAAATGATTGTAACTATTAAGAACGACTGTAAATTGCTTGTAAGTTTAGTCTCTGTTGAATTACTTGGAAAAATCGTATAAAAGTTTCAAATTTGAACTGCCAAACACAGTTGTAGTTAGGCAAAACGACGTTGTCTAACCCTTCTTCAAAAAAACCTAAAATTTTCGATTTGAGACTGTAGAATGCTTGTCTTGAGCCTCCAGTTTGGATTGGACGCACCACCAGGTATGCAGGGGTTGCTATTTGTTTGAATGTTTGGTAATAGACTTGGATATTTAACACTGAAGTAAAAGCTGGCATCATGTCATTGATTAGTAGGGAATTGGTGTTCCTCAGCCTACAGTTCTTGGATGAGGAAAACAAAGGAATCGGTGCATAAGTAAGTACTGTGTTCTGCCCTTTGCCTTTTCTGTCTATTTAAAATTGATGAAAAATGCAGTGATTATGGCTTATTTTACAGAGCAGTGTGAACTTGACCTTCCGGCTTAGCAAAAATCAGGCTTCTTTTTCAAAATGTAGTAGGCTTAGCAAAAGTCAGGCTTCTTTTTCAATATGTAGTATCTCGAGGATAAGGCTCAGGCTGGGAATGAGATGAAGTTGAGCGTTTTCTCCCAGGCTTTACAAAGGTTGATGATCACCGGCATTATATGAAAATGTTCTTCGAGATTAAGAAACAAAAGTATTTGAAGGCCTTGGACTCGTACTAATAGTGAATATATTGGACTCGTACTAATGGTGAATATATTGATACTTTATATCTTAAATGACATTTTCATAGTTTGCAGTTTTAGAATACATAGCATCCGTTTAAGTAAATTCGTTTTTGTTACATGCAAGACCGAGCTAAAGCGGTTGATATTTGGTGAAAGATCAGAAGGTATTCGCAACATTCAACTAAAAGATATCAAAGAGATAACTCAGCTTCTATCATTAGATATATTCAGTTAGTTTTAGATAGCTCTTTCATCCATCAGTAAGAAGTAATCAATATAGAAAAAAACAATCTTTCAAGGATTAGCTGTAATAGAGAGAATGATATTTACACTTATAGGTGTTTATATCTGTGGATTACCATCTATGCTTTTCCTAGATTGAAGGATGATTAAGGGGCCTAACCCCATGGGGACATCAAGTGAAGCCCTTATATAGCAATGTATAGCTACTTGGAGATTTGACCCCAAACCTTTTGCTCACAACTAAGTGCCTATGCTAGTATAATTTGCTGAGTAAAGCTATTTCATCTTCCCTTAGTCCTAAATGGATGGAGCAAGTGGTCATTTCATTCACTCACATTCACTCTCCCCTTAAATTGGAAATTTTGTGCGAATTAAATTTGAAATCACAGTTGAGAACTCAGCTGAACACTAAATTTGAGTTGCTGAACTATAACTTTTATGTAAATTAAATTTGAAATCATACTTGACAACTCAGCTTAACACTATATAACTCCAAGTAGCTTTGAAATTTGAAATCATGCCAGAGAAGTCAGCTTCTAAGGTAACTTTGAATTGCTCTTGAAATATTTATGCATTAAGAATTGAAATAACACTTGACAGCATGTATTGTTTTGTGGCTGAAATTCTAGTTGTGTTGTTTACTTATACTACATTTTCTTTGGAAAACACTATTCAGGTTGAGCAAGAGTCACGCAAGACCGAACTAAAATACTATTCAGGTGGAGCAAGAGTCACGCAAGATCGAACTAATATTTGGTGAAAGATCTGAAGGTATTCTCAATATTCAACTAAAAGATATCAAACAAATAGCTCAGCTTCTATCACTAGATATATTCAGTTAGCATTGCTGTTGAAATTATTGTGTGAATTAAAATTTGAAATCACAGTTCAGAACTGACCTTAGCACTATATAACTTCAGGTAGCTTTGAGTTGCTGTTGTAACTTTTATATGAATTAAAATTTGAAATCATAGTTGAGAACTCAGTTTATATTCACTATAACTCCATCGCTGCTGTAGCTTTTATGTGAATTCAAATTTGAAATCATAGTTGAGAGGTCGGCTTCTAACACAAAATAATTTTAGGTAGCTTTGAATTGCTTTTGAAATTTTTATGTGCATTAAGAACTTAAGAACTGAAATAACGCTTGAATTGCTTTTGAAATTTTTATGTGCATTAAGAACTGAAATACGCTTGTTGTAACTTCAATGTGAATTCAAATTTGAAATCATAGTTGAGAAGTCAGGTTCACTAAATAATTTTAGGTAGCTTTGAAGAGCTTGAAATTTTTATGTACATTAAAAATTGAAATAAATTTAACAACATGTCTTATTTTATGATTGAAACTCTAGTTGTGTTGTTTATTTATACTACATTTTCTTTGAAACATATTATTAAGGTTGACTAATCTTAAAGTAGAAATATTGACAAATTTTATTCATTATTAAATTTCCAACATTAAAATGTTCTATAGTGACGTTCAGTCAAGCACACAGCGACAGATTTGCTATACAAGCGATGGAATGATCGTCGCTTGTATAGCAAATCTGTCGCCATGTGCTTGACGGAATGTCGCTATAGCGATGGAATGTTCGTCGCTATCGCAACAGTTACTCGTCACTATAGCGATGGCAAGCACTTATTATTGGTATACCCGGTAACGCATTGCCGTGGCTATAGCGACGAGATGATCGCCACTTGTATAACAAATCCGTCGCCATGTGCTTGACGGAACGTCGCTATAGCGACGGTTTCTTAGCTATAGCGACGAATATGCTGTCGCTATAGCAACAGTCACTTGTCACTATAGCGATGACAAGCACTTATTATTGGTATACCGGGTAATGCATTGCCATGGCTATAGCAACGAGTAGCTGTTGCTATAGAGCCAAGCAACCGTGCGACGTTCAGTCAAACACTTTGCCACCGATTTGCTATACAAGCGATGGAATATTATATTTTAGAAGATTTTAAAGAGTTATTGGACAATTTTGGAGATTTTTAGAGAAATTTTTTTTAATACCATAAAATTTGCAAACCCAACGAAAGCGGTTGATATTTTGGTGGAACATCTGAAGGTATTCTCAATTGTGAAAGGTTAACTCTCTCCTTCGCGAACCCCCCTAGCTATTGGCTTTAGAACTACCCAACCCATCCCAATAGCACTCATTAGGTTCTATAAACCACTTCTTCGCCCTCTATGTGTTTTCTATCCTCGTTGATGTTCTAGTACTTTTATATTGCTTTGGAACGGGAATCATTAGCCAGGGAAAGCCAGAAAGTGTTTTAAAAGCTTTGGCCCAATGCTCAAAGCAGAATGGCCACTGTTTCAGAGGTAACATACATCTTGAAGTCCTGATACGTCTAAGCAAGCACATTTCGGCACTGCTTGAACAATTGCATGTAAGCTCTCCTTTAAACGTTAATGCAACAAGAGCCTAGGTTCAAAGTCTTAGGATCTTTTTCAGTCTCGAGATTAATAACCTCACACTGCAGCGAGGAACCTTTCCTTTTCAAGTTTGTAGCTCTCTTGAATCAATCTTGTAAATCAAACAGTCCATTCATTCATCAATCTTGTAAATCAAACAGTGTATTCATTCATCAATCTTGCAAATCAAACAGTCCATTCATTCATCTGCGTGGCTTTACTCGGATTGACTTGGCATTGATTTCTTCGCTTCTCTGCGCGAAGGACCAGAAACGACTCTGAGAAACGATCAGAAAGGGAACGGCCGTATTTTCTTTCCTGTTTCCGTTTCTGACCCGTTTTTGGAGTGAAACGACCACCGACGTTCCGTTTCTGGTATCTGGTAGCTTTGAAATATTTTAAATAGCAGTTCACAGCATGTACTCTTTTGTGGTTGAAATTACTCTAGTTGTGTTGTTTACTTATACTACCTTTGCTTTGGAACACGCTATTCAGGCTTAAGCAAGAGGCTTCTTGTTCAATATGAAGTATTTGAGGATAAGGCTCAGGCTGGAATTGGGATGGAAGGAAGTTGAGCGTTCTCCCCGGCTTTACAAAGGTGAGGTTGATGATAACCAGCATTTTACTAAAATGTTCTTCTAGATTAAGAAACATAAGTCTCTGGAGGCCTTGGACAGGTGCTAATAGTAGTGAATATATGGATATTCTTTCTTAAATAACATTTGCAATTTTAGGCATAGGTTAAGTATTTCATTTTTGATACAGAGAAGTGTTATAGCAGTGAAGAGAAAAAAGTGCTAATAGCAGTGGATATTTTTTCTTAAATAAAATTTTTAAATTTGAATTTGGGGTGGATTAGCATCTAAGATTTTGCTTTCCTAGATTGCATGATAGTGTACTGTCCAGATTGATTTTATGGCAGTAGTTCAAAGTTCCAAATAAATAATTGTAAAATAAAAAGAATATAAAAAAAAATTGGTATTTGATACATCTATAACTGCTAGCTAGATAACTCTTAGCTGAAAGGAAGTTGAGCGTTCTCCTGGAAGGAAGTTGAGCGTTCTCCCTGGCTTTACAAAGGTGAGGTTGACGATAACCAGCATTTTACTAAAATGTTCTTCTAGATTAAGAAACATAAGTATTTGGAGGCCTTGGACAGGTGCTAATAGTAGTGAATATATGGATATTCTTTCTTAAATAACATTTGCAATTTTAGGTATAGGTTAAGTAATTTCATTTTTGATACAGAGAAGTGTTATAGCAGTGAAGAGAAAAAAGTGCTAATAGCAGTGGATATTTTTTCTTAAATAAAATTTTTAAATTTGAATTTGGGGTGGATTAGCATCTAAGCTTTTGCTTTCCTAGATTGCATGATAGTGTACTGTCCAGATTGATTGATTTTATGGCAGTAGTTCAAAATTCCAAATAAACAATTGTAAAATAAAAAGAATATAAAAAAAAATTAGTATTTGATACATCTATAACTGGTAGCTAGATAACTCTTAGCTGAAGATGCATGGATAAGAGGTTTTCTTGAAAGATAAGAATAGCTGATGCATGGATAAGAGGTTTTCTTGGAAGATACGAATAGCTGATGCATGGATAAGAGGTTTTCTTGGAAGATAAGAAGTAATAAATAACTTATTACTTATTTGTTTGTGACACTTGTGGCCACGGCCAGTGTTCAGGGGCCACAAGTTAAGTTGCTGTGTGATAGTTGATACATATAGCTAGATAACTCTTAGCTGATGCATGGATAAGAGGTTTCGGTTTTCTTGAAAGATAACAAAGATAACAAGTAATAAATAACTTATTACTTATTTGTTTGTGAAACTTGTGGCCTGATAGATATAAAAACTAACTTTGCCAAAGATCTTAAGATATTCTTATATCTTAAGATTTAAGAAAGAGATATCAAGGAGATAACTCAGTTTCTAAAGATCTAAAGATATTGTTATATATCTTAAGATTTAAGAAAGAGAAAGAGATATCAAGGAGATAACTCAGTTTCTAACACCAGATAACTTCAAGTAGCTTTAAATTGCTCTTGAAATTTCTAAGTGAATTAAAATTTGAAGTCACATACGAGAACTCATCTTCTAACACTATATAACTTCAAAGCTGCTTCAATTAGCTTTGAGATGCTTTTGTAAGTTTTATGTGAATTAAAATTTCAAACCCTAGGTGAGAACTCAGCTCCTAACACTAAATAACTTCAGTGGCAGCTTTGAATAGTTGATAGAAATTTTTATGTGAACTAAAATTTGAAATCACAGTTGAGAAGATGTATTACTTTGTGGTTGCAACTCCAGTTGTGTTGTTTATTTATACTCATTTGCTCTAAAACACACTATTCGACTTCTAGATCACATAGCAACGCATTATTAGAATGGAACTTATGTTTAAAGTTGTAATGATAAATCCTAATTTTTTAGATTAGATAGTTGAATTTAATATTGATTAGATAGTTGAGTTTAATATTGCTTTTGTTTTCGGTTAGAGAGAAGGGATAATTTTATTAAAGTACAGACCCCATTTAATCAACTGTGCACAATATACACAAAAATACACCGTTGAAGCTGAGTATGAGGTTCAATTTTACTGTTGACACCCAATACCCTGATAAATTTGAGTTACTATGACACTCAATACCCTGATGAATTTGAGTTACTATGGTTTTAGTATAAAAACTGAAATGTTTGATGACCTTGCCGTCTCAAAACAGTTTCAATACCCTGATGAATTTGAGTTACTATAGGTTTACTATGAATTTGAGTTATAAGCTGTTAGTGGACTATGTCGCTTTTCATCTAGGTTTGTTATTTTCATCATACATTTCTTGTAAGTTTTCATATTAGCATGATTATGTCGATCTTCTTCTAGGCTTGTTATTTTCTTCATACATTTCTTGTAACAGTTTTCATATTTACTACTCTTTCAAATACGCACAGTTAGGAGAAATCTGTCATATTTGTTGTTTTCAGTTGCACACACTGAAAGGAAGAGAGTTTGAGTTTGCAGGTTGTGCACACAACATCTCCGACTTTCCAATGAATTTTTGTCATGAGAATTTCGTTCTGTGCAGCGTATTACTTCATGTTTCAACAATGTAAAAACAAAATTAACACGCCAAAAGATGTGCAAAAACAAATATAACGAAGATAAACTAAAACCGAATGTTGGGAAAGTAGCGCCGCAATATTATACAGTTACAGAGTACCGCAAAGCTTCGCGCTTGAATCGTAGAACACTTTCTTTCTCACAGGTCCCTTCATAAAGACATGAGTGACTATAGATGGAATATTAGAGTCCTAATTGCCTAAGGTGGGGTGTGCATGCTTGAGTTTAAATACCTAACGAAACACCTCATCATTGTTCTGTGAAAAGCCTGAACAACACAAGATTGCCTGTAATTGTGTGAGACATTATTTTGCTATTTTAGTTTTGCGGTCTAGAGGTTTACTTTAGCTGCTTTCGGCTGTCATTTACTGTATATTGGTATTTTGCTCTGAAAAAATGATTGTAACCATTAAGAACGACTGTAAATTGCTTGTAAGTTTAGTCACTGTTGAATTACTTAGAATTTAAGCGTATAAAAGTTTCAAATTTGAACTGCCAAACACAGTTGTAGTTAGGCAAAACGACGTTGTCTAACCCTTCTTCAAAAAGACCTAAAATTTTCGATTTGAGACTGTAGAATGCTCGTCTTGAGCTTCCAGTTTGGATTGTACGCACCACCAGGTATGCAGGGGTTGCTATTTGTTTGAATGTTTGGTAATGGACTTGGATATTTAACACTGAAGTAAAAGCTGGCATCATGTCATAGATTAGTAGGGAATTGGTGTTCCTAGCCTACAGTTCTTGGATGAGGAAAACAAAGGAATCGGTGCATAAGTGAGTACTGTGTTCTGCCCTTTGCCTTTGCCTTTTCTGTTTATTTAAAATTGATGAAAAATGCAGTGATTATGGCTTATTTTATGGAGCAGTGTGAACTTGACCTTCAGGCTTAGCAAAAGTCAGGTCGAACTTTTTCAACATGTAGTATCTTGAGGATAAGGCTCAGGCTTGGAACGTGATGATGTTAGAGCGTTTTCTCCCAGGCTCAGGCTGGGAATGGGATGATGTTAGAGCGTTTTCTCCCAGGCTTTACAAAGGTTGATGATCACCGGCATTATACGAAAATGTTCTTCGAGATTAAGAAACAAAAGTATTTGAAAGCCTTGGACTCGTACTAATAGTGAATATATGGATACTTTTTCTTAAATGACATTTTCATAGTTTGCAGTTTTAGACTACATTGCATCCGTTTAAGTAAATTCGTTTTTGTTACAGGCAAGACCGAAATAAAGCGGTTGATATTTGGTGAAAGATCAAAAGGTATTCTCAACATATCAAAATATCAAACAGATAACTCAGCTTCTATCACGAGATATATTCAGTTAGCTTTAGATTGCTCTTTTATGAAAAAATCATTTTATCTATCATTAAGAAGTAATTAATATAGAAAAAATCAATCTTTCAAGGACTAACTGTAATAGAAAGAATGATATTTACATCCATAGGTGTTTATATCTTAGAATTTGGGTGGACTATCATCTATGCATTTCAATTTTAAGATTGATTTAATGGTCGTTCTTCAAAATTCAAACAAACAATTATAATATATATATATATATTAGGTGGTAGCTGTGCAGGTTAATTGGTAGGTCATTGGTAACTCATGCATGGATAAAATGTAGTGAGAAACAACCTATTTAATTAAATAAGGTAATAGGTAGCTGGACATATATAATAGATGATTGCAATTAAACATAGAGAATAAGTAACAGATAACTTGTTCATGATATTTAACTTATGACCTATCAGTGTTCAGGGAGTACAAATTAAATGCCTATGCTAGTGTAATTTGCTGAGTAAAGCTATTTCATCTCCCCCTAATCTTAAGTGGATGGAGCCCGTGGTCATTTCATTCACTCACATTCGATCTCCCCTTAAATTGGAAATTTTGTGTGAATTAGATTTGAAATCGCAGTTGAGAACTCAAGAGTTGCTTAACTAACTTTTATGTAAATTAAATTTGAAATCATAGTTGATAACTCAGCTTAACACTATATAACTCCAAGTAGCTTTGAAATTTGAAATCATGGTAGAGCTTTTAATACTAAGTAATTTTAGGTAGCTTTGAATTGCTCTTGAAATATTTTTGCATTAAGAATTGAAATTGAAATATTTATGCATTAAGAATTGAAATAACACTTGTATTATTTTGTGGCTGAAATTCTAGTTGTGTTGTTTACTTATACTACATTTTCTTTGGAAAATACTATTCAGGTTGAGCAAGAGTCACGCAAGACCGAACTAAAATACTATTCAGGTGGAGCGAGAGTCACGCAAGATCGAACTAATATTTGGTGACAGATCTATACTACTCAGGTGGAGCAAGAGTCACGCAAGATCGAACTAATATTTGGTGAAAGATCTGAAGGTATTCTTAATATTCAACTAAAAGATATCAAAGAGATAACTCAGTTTCTATCACTAGATATATTCAGTTAGTATTGTTGTTGAACTTATTGTGTGAATTAAAATTTGAAATCACAGTTCAGAACTGAGCTTAACACTATATAACTTCAGGTAGCTTTGAGTTGCTGTTGTAACATTTATATGAATTAAAATTTGAAATCATACTAGAGAACTCAGTTTATGTTTACTATAACTCCATCGCTGCTGTAGCTTTTATGTGAATTCAAATTTGAAATCATAGTTGAGAAGTCGGCTTCTAACACAAAATAATTTTAGGTAGCTTTGAATTGCTTATGAAATTTTTATGTGCATTAAAAACTGAAATAACGTTTGTTGTAACTTTAATGTGAATTCAAATTTGAAATCATAGTTTGAGAAGTCAGCTTCACTAAATAATTTTAGGTAGCTTTGAAGCTCTTGAAATAAATTTGAGATGACATATTATTTTATGATTGAAAATTTAGTTGTGTTGTTTACTTATACTATATTTTCCTTTTTAACAAACATATTATTAAGGCTGACTAATCTTAAAGTGTAGAAATATGGACAAATTTTATTCATTATTAAATTTCCAATTTGTTGGAGATAATTCCTCCCGTCAAGTGTTTAAATCCACCTACCGCTTTAATGTGCCTCGGGTGAAGAGGCATCAGGATGTTCAATGTATTTTGTGTTCATTTTAGTTCCGGAATGATGTAGAAGAGCCGTAGTGCTCCATTCAAAAATGCGGCCCCTGTCTCTGTTTTTGTCCACCGCATACTCTGTTTCCCCTGTTATGCTCAGCCTCTCACAATTTGTCATGGTATCAGAGCTCTAGTGACGAATCCTCCTTCACCAGCCCCGTGAAGGACCGTAGAGCCATCGCAATCGCTTTGCTGGCTTTGGAGTAGGGCCCGGTTCCAACATAGGCCAAGCAATTGCAAGCCATAGACTAATACATACCGGCCGCCAGTCTGGGTTGTGTTTGGTGAAGAAAGCGGTGTAAAAGGAGCTGCCTCTCTCCATTGTTTGAAGCCATAGGTTTTGGCCATTGTTCTATACATAAGGAGAGCACTGGCACATAGGAGCAGCCATCTCCATTCACGTGAGAGAAACGCAGCCACAGTCGCTGGAAGAGTTTTTCAGAAAGCTTGCCTTGAGCCAAGGCAGACCAGAGACGAAAATTCTCTCCTTCATCAGTCTCGTGAAGGTTTTAATGGATTCTGTGAAGAGTCCATAGAACAGAGGAGCCACCAGCCTGAAGGTGAAGCCGGCGCTGCCGTTGTAGAGCGAGCAGACTTGTGGTGAGGGGCCACTGGTTGTGAAGGTGGAGAAGGCGCTACTCATTAGCAGCCCTGAGTTTGCTGAAGACCAGAGCAGAAGCCTTTGTTGCTGGCATCGATGGTTTTTGAGATCTTGTTGATGGGTATATGCATGATGCCAGAACCCTCACGCTGCGTACTTATTGAGGTAGTCCCAAGTTAAAAAAACGTCGAGTCCGTGTGAAGAGTAGCAGATTTGAAGGATAGACGCTGTCGGGGATTGGGGAGCCACGCCGTCGAGTAATATATCCTTCCGCAGAGAAATATAGATGCTCGTTGATCTGAAGGAGATGAGCCAAAGAGTTGAAGAATTCAAGCCACCGAAATAAACTAGAATTTTGGGAGGTAAAGCCGCCGATTCAAAGTTAATAATTAAGTAAAGACTGTCTCCAAGTTAATTTGCGCGAGGGTATCGGGTCCAAGAGACCAATACCGATCTGTGCAAGACCACCGAGTAAAGACGCCGCCACCTGAAGATACCCGAAACCAACTTTATTAAAGAACCCTAGACTGTGCGTTCGACAATGGGAAGAATCTGGAAGTCGAGTCCAATAAAGAAAATAAAGAATTGAAGATTGGTGCATATCCTCCTGTAGAGGTCAGTAGAGCAGAAGCTTAATTCTGTTGGCCATTGCAGCAGTTGTTAGGGACCCAAGCCTGCAGCGTGGTAAGTGAAATAGAGGCCGAAGCTTGTTATAATGTGTATAACCTGTAAGAATAATTAATTCTCCTTTATGTAGCTATTGGTGAGCCGAAGCTCTCTTGCTATGTCTTTTCCTGTCAGAGAACCATAAATTGAAATGAAAATGCCCCGAGCATAGAAAATCCAAGAAAATTAAAAAAACAGAGTGTTTTTGCATTAAGGGGGTGTTATTGATAGGTCTTGCAGCCAGCAAGCAATCTCATATTTTTTTTAGGGGGCGATAAGGGAAGAAGAAGCAAGTAGGAGACTTGCGAGAAGAAGACAAGTGCCAGCACAGAACGTGCCAACAAAGTAGAGAAGAAATGGGTTACCAAAGCAGACTCAAGCAGATAAAAAGAAGAAATGCAAGGGCAGAGGCAAAGTATTTTGCACAGAGATATGGAGAAGTTCCCATTGCAGAGGAGCTTATTAATATAGTTGAAGTCCAAGAGGAGATCCAGGATAATTGGAGCAGCAGAGTTCTCCTAGTACCCCCACATTTTTCAGGTAAAAATTATGAGTTTTGGGCTATTAAGATGAGAAATTTTCTTAGAGCAGAGGATTTGTGGTATTTAGTTCAAAATGAATGTGTGCATCCCCTAGATCTAGAGGCTTTTGAGGCCCTGACAGAAGACCAAAAATTGCAGAAGCATGAATTAGCCTTGCATCTCATCCAACGAGTTGTGGATGAAAGTATTTTCCACAAGATTGCAGCAGCAAAGACTTCCAAGGAAGCATGGAGAATCTTGGAAGAGGAGTTCAGTGAAAAGGGGAGTGACATGTGCAAGCAGCCAACAATGTCACAGTCTGTTGAAGAAGTAGTAGAAGAGAATTCTGCAGTTGAAGCAGAAGACAGCCAAGCTGTTAGTGAATCCCACGGTGTAGAGGTACTTGTGGATGAATATGAAGATGGAACTGCCATTGCAGCAGTAGAAACTCCAGCCATAGAAGCTGTTGAGAAATTCGGTGAACCCCACATAGTCGTGGATAATGAAGTTGAAGAACCTGCTATACCAGCAGAAGCACTTTCCCCAAACACAAATGAAGATGAAATTGTTGCAATAGTTGAAAAGGATGCAGCTCAGTCTTGGTCAAAGCTGCTGAAGTAGAAGTTGAATGTTCGCATGAAATGGTTGAGGACTCTGTCAGCCAAGCAGAGCCAGATATGTTTGAGAACAACAAAGCCCACTGTGCAGAGCCACAAGTGGATGAAGATGACAAAGATGGTGTTGAAGATGAGGAAGCTGCCAACCCATATATTCTTGAAGATGAAGCTGCCATAGCAGCAACAGAAAATGGTGAATCAGCAACTCAAGCAGTTGCAGGACAGCCAGTAGAGGCGGAATGTGAAGAAGAAAATGAGCTCATGAAGAGCATGCCCATGAGGGATGAAGTTTTTCCTAACAGTTTAGATGTTTGTGAGTGTGCAGGTATTGAGAACAAGAATCAGCCTACAATAGCTGAAGAAAAAGAACAAGAGCATGCAGTCAAAGTAACAAGACATTTTGATGAAGATTTGAAATTTATTGAAGAGTGGCTAGCAAAGCCCAAGCACGATGAAGATTGTAATTTTATTGCAGAGTTTGACAAGATTATCAAAAGCTGCATCGAAGATGAAGCATTTGAATTCAATGATGATGGGAATTGTGACATGCCAAGAGTGCTTATCAGCACCATGGATGAATAAATATGAATTAAAGATGCAGATGATGAAGCTGAACCAGTTGAAGACATTTTTATGAAATGGAGTCCTGAAGAGATCAATCTTTACTATCAGTTGTTAGTGTGGCAGTTGGACACTGAAGAGGTTGATGAAAACAAGTTGAAAAAAGGCATATGGGATCCAAACATTCCCATACCCCAGCAATTGAAAATGCAGAAATCTGAATTATTAGCCCATGATGTTGAGGGCATTATGAACCTGATTGAAGATGAAGACACAAGGCATAAAGCCATTGAAGAACTTGTAGACATTGATGGAAGATTCAAGCCCAAGGAGCTTAAAGAAAACCTGAAGAAGAAGGTGAAGAAGAACGCTGAGTTCAAAGTTTGGAGCAGAAAGAAGAAAAAGGCAAACATGTTCTATATCCTACAGCCAAGTAAATCAATTTTTGGATCTATGAATGTAAGCCTAGCTGAGACTTAGACTAGCAGGCATTAATGTTTTCTGTTTTTTTGTTGAAAGCCCATGAAGGCATTGCATGTATGCTTTAGATGTTAGTAGTTTGTTTATGGTCAGAATTATGGGGGAGTGTTGGAGATAATTCCTCCCGTCAAGTGTTTAAATCCACCTACCGCTGTACAAAGAGTTAATGTATTAGGTCAAGAAGTTAATGTGCCTTGGGTGAAGAGGCATCAGGATGTTCAATGTATTTTGTGTTCATTTTAGTTCCGGAATGATGTAGAAGAGCCCTAGAGCTCCATTCAGAAATGCGGCCTCTCTCTCTGTTTTTGTCCTGTTTCCCCTGTTATGCTCTGCCTCTCACAATTTGTCACAATTGACTATATTTTCTAAGATTTTAAAGAGTTATGTTTGACTATATTTTCTAAAATTTTAAAATTTTTATAAAATTTTTAAACAATTTTGGAGATTTTTCGAATTTTTTTGTAATACCATAACATTTGTACTAAGCAAATACTTGTTAAAAAAAAACCTGGAAAATTAACCATATCACTAAGTTTAGCCCCTAAAATTATATATATATATATATATATATATATATATATATAATTTTATTAAATTACACTTCATAGTTTGCAGTTTTAGACTAGATGGCATCAATTAACTTTTTATCAAATGACATTTTCATAGTTTGCAGGATTACATGGCATCAATTAAGTAATTTCATTTTTGTTATCTAGATCAAACCGAACGAAAGCGGTTGATATTTTGGTGGAAGATCTGAAGGTATGCTCAATTGTGAAAGGTTAACTCTCTCCTTCGTGAACCCCCTAGCTATTGGCTTTAGAACTACCCATCCCAATAGCAGTCATTAGGTTCTATAAACCACTTCTTCCCCCTCTATGTGTTGTCTATCCTCGTTGATCAAGAAGTTGTTCTAGTACTTTTATATTGCTTTGGAACGGGAATCATTAGCCAGGGAAAGCCAGAAAGCTGTGTTTTAAAAGCTTTGGCCCAATGCTCAAAGCAGAATGGCCACTGAGGTAACATACATCTTGAAGTCCTGATACGTCTAAGCAAGCACATCTCGGTACTGCTTGAACAATTGCATGTAAGCTCTCCTTTAAACGTTAATGCAACAAGAGCCTAGGTTCAAAGTCTTACGATCTTTTTCAGTCTCGAGATTAATAACCTCACACTGCAGCGAGGAACCTTTCTTTTTCACGTTTGTAGCTCTCTCCAGTCAATCTTGTAAATCAAACAGTCCATTCATTCATGTGCTTGGATTTACTCGGCTTTGCTTGGATTGAATTGGCATTGAAATATTTTAAATAACATTTTGTGGTTGAAAGTACTCTAATTGTGTTGTTTACTTATACTACATTTGCTTTCGAACACGCTATTCAGGCTTAAGCAAGAGGCTTCTTGTTCAATATGAAGAATTTGAGGATAAGGTTTAGGCTGGAAAGGAGATGGAAGGAAGTTGAGCGTTGTCTCCCAGGTTTTACAAAGGTAAGGTTGATGATAACCAACATTTTGACCAATTGCCAATTATGACCTGGAGATCTCATCATAGACCTTAAAATTATCCATTGTAACAAGCCATATTCTCTAGTGCTATTTGAGCTTATCCTTTCTCTACAAGTATCATTCATCTTTCAGTAAGCCTTCCATCAACAACCAGAAGAAACGCACAAAAAACACATGTATATTGAATAACTTGAGTTTCTCTATTTAATAGCTACCTTTATATAACAAAATAAGACTACCATAAAATGAATCCATGATCTCCAGGGTGTATATTTTTCTTATATAGAATTATTTGGAGGCCTATGACAGGGAACAGGTGCTTGGATACATGGATATTTTTTCTTAAATATGCAGTTTTAGGCATCCGTTAATTAATTTTATTTTTGATACAGAGAAAAACGAAAAGCAATGGATAGTTTGTGAAAGATCTTAAGGTATTCTTAACATTTAACAAAGAGATATTTAACATCTAACATAGAGATAACTCAGTTTCTAACACCAGATATCTTCAGGTAGCTCTAAATTGCTGTTGAAATTTCTAAGTGAAATGAAATTTGAAATCACATACGAGAACTCAGCTTCTAACACTATATAACTTCAGGTAGCTTTGAGATGCTTTTGTAAGATTTATGTGAATTAAAATTTGAAACCATAGGTGAGAACTCAGCTTCTAACACTAAATAACTTGAGGTGGCTTTGAATAGCTTATAGAAATTTTTATGTGAACTAAAAATTGAAATCGCAGTTGAGAAGATGTATTACTTTGTGGTTGCAACTCCAGTTGTGTTGTTTATTTATACTCATTTGCTCTACAACACACTATTCGACTTCTAGATCACATAGCAACGCATTATTAGAATGGAACTTATGTTTAAAGTTGTAATGATAAATCCTAATTTTTTAGATTAGATAGTTGAGTTTAATATTGCTTCTGTTCTGGGTCAGAGTGAAGGGATAATTTTATTAAAGTACAGACCTCCATTTAATTGAAATTGTTAATTGAAACTGTGCATAATATACACTAGCATAGATCTATCTTAAAGGGGATCTATCAAGGGTGGAGAGGGATCAAATCTAAATCTCTCCAAGTGTAAACTTCTTTTTAGAGGGCAAATGTAGAGGAAGCCATTTAATTTATCTAATTTGTGTAGTTTTATATATATGCCGTTGTAAATGTTTTAAATAGAACATGTTTTAGCATAGATCTATCTTAAAGGGGATCTATCAAGGGTGGAGAGGGATCAAATCTAAATCTCTCCAAGTGTAAACTTCTTTTTAGAGGGCAAATGTAGAGGAAGCCATTTAATTTATCTAATTTGTGTAGTTTTATATATATGCCGTTGTAAATGTTTTAAATAGAACATGTTTTAGCATAGATCTATCTTAAAGGGGATCTATCAAGGGTGGAGAGGGATCAAATCTAAATCTCTCCAAGTGTAAACTTCTTTTTAGAGGGCAAATGTAGAGGAAGCCATTTAATTTATCTAATTTGTGTAGTTTTATATATATGCCGTTGTAAATGTTTTAAATAGAACATGGTTTTTTTTTTACCATACGTATTAGCTCCAAAATGAGCACCGAAGGAGTTACACATCTCCCCACCCCAGTACGGAGCTGTTGAGCTGTAAAATACGTCTCTTCGAGGCAACAAAAATACACGTTGAAGCTGAGTATGAAGTTCAATTTTACTACACCCTGATAAATTTGAGTTACTATGGTTTTAGTATAAAAACTGAATTGTTTGATGACCTTGCCGTCTCAAAACTGTTTCAATACCCTGATGAATTTGAGTTACTATAGGTTTACTATAAAAACTGAAATGTTTGATGGCCTTGCCAGTCTCAAAACCGTTTCAAACTTAGCAATATTAACAGCTAGAAACAGAGTAATGCTGTCAACATGGACAAGGCCAGAAATGAGACAACGTGGATGATCAACTTACTTGGGATGAGCTGGTTGGTTGATTGGTTCTAGCAGCTCTTCCTCTACGGGGATTGAACCCGGGAAGTGATCTTCCAGCAGTATGTCCAGTTTTCTTCCTAGCTTGTCCCCAGCAGTATGTCCTGTTTTCTTCCTAGCTTGTCCTAATTTTATGCCCTGTTTGTCCTCTGGTTTTGTCGCGGTCTCTGCAATTTTGTGGATTGCCTGTTTCAATAGACTGATCGCATCTTCCACTGTGTAAGAAACTATAGTTCTTCAAGCAGCTATAACCTTCTATAGTTCTTTGCTCACCTTTCCAGCATGTAAATTCCCAAACCAAACCAGGAGTGATGTACTTATTGTGTTATTTCTGCTCCTAAAACACAAGTATTTTACGGTGAATTGACGTTCGTGGATAACAGAAGCAGTTATCAAGCACATTGGTGTACTTGGCATCTGTCATTAACATGCCGTTCGTTTAATTTGACGGGTGGACGGTGATTTGGACGGGATTTAATCAACGGCTATCAGACAGTCCGTTCTCTTAAGTTTGTGGTTTGTTTTATAAAAAAACGTGTAAATCTGGTTTAATCTAAGCCAAAAGATGTCTCAACAGAATTGAATTTGGATAAATGGAATGAAATCTATCTAAATTATTTGAACAAATTTCAAATTGCCAATTCAGCTATTATTGTTCTGCTGATTGGGGAAGTTTTAGTTAACTCTTATACTGCTCCAATAAATTTAACATCTTTAAAATGCAATGTGTATAACTGATATATTTTTTTAAAACATAAAAATATACTTGAAAAAAGTAAAAAACTTAAAATCTTTAGCTTATTCCAAATTAAAATGCTAGTAACATTGCTTTTTATGATCGTTTGTAATTTTTTATAAATTACAAATATTTATAAATCATTATCATTATATATATATAATCACTTTAAATTTATTTTAAATTTAGATTTATTAAAATGCATGTTTTAAAATATAAGTTTACAAAAATAATTCACACTGAAATAAGAAAATATAAGTTTACAAAAATAATTCACACTGAAATAAGGGAAAAAAGAGAGAAGAGTTTTATTATAATGCTATACATATCAATAAAATGACATGGCTTCAATCAAGTTGAAGAAGAAAGATAAGAGTTTTATTATAATGTTATGACAGGGCTTCGATCAAGTTCCAATACCTCAAGTGAAATGAAATGTAATATTGTAAATATTTTATAAGATTGTTTTTAGAATTTTTATTAAAATGTTATTATTATAAAAGTACATTAAAATTAAATAATTTTTTTAATAATTTTTTAAAGATGTATTTTTTAAGAAAAATAAGTAACTTAATTATTTAAAGGTTTTTGAATGTGGATTAATTGGTGAAAAGTGTATTGTTAAGGAACTTTTTATAAAATTGCAATTTCTAATGATTTTATAATAGAAGTAAATGATATGATGTAGTTTTCAAAAATGTTAATTTGTATTTTTAATATATAATTAAACATCAATATTATTGGTGATAAGTAACTAGAAAAATATGATACATATTATTTTGAATTCTAAATGTAATATAATATGGACTTTATTATTAAATAAAATATTAATATTTTATCTGGGGAGGATACATGGTAGGGGATGAGAAACCTAGTAGGAGGTAGGAGGGATGAGACACTTGGCAGAGCTGCCATGACATATGGTGACGAGGTAAATGGCCTTGTACACAACCTACTAGAGGAAAACCATGAAGATTGAGGCACATGTAAGATGGAGTGTGGTTTGTGGGGACTTGATGGTCCTACAATATGCAATGAATGAAATTAATCTCCCCCTTGATATGATGATGGATTGGTGTGGCTGACAATACTTATAGGCCATGAATGTGGAGGAGGTTGAGAACCTCACTGGTAAGATGTATGCTTGTATTGATTTCCTCTTCATTTGGTTGATTTAATCCTTATGTCTTCTTGAATTCATCCCAAAAGTTGCCTGCCTAACAAGTCAGCTATACAATGCAAGAAAAGCTTTGAGTAGGTTCTATAGTTAGTAATTGTGGAATCTTCTTCGGAGAATAAGGCCAATGTGGTCCTCAATGCTCCTCAGTAGTTACAAACTCCCTTGTCAACACCCATAATGGTAAGTGCATAATTTTAACCACTAGACGTATAATTGTCACAACAACTTTACAATACAAAAATACAAACTAAAAGAGATTTCATTTATGTATCATATATGTTTTAACCACTTCCCTTATATAATTTTTTTAATAAAAACCAATTATACAGCAATCTCCAATTTATATTCACGTATATATATCCTTATAAATAATAACCACAACCCTAATATAGTCTATATTATTTAACTTTTTATTGAACACTTTAATGTTAACAATACATTAATTATCCACTAGTTAACTTCTTATATAACTTCTTCCTATTCATATAACATATGTCTTTACAACATAAATGGAAATTAAGATTTTTTTATTAATTTTCATCCAGCTATATTTATAATATAAATACCTAATTATTCCAAGGTATGAACCTACAATTCTTATTATATATATATATATAATACCCACCATACATTTTTACGCCGAAGGCGTTCTATAAGAGGATGGTTCTACTCGAAATTTCGTCGTCTGTCACTGGCGAATAAAGTGCTGCCACGTGTTTGGGATTTGATTGGTCGGTGAAGCAATTTCACAGCTACCTTACTGTGAAGGAATTTCACGGCTCCTTCCTTTTGCACGGGACAATCTGTGGCGATCTCGATAATCTTTCACCACACGATCTCTCTCCACAGTTCATTCATGGTTCCTATCTCTCTCCACAGTTCATTCATGGTTCCTTTGATAGCGAATCATCCATCCAAGTCTTTTCTGCTTATCTTTTGACGAATTCATCAACGCGGGCTGTTGATACGCCCTCTTTCTTTCATATACGCAGCAGACTTCCTTCTACCTTCATGCCGCATCCAGCTTGGGAGGGGTCCCTTCAACAATCGATCAAAACAACAATAGTAGTACACCCCTGTGGAATCCGGAAGCTCATAAAATTGTTAAAATATTAAAAATTCAGATACCCAACGAAAATTCAGAAAGATTCAGTGTTACAGGAGCATCATCTTGCCAACCTATCATGAAATTTTTCTTGACGACCTCAGTGCGACTCCTGAGTTTTTCCCTTGTGAAAGTGTTGAACAAATCCAAATCCTGGACTTTGATGCCTGATTCTGCAATGCCAAGTAAGATCTTGATCTTTTTCTCGCCTACCAGAGTCATTGGAATCCAGAGGGGAATACACCGATCCAGAGTTCAAAACTCTACAACGCACAATCATGCACAATCATGCTTGGTGTTCTTATCCTCGACCTTTCTTATCCTGCCTCCCTCTTTATCCCCATCATTGCCTCCCCCGCCAGCACTGCCTGCTACATTTTGGCTTGCCCCGGGTGACATTACTTCAAAGCTCTTTGGCCATAACCCCTGGGATTGAGTGAAACTGTCTTTATGCCCTGCAACATCTATTCAATTTGAGTGGCTTCCTTTATGTAGAATGTGACTACAAAAATCCCTTCCCTCCATGTCCTCTGCTGGTGAATACATTCGTTATTACCCTCCTCCTTGTTATGAAATGGACTCCGCAACTACTCCTCCAAGGGATGTTGCTCCTGTCCTAGCCTTTGTATACACCTCTGCTTACGCTGATGGATTTTTGACCCACAAGAAATGGAATGAAAGTGGAAAGATCGCGGTTTCGTCGTCTGTCACTATCGACGGCCGGCCTATGAGGAGGCGCCCTGTCAATTTCTATATTTGAGCCTGAGCAAGTTTGGCAACCGTCCATTCAAATTGACAGTGCAACTGAGCAAGTTTGGCAACCGTCCATTCAAATTGACAGTCCCTGCTTCCTCCACGATTCTTCATTTTACATATTTGATGTTCATTTCTTTAGACGTTCTCTCCGCGGCGTGCACATCTTCTCATATTACTCCTATATCAGTGCAAACCTTGTATCGAGACCATGTGCATACCTTGGATTATTCAGTGCACCGGTATAGCACTATAAAATGTGTAGGTATTGAACTCTCCCATGCCTAGATGCTGATAAATGTAGAAACCAATAATTGCAGTTGTCTGGCTGGGCTTGTGTACTTCTTTCATTTAGGAGCCAGCCAGACTAGCTAAACACAAAAAAAACAACAAACAAACTGAACAGATGAGCTACCTGCGCAGATACACGGGAAGAAAATAAAGAAATAAGAATGCCAAGGCTTAAAACCAACATACAATAAATAGTGATGCTATTGAGTAAATGTCATGCCTGAACATCGATATTAGGTCTCATGTGTGTGTCTTCTTATGATGATTTATGACAAGGCTATGTATTGTGCCGAATTCCCAAATGCAAAGGATGAGAGGGATAACATATGTTATATTATTATGAACAAGGTAGCTTGTGAACTAATGAAAACATTAAAAGTACTAAGAATACATTTTGAAGAGCATTAAATGAAGTGATGCATTATAACGATTAGACATGTAAATTGGTAGGGACTAAGATGTTTGAAAGTGATAATGATATCAATAGATGTATATGCGATAAGTAAGGACAACATAAATTCAAGTAGGTAAAAGACAAGATGTTTCAACAACACATGATTACCATGAGAGTGTTGGTGATAGAAGGAATGGTACAAAAGGAAGAATTATTTCAAACCTAGTATGGTAGTATGGGAGAAGGTGAATGGATATATGAAATTTAAATTTTGTTATGACAATATGTTATGGAAGGCATGCAGGCTAACAACTAAAGGATGGCCATTAAAAAAAAACTACTAATATATATATATATATATATATATGTAATAATTGTTGTATGCCGCTATAGAAGTAATATGAGGGACGTGAGTTGTAATGAAGGTAGAGAATGGAATTATCACCACATCAGTGGATAGAGTTGTGCACGAAAAGTACTCTAAATAATGGCGATGGCAAGGAGTTGATAATAACATAAACGATGAGATAATTAAATAAGGAGCAGTAGTTGGCGAATGATGTACAGATAATGACAAAAAAAAATAAAAAAATATAATAATAATAATAATAATAAGTGGCATTATCATTACGTCTAAAATGGGTGAAGCAGATAGATATCAAACCAACGATTGTATGAGGTAGCAATAGTGTAAAGTAACACGAATGCATTTCCCTAACTAGAAGAGTATAATGACACACAATATATTAATGAGAGGTTGCGGAAACTAAAGAAGTTGGCAGTAATAATAAAGAGAAGATCGTAATAGAAGAATTTGTGCATGTTTCATCAAGACATGGCAGGACATAAAATTAATTCTGGTATGCCAAGTAAATACATGGTCTTCATCTTCACTCTACAAGGATAAATTAAAAGTTGATCGACAATAGACAGGGTGGTAAAATTGTAAAATTCTATGAGAAACCTATGTATTCATGCTAGGAGGAAATTCGTAAGGGTGTGATGCTATCCTGTAAGGGAATGACTTTATGTCATAATTTAATGTGTAAACAAAAGAAAAATGATATATCGTGAGATGCACAAGACAGATTCTTGAAAGTGGTTCATAATGTAATACATTGATGGGAAAATGGTGTGTGATGTATGACTTAGAAGTAGTCGTTTACTTAATGGATAATTGGGGTTTTGGAATGAATTCGACTTGATTTTAACCTAAGTGTTAGCCTTAAGTATGGTTATATAGTGTTTTGAAGGACATTGTGGAGTGTGCCTAGTTTGGAATTACCTAAGGTACCTCACGTTAGCATACGCTGTTGATGATGAGTTAGTTTCGAGCCTTCTCCTATTCATGTACACTTCATGTATGAGTAATAAAAGGGATCGCACAACAAATAATATTGGACATTGAATGAATTTATGTATGTTTAAAAACAACAACAACACAATCGCAGCATATCAATTATAGCCATGTCAATGACAATTGACCATTAAAATAAGTAAAGGGGTTAAACAACATGAGCATCAACCATAGTATTTGGTATGGTGTGATAGAACAAATGATCTCATTAGCGTATTCTGATGAGATTTTGTTAATGCAATATAAGTAATGATGAGTAAGGACTATAATGTTAGTGTGCACAAATAAGTAAGAGTCATCATCTTGTGTAATTAAGAAAAAAAAAAGGGGGGTGTAACTTAGATACTAAAAGTAATAGAGTAGATAGGATTAGTGGTTTAACATAGATATGTGAATGATGGGTATGTCAAGGTAAGGGATAGTTAGAGAAATGGTACCAAACTTAGGACAATGATGTGAGAGTTACAAGATAAATGGAAATGTAGTAGAAGACAAGTTCTAGTTGAACTTGGAAAGTGGTTAATGATGATATGGAAATTTATCCATAATGTTTAAACTGTAGTCTCAATGGGTCCATCATTTAAACCAACGACCTTTAAATAAAGATCATGCTGGCTTCATAATTTATCACTAATAATAAATCTTGATATAGAGAAATGGTGTAAGTCAATGTGGAATTAACTAAAATTGAGATCCAATTAAAGAGTCATGGCAATGACTTAGAATCAAATTGAAAGTCATACATATTTAAGACATGGTATTCTTATGAATCACATTATCGAATGTACAAATTAAATTAATTTAACAAGGGCATTGACTATTCTATGGATTAAGGTGGTAACGAACCTTGAGAAGTCAAACCAACAACCTTGCAAACATTACACAAAATATAAGAACACCTCCAATAAGATTAAATGAGTAAATTTTGTAGATGTTGTTTTGTATAATTAGGAGGTGGCCCAGTAGGGAAGGTATACCCTAGGTTTTGCAACCTGGGAGGACGCACAGATCATGCATCGTGGTTATCCCACACTGTTTTGACCATAACTTCGGGACGAAGTTTCCTGAAGGGTGGGTGTATGTAACGCCCCGTTTTGACATTTCTACCTAAACTATTATTATACGTTGTATATGCTTGATTACGAGACTTCGTCGGATTGACGATGCTGTGGACATGTTTTTTCGATGTAAATATGTGTGTGTGTGGGTGTGATGTTGGTATTAGGATACGTAGTCATGTTAGATATGTATCATGCATTAATTATACATGCAAGTTACTGAATGATAGGTACGTGGATACCGTTACAGTTATATTTTGAATAAATGAATTTTATGCTAGGTGCATGGCGAATAAATGAATTTATTGTTGTTATGTTATGATGAAATGTATGTGTGCATGTTGAGGATGTATGCACGATATTCTAGACTGTATGTCAGAGACTAACTTAAAGGTTAAAAGGCTACATAATAGCTAGATCCTACAAGGTGGGAGAGCCTCAGGGACATGGAATCCGAAAGATAAATGGTATGCATGTGATGCAATATTTACTTCGCGTGAATAATATGATGTTTATTATGATGTATGGGTGGGGTAGGGTTTCAGGAAACTCAACCGCCCAGATTGGTTATACGATGACAAACCGAGTACAAGTGCAACGCAGTTATTATGTCGGGTAGACATAGTCCCTTGTTCCATTAGGGGGGTGGAGGCTTTACCCAGGGTTTATCCCCGAAACCCAGAGTCATGGGAGGGTTGTGCTACGGCACGCTCCCCAAGGTGTGTGATGATGACTGGTGGTTTCCTGCTGGGGAAGCTTGGTCGATGTAGTCGACACTTCCGCTTACGGGTTCTAGCTGGAATCGGTCAAGACTTGACATTTCAGGGTAGTCCAGCAGAGGACAGGATAGGATGTGGAAGTTAGTGATGATGTAGGTAAATAGGTGTAGCTTGAAGTAGGGGTGAAAACAAGATCTGACTGTATGTGTGTAAAACCCTGGATTGAGTATGAGTCGTAACTCAGTAATGTATGAATTGCCGTAATTTAATAAAAGTTCAATTAGTAAAAGAATGTACCTCGCAAACTATGTTTAAACCTGTCTCGGTAAACAATAAATTTCGTGATTTTGATTGATGTGTGTGCGATTTATTACTGTTAGTGTACTTACACGAGGTATGTAAGCAGTAGCTACGCTTACATAACTCGCCTACATATTTATAAGTTGCGTGAAATAAAAGTGAACTATAATGTTTAGGCATTAATTACGTTGTTACTACTTACCTAAATAGGAGATTAAGTTAATACGTCGAGTTAGTAAATTTTGGATTAATAACTGAATAAGGTAATAGAGGAATTAGGTGGTAATAAAAGACGGTTTAGTAATAGTGTTAATTATTGTCGATTAATGTTAGTAACATTGATTAAGGTTAGTCATTGTTGATTAATGATTAATATTGTTGATTAATGTTAAATATTGTCGATTAATGTTAAGAATATTGATTAATGTAATTGTCGTCGATTAATGTTAATAATACCGAATAATAATGTTAAATAATGTCGATTAAGGTTAGTAATGCTGATTAATGTTAATCGTTATGAGTTAATGATTAATAGTGTTGATTAATGAACGAACTATGGATTAACCTAAGTAACAACTAATGTAATTGATTAGTAATGCTTGATTGATTATTTATGAATTTAATTAGTCAAGGGTAAGGGTTAAAATGTTTAATGGTTATTGTAATATTAATTTAAGTAATAATAATCTCATAGGTTAGTATTAATTACAAGGTTAGTTAATTGATTAAAACATATGGATAAGAATTAATTTATAACTATTAATTAATTATGATCATGTCTAAGTTAATTAGAACCTAGGGTAAATTGCAAATAGATATATTATGCAATCTATAAACAAGTGTCGGAATGCACATTTGTAGTTGTTTAATAAAAATGATGAATTAATTATTAATTTATTATGAAACATTTAATTATGAGGTCACCGAGAGTGGACTAGTAATTATTGGGGTAAAACGTGTAAGTGTAAAACATTTGTGATTGGTGTAAAGTTTAATTTTATAATATAACATTTTATTAATTATTAATTATTATTTTGAAAAAGGGAAAGAATGTTAGAATATTGCCGAGAGGTTGTCGGTTGAGTGGAAAGCACTTAAGGTTCAAAGATGAACCAACCCAAACTTAAATTAAATAATAAAATAATATAGTCTTGGTTTATGAGTCAAAGTTGGGGGCTCGAGGAGGAATGGGGGGTTGGATAAAATTAATGAGGAAGATAGGGGTAGTTATGATAGGAGGTGTCGGTGGAAGGACAAAGAGGGGGGGGATAAGGTCAAGAGGAAAGGGAGGAGAAGGGGTCTTCTTCACCTTGCATATTTTGGAGAGGAGAGGAACAGAGATGAGAGGAGAAAGCAGCAAAGAAAGGGGGTTCTTGTTGGGGAGTTTGCAGAAGGGAAATACCGGTTGGCTTGTACTCGATTTGGGCTCGGGGGTCCAAAGGGGTACATTTGGAGCTGGGTGGTTGGCGAGACCTCGCCAGTTGGCAGGGTGGCAAAACTGGTTGGGCAGGTTGAGTTTCAAGGGTTTGGGAACATATTGGTTGTAGGGCAGCAAGTAGGGAATCAACAAGGTATTCAGCAAACGGGGACATCAACAAGGGTGGATCTACTAGCTATCTACAGGTATTTTTTTTCTAGCAGGTATATTTATCATTTCTACTCTATCAAATTATTATTTCCAGTTATATGCTCTATATTGTTGCACCTGCACATGAGAAGTAAATGTTAGAAATTAAATGTAAACTTGATATACTTTACATGCATAGAGATAGACACAAGTTAGAAAATCAAAATAAAAATTTGAAAAGTGTGAAAACAAAGAAAACACGGATTTTATTAAAGTTAATTAGAAAATCTAGGACGGGGTCCTACAATTCCCATCCATGGAAGCTCTAGGAAATTACTTCACTTAGCCTATCCACCAAGGAAGGAGGGTTGTGCCCTCAAATTTCTCTTCAAGCTTAAACGAGAAGAGCTCACGGGGTTTGCATGCACAGGTGAGAAGAGATCTGGCCAACTCTCATGCGAGAAGAAATGAGGATGTGGAGGTTTTCACGTGTAGGTGATGAGAGACCAGGCCAACCCTTGTGTGAGAATATAGGAGGTCATGGGAGAGACCTAGCCATCCCTCACGTGAGAAGATAGGAGGTCATGGGATAGACCTGTCCAGTCCTCACGCAAGAAGAAAAGAGAGGTAGCAAGCATTTAGGAAAGGATAATCCAAGCCTAGCCAACCCTCACAAGGGAAGAGAAAAAGCCTTGTTCTTGCAGAAAGCCCTGTATTAAAATAAAAAAATCACACACCATAAAAAATTGATGAAAAATCTAGATGCCACGGGTATGGATTCTCGTGCCACCTGGCCGTCGAAATGAAAATGCATGAAGACAACGTTACAAGGTAGAGTGGAGGTGGTCAGGGCAATGATTTTTTTAATTTGTGTTCTCTCTATAGTATATAAAAGTTATTATATATTATATCATCCATCGTGTTCTCTCTTTATTTTGGCCAAGAAATGAAGAGGTTCAACAATGCAAGCCCTGTGTTAAAAGAAAAAAATCACACACTATACAAAATTGAGGGAAAAATCTAGATGCCATGGGTATGGATTCTCGTGCCACTTGACCGTCGAATTGAAAATGCATGAATACAGGGTTAAAAGGTAAAGTGGAGGTGGTCACAGTGGTGATTTTTTTAATTTGTGTTCTCTCTATAATATATAAAAGTTATTATATATTATATCATCCATCATGTTCTCTCTTTATTTTGGCCAAGAAATGAAGAGGTTCAATATATTATATCCATTGAATACATGTCATCTTGGAGGGTTCTCAACTTGGTAGCTTTGATAAATGGAAAAACAGCTTTTGGTAAAGCAAAAATACAACACATTGCATTGATAAACAAAAAAAAAGTTATGTAAAGTAAATATACAACACATTTCCAGAAATATTGCACATCTCTAAACCAAGTAATGTTATGATATGGCTATTGATTTAAACCCTCAATGGTCAAAATCTTGTGAAATGTAAGAATTATAATGAATTTACATGAAATGGTATGGAATGCAACAGAAGACTTGGCCTTAGTGCCGTGAAAAGATTAGCCTGCACTTATTTACAGACCTTACCTTCCCGACAGGAAATATGACTGCCATAAAATTCTTCACCCTTTTCTTTCACATCATGTCCACCCTATGCTACATGAAATATCTAAAGCAACAATCCTGCATGAATTCTTTGAGCCAACCATGCTCACAGCAGATGGCACTGCGTCGGGCTCGACCTCAAGGTGGTAGCGTTGTGTTCATCTCACCCTTGAAGTGATCACGTAACAACATGACTCAAAAATATTCCAAGTCTAAGCAAGAATCTCATCTCATATCTCGGTTAAGATGGTGGAAACATTCAACACCAAGGAGACTACTTCATTCTTCAGTTTTTGGGTTGTTGCAGTGTTTGTTTTCTCCTATAATCCCAGCCTTTTAAATTGTCCCTTTTCCAAACACTGTCTTTTTCCTTAAGGAAGATGGTGAAAGTGAAATAATTGTAGCTGAAGACACTTGAAGACACTTGTGCCTTCCTATGTGCAACTCAAAGCAGTGTAGGTTGGGAGGACCGTTGAGTCGACATTTGCCTCCACTTACACATTTGGTTGAAATCACATGTGCCCTCCTGTGCGCAACTCGAAGCAGTGCAATACAGTGGGATCAATGAGTCCGACATCTGCCTCCAGTTACACGTTTGGCAACACCATTTTATGTTAAATAACCATTCATAAATCACGACATTAATTTTGTAGTAAACAAATATTATAATACGCTAGCAAATTTTACCTATGATGTTTATATGTTAATATAATTATGATCGCTCTATTATCAATAGTGGAGCTCTCCAAGCTTTTTAGTTTGTGCATGGTGACTGGAAGGATAGTCTGGGTGTAGCGTTTTGTTTCGGTTTGGTTTCCGGTGCTTTGGAAGCTGGGGACACAACATGAATCATCATTATATATATTTATGGAAAAAAAATATCGCCCAACACGCACTAACCCTTGTCCGAAAAATCATAATCTGAGCATACTTCAAACATTCTGAGCAAATGTACATCACCAAATATGTTGTCTTGAAATACACATCCAAATATGCTTCCAAAGCAGAGGGAAAATCAAAGATCTACCATCATATGGTGACTAGAATCACAACTACATCATTTCCACGTGACTCAGCCTCATATTCCTATCATCGTTTGAACTCATAAGCAATTGTTGACCGAGACATCACTACTCAAGAAACTTTCCATATGTTGCAAAAATTACCCCTTCTCTATGTACACACAACTTTCTCTCATTTTACAACATATTCAAGTTCTTCTCGGCGTTTCATTTCCCCCGCTTTGGGGGTATGCTAGTCACTAACTTAAATCCTCATACTAATCATAGCAAGAGATTTTATTAACGACAATAATATATGTATGGAACATATATTTTTTTCCAGAGAAATTTTTTTGTAACTTGGCATTATAAGGAATAAAGAACCATGTTACAACCGTAGAAATGCTAAAAAAAACGTGAAGACGAAATACAATAAAGGTAACCTAGTACCTTTATGGAACATATATATAAAGGTAACCTAGTACCCATTCTATGTTCAAAACTTCTAAACTATAACTAACATATTGGGTAGACTATGTCAATATGTTTTTAAATGTGTGACTTGTATATAAATAGGGTCGACCCTAATTTTTATCATGGTAAGCTCTCTCAAATTTATTCTTTGGAAATGCCTCATGCTTACAAAACTTGATATACATGAATGTATAACTATTGAACGCTCTTACTTTAATCATTATCAACAAAAGGGGAAAAGCTAGGAACAAAAATAGTCAGTATTTATTAATGCATCCCAGTGTCTTACATGACTTGTATTTGAACGATTTTAACATAAACACCAAGCCCATATTTTATGCGATGATTCGGTAGACTCAGCCCTTTCGCTCAGTGTTGGAATTTGGTTTTCATTCTACTCGTCATATTATTATTTTTTGACTTTTTGGGTTTTATATTATTCATTATAAATTTTTTTGTTTAAAATTTTATCCTTCAACAATGAATTTTTCTTAAAATAATTTGTAATCAGAATCCATATTTTTAAATAGATACAAACCTTTGTAAACCTAATTGTTATAAATAATAATGATGAATGACGGACTCCACAAAATATAGCTTTGTATGCTCTCTCTTTTTTATATATTCTGTTGTTCTACAAACTACATTTCATTCCAAATGTTGCACACAGATTTCATGTCTCTCAATACCTTATTTAGTATTGACCTTCATTTAAATTCTGCATCTCTCATTGAAATTGAATCATGAGAGAAATATAAGATATGTTCATTTCAATTTCAATGGGAGTTGGAGAATTAACCAAGACTTTTGAGTCTGAATCTATATAAATTACATAAATTATGAGATAAATCACTAAATACACATGCTACACTTTATTTATGTTATTTAAAATTATTAAAAAATACATACTTTATAAATTTTCTTCAAAATCATAGATTTAAGCAAATGTTTGAATCTAAACAAATCACTAAATATAATACCAAAAAAATAGTGCATGCCTTTGATAATGCAAATAATTCTCAAACTCTGTCTCCAAGGCTCTCCAACTCCCAACTTTTTGTAACATCTTAATGTGATCAATGAGCATTGAGCACTGAAATTTGTAAGCTCATTGCAATAATAAAAAAGTCAAAAAATAATGGAAAAATCATTGAGTTAAAGGAGTTCTTTATTTTAGGAAAAATCAATGCAACTCATAAATGAAAAGATGTTTCTATTTTTTTTATTAAATATATGGTTGAAATTTGTAAATGGAAAGACATGGAAATAGATCTAGTTTAATAGATGTTTGTATTTTTTTAGTAAATGTATGGTTTTGAAGTTGGAATTTACAAAATATATATAAGATAAATATATTAATACTATTAGTAAATTAATAATATAAAGACGTTTTAGAAATTTTATTACCCTTAGAAAACACATTTTAAAAATTTTCTTACCCTTCATAAATGATGGTTAATCACAATTTTAAACCGTATTTAATGGACAAAATGTCCCATGACAGACATTTTTCCCGTCAAATTACATCACTGCTTCTGCTAAGAAGTCAAGGGACACGTCTCCGATTTGAGGACAGACAGAGCAAACAAACACAGGGTTTTTCGGAAATGGTCACGTAGACCCCGATTTCGATTCCTATAGGATTCGAATTCGAAACTATTTTTGAATATGTGAAAAAACAATTTACACAGAGTTTATGCAGAGTCCTATGGGATTCAGATTCCAAACTATTTTTGAATATATGAAAAACAATTACACAAAGTTTATGCAGTCCTACGGGATTCAGATTCCAAACTATTTTTGAATATATGAAAAACAATTTACACAGTTTATATAGAGATCCATGATTGCGATTCCTATAGGATTTGAAGTCCAAACTCTATAATATACATTGATATTTATATCATAAATCCTATGAAACTATTATATAAAAACATAGAAGTAAAACTGGATATAATGCCGACACGACTCTCCATATATTTGAAAGGAAAAACGACAATCATTTTAAAAGAGCGGTTCGATACCCTTGATTTCAATCGAAATTCATGCAATAAGCATTCCTATTATGCAAATCGATTTGTACAGTAAATCGATTTCTATTTCATACCCCAAAAGGCCATCTCCCAAGCGATCTAGCCTTCTACAATTTTTTTATAGATATATATAAATAACATAAGAACTAGAATTTATTCTATAACTGCTTCAACCAATTGAGAATAACACCATTCCATGTACAAACATTCAAATCGACGTATATCATAAAACATACCTGAGAATCGTAAAGGTAACAATAATGGGGAAAATAGCACTTGGATATTCAGTTCCTCCCAAACATAGGAGAGGACAGCGAAAGCACTATCCCAACTCCACCCCCGAGCTGGATCACCACCATGCACTAGAACGAAAGCAACACTTCCACACAACACTCTCTCTCTCAGAGTCCGCAACAAGCAATGATGGACTTATGAAAAGCAAGAAAACATTCAACAGTTTCTCTATGCACAACAAATCCTCCCATGCTATCTTAGTGCACTAATATATATAGTTTTTCCCACGTCTTTTGCCATCCCAACCAAATCTTCAATCAGTCCATCAATCCCTATGATTTAGGATCTTTTATGGTAGTTGAGTTTTAGATTGGATTTGATTGGTAAAGATCTCTCTTGCTTACGTACACATGTTCTCTCTATTCCATGGTGGTGTCCCCTCATTTAGTTGAACTCTCCAAGTGCCTTTTTCTTTTATTTAATAACAAAAATATTTTGTTGTGCAAAGTGTCACTTTGTGTTTTTTGAGTTTTAAATAACTCTTACATAAAAATAATTCTCAGAATTATTAAATCAAAGTAAAATAAATAATAATGTTTTGGGGTGTTACAGGTAAAGGGGAGATGTTGGAGGAAAGCTTCAGGTGGAAGGACCCATATGCCTTAGGTTCTCGAGGAAACTGCAAAGGAAAAATGCAGCTTCAATCGTGTCATATCGACCTCAACTCAACAAGCAATCTAGGAAATGAAAGAGTGGGTGCAAAATGAAGAAAAGGCCAAAGGAACAAAATAAATTCAGGAAGAGATGGGAAAGTGGATTGTAGATGCAGAGACATCCAGAACGAGAGCTACCAAGCACATGAATATTGCTACTGTCTTTTGGTATATGAAAGCATTGCCAGGAAAATCTCTCGTAGATAACAATGAGGAGCACAAGGAATTTTTTTTTTAGTTGGATGAAACGCAGGGGAAAATCCATTGGGTGGAGGCTCAACTTCAACTCAAGCCTAAGAAATTCACCATGCGGTGAGCCAAACTCAACATGCTTTCTAAAGCCACTACATGCATGGTATTTAAGGAAAGGGTGGTACCTACCACAAACATCTTGACTCCAAAAGCTTCCGAGGAGCCCACCGTGTCCATCTCAGAAGATGAGTAGTCTCTTAGGTCTTTTTTTTTTTTTTTAGCATAGAACCCCTTAACATCTCCATTTCACTTATAGCTTACTCTGTTATTCCAAACACTCTATTAGTATTCATAGATACCTCGGTTAACATGATAGTTTTTCCACTAGTTTTCTTAGATATGCACTCATGTTTTTATGGATCTTTTACAAAGAAGTAATCTAAACATTCTACAATTATTTTTATGGAATCAGACGATGCATTTTTTGCTAAAATTGCAATTTTGATTCCATACTTGGATTCAGTGTCCTCAATTACCTTCGGTACTCGATTATGGGTGATTCCATGAAGGTGGTTCATGATTTTTGGCAAGTGGGGCACCACAAATTTGTGCAGCCGACCCTCGATTGAGGTATTTTAAAGCCCTCAATCGAGGTATTAAAACCTCGATCGAGGGTTTAAAAACACCTCGATCGAGGGATTTAAAACACCTCGATTAAGGGTTAAACAAATACCTCGATCGAGGGCTTGGTTAAAACCTCGATTGAGTTGCTGAAACAAAATAAAAAAAATAAAAAACAGGCCCACAGCCGGCCCGAGTCATTTCCAACGAAAGCGACTGACAACCAACAACTCGATCGAGTATATTAGCTCGACCGAGGACTTGAGACCGTAACCACGCCACCACACACCATGTCGTCGACTCCACCAGGTAAGTGGACCATAAACCCCACTTATAAGGAAAGGAGCTCAACAATTAATTTTGTCCAACCACCATTCCCACGCAAAAACAACAACCAACCTCTATATAACCACTAAACAATTGCCCAACAACACTTGTTTAAACCATTGTTAGTTTAATTTGAATTAGAGCTATGTGAATTTGATGTTGTTCAATTAGAGTTCATTATACATGTAGGAAGTTCTTTGTAGACCTACTTCAAATTTCATATTAACATATTGTTGTTTGTTTTCATTGAAGCTTGATGGGGAGTAAAAGAAAACGACAAAGGAAGCATGCTCGTCAACAAAATGACAATGAAAAGCGTGAGAAGAATAGAGAAAGAATGAGGCAACAAAGAGCAAGATTGAGAGAAGAAGAAGATGCATCTTTGGTGCAACAAATTCCAATGGAGGACAACCAAGGTAAATTTTTGAATTACATGCTACCTAATTTAAATTTCATATTTTATATTTCTCTAATAATTAGTTATATACTAACTATTTTTTTTCATCTTAGCCTTACTATATTTTGTTTGTAATAAGATTCTTAACAAAATTACAAAATTAGTAACAATTTAAAAAAAAAAAAAACTATTTCCTAATCTAATTTCTTTACTATTGGGTTGTAATGAGATTCTTATTTATTTCATAACTTTGTTATTTATATTTCAAAATTTGTAACAATTTTCAAGTTAAATGAATAATTTTCAAGTGACTAACAATTTTCAATGTTATTGGAACAATTTTCAAACTAAATGTACACTTGAATCCAATTTTCAAGTTAAAATGTACATATTTAGCTATTTTCAATTTTCTAAGTTACCAACAATTTCAAGTTAATGTAATTCCAAAACTTATTTTGTTATTTGTTAAAAAAATATTTGTATAGCCTCATGTGAGCTCAAGTCTCAACATTTGTTGATTGAAATAACTATTTATGTCTAATTTTAGTACCCTCATTTGATTTGAAATGAACATTGTGATAGTTATGTATCAGTTGGAAAATTCAATTTGAAAACAAATGAAATGAACATTTTGATAGTCATGTAATAGTTGTAAAATTCAATGACAACAAATAAAATGAACATTGTGATAATTATGTAGTAGTTGGAAAATTCAATTATGTTGTTTTTAATGTATTTTCAATTCATGTACCAATTTTTTCTATGTATGAATGTAGGGATAAGTTAAATATTTTTTTCCTTATAGTAAGTATATGTGTTATTTATTTTTCAAAATTTGTAACAATTTTCAAGTTAAATGGATAGTTATGTATTAGTTGAAAAATTCAATTTGAAAACAAATAAAATGAACATTTTGATAGTTATGTAGTACTTGCAAAATCCGATGACAACAAATAAAATGAACATTGTGATAGTTATGCAGTAGTTGGAAAATACAATGACAACAATAAAAATGAAGTTGTGATAGTTATGTAATAGTTTGAAGATTTAATGACAATGAAAGGGTTGTAGATTTTGTCAAATCTCAAATTCTACATATCATTTATCTAATTAGATTTGGTCTATGCTATGTGGTATGTGTCTATCATAATATCTTAAAGATGCACTAAAAAAGTCAAATCTTGTTCTTATAAATTATACATAACAATGTGTAATAATTTGTAACAATTTTCAAATTAAATGGATAAATTTCAAGTCACTCACAATTTTCAATTTATTAATTTCCACAACAAATTTCAAGTTACTAGCAATTTTAAAGTTCAATGTACAACTATAAAGTTATTAACAATTATCAAATTAAATACATACTTGATTTTCAAACTTTACTAACAATTCTCAAGCTAAATGTACAATTTCAAGTTACATACATATTTAGTTATTTTGAATTCAAGTTACAAACAATTTTCTTGCTTTTAATGTATTTTCAATACTTGTACCAACTTTTTCTATGCATGAATGTAGGGATAAGTTATATTTTTTTCCTTATAGTACCATAATAAGAATTACACAAAATTATTTGCATAGCCTCATGTGAGCTCCAAGTCTCAAGTCACTAGCAATTTTCAATTTGTTAATTTCCATGTAACAAATTTCAAGTTACTAGCAATTTTAAAGTTAAATGTACAAATTCTATCAAGTTATTAACAATTATCAAGTTAAATACATATACTTGATTTTCAAACTTTATTAACAATTCTCAAGCTAAATGTACAATTCCAAGTTAAATGTACATATTTAGTTATTTTGAATTCAAGTTACAAACAATTTTTTTGTTTTAAACGTATTTTCAATTCAACTTGTAACAACTTTTTCTATGCATGCATGTAGGGATAAGTTATATTTTTTTTCTCCTTATAGTACCATAATAAGGACTTCCAAAAATTATTTGCATAGCTTCATGTGAGCTCCAAGTCTCAAGTCACTAGCAATTTTCAATTTGTTAATTTCCATGTAACAAATTTCAAGTTACTAGCAATTTTAAAATTAAATGTACAAGTTCTATCAAGTTAAATACATATACTTGATTTTCAAACTTTTCTTAGAACAATTCTCAAGCTAAATGTACAATTTCATGTTAAATACATATTTAGTTATTTTGAATTCAAGTTACAAACTATTTTCGTGTTTTTCATGTATTTTCAATTCTTGTACCAATGCATTTCAAAACACTTCAGTTTGGTGCTTTAAAATTAACCTCCTTGCATAGTGCATTTATGATTGATATTCCCTTCACATGAATTTTGATTATGTAGGGATAGATTATGGTTAGCCATCACATCATTATGATCAAGAATCACATGACCCTGTGCCCCCTCATGATCCCGATCAGCCATCACAGGACACTTTTCCCTCTCACATTTCAAGTATAATTGGGAGCTACAGTGGGGTTGGAAGGGGTGGAAATTGTCTAGAGGATTGTGAAGTTGTTGCTGCACGAGAAGAACTCGGGAACCCGATCCCTAGTCGGACAGTCAAAGAGCATGTCAATAACATAATTAATTCATGTTTTGAATAACATTCAACGATGGCACAAGCTCAAATCCTACATGGGTTGATAAAACAAAAAAAAAATTGAAACGTTCCACAAAGTTGTTGGGTTTTCAAGATGCTAAAACAAAAAAGACATGTGAGAATGCAATAGAAAATGTAAGAACGACATTATCTTAGTTTGGAAAATCAAGAAATGATGATATCTGAGTTGCTTGTAGGGAAATTCCAACAGCTGTTGTGGCACAAAGAACCTCAAGAAATCAAATGGTAGCAACAATGGCATCATTGCTCAAAGTTTAAAAAAGAACATTATTCAAATATACTAAATTCAGGGTCCGGATGGATGAAAATGATGAAGCTGCTTGTTGGGATCTTATTTGTAGGGAACCCTATCGAGGTAGGATGGAAGAGGGCATTAGAGAGCAGGTGATAGAGTTTTGGGATAGCCATTCTCTTGCTATTTTAGATCGAAAGCATGTCCTGTGACAACGTTTATCCAGAGGCATTTATCAGGAGCACTCTAAGCATGTGATGGGATGACGAGAGTTTCACTTTATGAGGAATTCCAAGAAACCAATCCTGGTGTTCATATATCATTTAGCATGTTCAAAAAATTGAAACCATGGTATATTAGGCCGAATACGATTCACGCCACTTATTGCTGCTGATACCATGTTGAATTCCAACTATAATATGACACATTTTTGGATTTTTGCAGAAGGCATTGGAACGGTGAACCATATCCTCACACAGTGCGATATTTTATTTGTATGATACTATTCAACATGAATCTTGAACAAGTGTTTTTCAATAAGAGGTGTGTAGGTGGGAGAAGATGCCCTGAGTGCGATGATTTGACATTGTTCCATAGGAAATTTCCTATCAATCCAACACACCCTGGATTGTCAGATATCACACTTATGTGGAAGAGGTACAAGTATGTCTCCATGAATCCATCATCTTCTTCATATGTGTCATCTAAGAGGATCGACTTGCTCGAGGATGAGATTTTTGTTTCAGATTTCATGGAGAAGTTTCAAAGTCAGATTTATAACTACATAAAGCACTCCCATAGGTCCAGGTGGCAAGATTCAAAATTCAAACATTATCGTGAGGTATTTGAGCTGGGCACAATCTTATCAGTGGTATACTTTGCTGAGAACTACGCATTTGATCCTCAGAGAGAGATATAGAGTGAGTACTATCACTCCGACCAGGTGTCTATCTTCGTACATGTATTGTACAGACATGCCTAGGAAAGCATTGATGGTATGGATAACACTCCTCAGTCACTCAAAGTGATCAAGGATTACCATTTTTATGTCAGTGATGATCATGAGCATGACACATTGTTCGCTCAACACTGGTTTGGGTTTATTTATGATTCATTCAGACAGAGAGGCGTATCATTTACTGAACACTGGATTTGGTCATATGGGTGTGCAGGGCATTTCAAATCAACACGCTCTTTTTATTGGTTGAGTCTCATTCACAAAGAGACAGGAGTCCGACACACCTGGAGATTTTTTGAAACAAGGCATGGAAAGGGTGAAAATGATGGTGCAAGTGCATGCGTGAAATGAGCACTTCAGAGGTACCAAATGAGTCATGGTGCAACTCGAATCAAATGCTCCATAGAAGTAGTTGATTGGTGCACACGACATTTGGGACATCAAGTTTGCGAACAAGCAAGGCCGATGTGCAGGTAATAAACTCCAAACTCAATTAATAATCTAATAACATTAAATATCATCATTTCCAAAAGAACACTTGCTCAATAGGAATTTATATATGACAAATTGAATTCCATGCAGGTTCTTTTGGTATGTTTCCCTTGGTGATGTGAATAGATCCATGTCGTGGTATTGTGAGACCATACCTGGTACGAGGGAATTGCATTTTGTTAGGAGTAAACACATGGGAGACATATTCGCCATTGAAATGAGGAAGTATGCTTGTTTTTGCGATTTTTGCATTCATGCAAATGGATGTGGGATTCATCACTGTGAAAAAGATGTATATGTGAAACCATGGAAATATGTCCCTCTTAACCAAAGGGCCCACATCCAATTCCAACATGGCAAGAGTCGCACACTGACGAGGCAATGGTCTCACTAGATCATGATCGAGTTTCTGATGTGGTTAGGGAAGATACAAGACTTCATTAAGTTAATTAGTTCACTATATATTACACATATACAAATCTTGTAGAAATGCACGTAGGAAATTTGAATAATATTTGTAATTTCTCTCGTAGGTGATGTATTCGTTGTCATTGCACCCCCTACAATCAAGAAAATGTAGCATATTATTTGATGCGGTGCACACAAATTAAAAGCAGGTTGGTGCGACCCTATCAAGATGGAGAGTTCACATACCAAATTGGAGACCTGGTTCTGATGGGCCACTTTTTTGAAAGAGTGAAAAACATGGTGCTTATATTATTTACAGAGATTTTATGCCTGAATATATATCATGCCAATATAGTCATTTGGTGGTGGCAGCTCAGATACATCTAACATAAATCAAGGTGAAGAGAGGTGATCCAAAGAGATGGAAGATGCCAGCAGCTGACCATGATCGTATTATGGAGACTTGCATTCCTATAAACCATTGGACAGATGAATGAGTTACATGTATTCCACTTGCAACAATGACATAGCTGTCATGTTGACTTGTTGAATATTTTATTGGAGATTTTTGTGAAGTTGTTTTTTCCTCGTTTATATAGGGTTTGTTTTGCAAGGTGACCAATAGTTTTATAAATTTATTTTTTAGATGCTTTAATGCCAAGATTAAAAATACTAGATGGGGGGTTTTTGTGAAAATTGGGTCATGGTGCTCCAATGTGACAAGCACATTGATACTTTGCATACACTTGAATGTATGATCAATGCTCCATGAACTTCCTCCATAATAGTTTTATAAATATTTTTTTAGATGCTTTAAAATCAATATTAAAGATCTACTAGATGGTTGAATATTATCAATATCTAGGATAAACATGTGTTAAAGAGTCATAATCTCTAAAAACCAAGAATTATTATTTAATACAACCACCTAACCTTATAAAACAGGTAAATTTTATTTGATAGTAGTTCTAGGAAACAATTTTTCATTTAAAGTTTATGTGGATGGATAGAAACTAAATACTCCAAGAAAGATCCCTAAGTTGCATGTATCCATTCATGGAGTCACTTAAGGGAGGGTCATATGTCTTTAACTCTTCAAATAATTTTTTTAAAGTTGTAATGGAGGAGGTCATTTCAATCTTGAGAGATCCACCATGAAGATGAAGCAACAATGAAAGGGTTGAGTCCTTTAGTTTGTTATACACAACCAAAGTAGTCATCTTCCATATGCTTACCGGTGAATATCAATCCTTACTAATGCATGGTTATTCCACCTTAACTTGAATTAAAATATTTATAGTAACAAAACCATAATCATGTAATAAAATTGCATGTATGTATCACTTCAATGCCTTGTCTACACTCCTAACAATTAAATAATGCTTTGTAGCCATCTTGACTTTTTGAAATATGTTGAACCCACAAACACACCACAAACTTCTATTTGATAGAAATAAGGAGATGCGACACCTATACAACCTTAATATAATTGTAATTTAAATTTTAAATCGTAATTTAAAATACACCTATACAATGTAAAATTGTAATTTAAATTTTAAATTGTAATGTATTCGAATTTTATATTTTTATTTCAAATGCAATTGTAATGTAATTGAAATTGAACTTTTAAATTGTAACTACACATTGAATTTTCAATTGAAATTACACATTAAATTTGAAATTTGAAATTGTAATTGAATTGCAATGTGTAAATTGTAATTGAATTGTAATGTGTAGACTGTAATGTAATTGTAATTTAAATTTTAAATTGTAATGTAATTGAATTCTAAATTTTGAATTTGCAATTGTAATGTAATTGAAATTGAACTTTTAAATTGTAACTACACATTGAATTTTCAATTGAAATTATACATTAAATTTGAAAATTTAAATTGTAATTGAATTGCAATGGGTAAAATGTAACTGAATTGTAATGTGTAGACTGTAATGTAAAATTGTAATTTAAAATTGCAATTGTAATGTAATTGAATTTTAAATTTTGAATTTGCAATTGAACTTTTATATTGTAATCACTATACATTAAATTTACAATTGAACCAACAAAACATAAATGTAACTGTAATAATTATATCTAGATGTAATATAAAAGATGACCGATTTCAAATCAAGATACAAAATACACATGAAGACCTAAATATGATAAAATATACAAAATATATAACAAAATATCCAAATTTCCATGTCCAAAGTCCATATATGATAAAATTCCATATATATGATAGAAGTCCATATCCAAAACATGAAAATATCCAAAAAGTGAAAATGTATACATCATCAAGTCCTTGGCCACTACCGCCACCAGGCCCTTGATTGGCCCTGTGACTGCCTTCACTTGCAGTAGACCCAGGCTGTCCCTGAGGCGGTAAACTATGAAAGAAGGCCTGGATCTCGATCTCCTCTATAGCAATATACAATTTGTACTTGTTTTGTTAATTTCAATAAACAAACTTGTTGGTAGGTTGTTAATACTCTCTTTTCTGTTTTCTGTTTCCATAGAAGTAGTGCTCCGACCATTGGCCCATGACTCTTGGTCAATATTTAATCCATCCATGTTAGAAAGTATTAGCAATACTGTAGTTAAATTGCAGTGATATGGTGTTTGATTTAACAATTTCCATTACTATTGGGATTTCATTCATCAATAGAATTTACATATATATGTATGACTAGTAAAATTGGGAGGGGAGAGATAGAAAAGAGTTGATGTTGCAGTATTTTGACAAATTATTTGTTTCTTAGACTTGGTGTGGCTCACCCATTGGGTTGGGGAAAATATTAGAAGTGGACTAGATCTAAACTATTCATGAATTATAAATCAACAGATAGACATTGGTGCTCTATATCAATCCAATATCGGATGCCAAATTAAATAAGTTATGGAGGCTTGGAACTAAACAATATTCATAGTTTGTTTGACTTTAGGTCAATAAATATATTTTTGAACCTAAAAATATTGTATATCTATGGTCTTTGATTCTAAGAAACCTTCCTTTTGGCCATGACCTAAAATATTTGGTAGTTATACTACCCAAATTCCCATTTTATGACAAAAATGACTTTGTCAAACATATAGTTTGTCTCTACCCATACACTATATCAACATGGGAATGGGTATCAAATCCACGTAGTCAACTTCAATGGTCCCTAGATTTTCATGCAGCATGGAAACTTGTTAGAATTGATCTTATTGTTTTTTATATGGAAAAAAATAATGAATGTTCTTTTAAAATATCCAATATGATGTATTTGCATGGTACAATAGAGCACTAATTTATACAAAATTTCACTTGCAAATATAGGTCCATGCTAAGAAGGTGGAAATTGGTTTGGTGCACATTCAAGAATTGATAGAATTTAGGGAGTCAACCCCATGCATACGAGTTGAGTCCATGTGAAAGTTCACTCTCCTCATGGATTTTCCATTTCTCATCATTCTAATTGTAATTCTCTTCTTATCTAGAGAATTACAAGTTCCTCATGATGGACTTATCTATATCGATAAGGAACTAGTTGAAGAAGGAGGCAGAAGATGGATGTGACACCATATAGGTGGGGCCTAAACTCTAATGATTGTGACCTTCCACTAGATCTAGGGTCTATTATTGTTTCTTGATGTTAATGGTTAACAAGTATTGTGGCCATCTAACCACTATATACTTGTTTTTAGTTCCTTGTTATCTAGATACCCAGTCATTTTATTTTGAACTTGTAATGGATTTAGGGAAAAAAACTATATAATTTTGTATAGCCCATGTGGGGCTTTATACTATCTCAATATATTGATCCTTGAAATGTATTGGACCTGATTTTGTATAAATTATAAATCCATGGTTATAATGATGTGAGCCAATCCATGTGATATTAAATAAATTCTCTCATAAAAGTTGTAAGCACACTTTTAAGGATTCCTAGGACATAGGTCGAGGCCAATTTTAGACACAAATAAATTTGAACCCAAAATCTAACGACAACATCCGACGAAACCAAAAAATACTTAATGTGTTGTTGGATTTTGGGTTCAAAATTTTGGATTTCGTTTTTTTTTTTTTAATTTATCTCGGATGTCATTGGATATTCGACGGTAGTTGATTATTCGACTTTGTAATGTAGCATATTCAACGGTTTTCCCTGTCATAGAAAATCCGACATCCCTGGCATAGAAAATTTGACGGCCATGTCTTAGAAAATCTGACGTAGGGACTTCAACTAAGAGACAATCTATATATTATCCAAGGGCTCTTTAGTGATAACTTCTTCAATATACTTAAGGATATTTGATTTGAAAGGTGGACTTGAATTGTACTATTTTTCTTCGTATCCATCTTGTCCTAATTGTATTTTTCCATACCCATGGAATTTTGTCGTGATACAACAATCCATTGATTTGTATCCACAAGAAGATCTTATATATTAATTTTCCATAACTCAAAGATTTGGAAATTAAATTTTTCTATCTCTATCCTGAATTTATCCTCATTTTCTTTTACACATAAGAATCATCGATATAGAGTTTCTACTCAAGGTAGGGTTTTTCATAAAGCCAAGATTCACTGCTCTTCACAAAATAAGCTAAACCGTAGAAATACATGCATTCCACTAAAGCCAATAAATTCTCTCTGATTCCAAATATAGAAAGATAGTGACTAATAAACTTATGCAAGAGACGCAATGCTAACAAATTTTAAGAAAACCATAAAGACCAATATAACATATATTATTATATAATACATGATATTTACCCTAAAAATATTGAACTGAAAACATGATTAAACTCAAACCCACACTGTTCTTTCTCATTTTACGCATGCACAATCTACCTACATGCAAATAATACGACACATATATGACATGAACTTCCTTCTAAAGCCTTCAACATACAACAAGAAAACATTATGAAACAAATATTTTTAATGATGCACAAACTCCTTCAGGTTCCAAATTGCATTAGCAAGACTACCTTTCCTATTCAAAAATAACTTTGCCTTATTAATTTTCTTCGCATATGGTGTTCCTTATCTTTTCCATCATACAAAATGCATATATTTATATTTATTTTAGTCAATATTTTATTCATTGAGAAAGCTTAGGTTAAAGTTTATTCATAATTTGTTGTTGTTGTAGTTTCCAACCTCCTATTTGCTAGGTATGAATGTTGAAAATTTCCCTTATTCTATTTATCTTGTTTGTTGCATTCCTTTTTTAATAACACCAACTAAAAAAACTCTATTTCAAACCAAACGAAAAATAATAAGTGAATATCCCTACCCAAAGCAATGGCATCTCCTAGAGTAGGTGAAGAAGTATTGAAAGTTGACAACAAACAATTTTCATAGTAGTACAATACTTCTCTTTTTCCACGAGAATTGTTCCATTCCATTTGCATAAAAAAAATGCACAAAAACCTTGTCCATTATTGTATTTTATTTCTAGATACAAATCATTACAATGGATTATGGTTACTTTTAGTAGGCAATCCAAATAAAATTCTATGACATCTCCCATATTTTACCCAGGAAAATAAACCAATGTATTTGAAGGAGATTCCCTGGCCTTATATCGACATGCTTCCACGAAAAACAATAGTTCATATCCAAAATCCCAACTTGTCCATGTTTATCTTATTGATGCACATCTCCAAATGACAATAGCTATGAACATCAACACCAATCTCATACAATAGTTTTTCCCACAATTGTCAACTGGCATGAGTGTTCATAAATGGTGTAAATGGAAAATATGAAAGCGGCGACTCAAATTTCTACATTACATTGAATCCAAGAACTATTATCAAGCATTTACCATGTGTTTTTGGAGTCCACATGCTTGCTCCATATACCATAATTCTTGCACTCTCAACAATACATGAAGAGTACTTAGTTGTCTCATTTTGAGTGATTGTCATTGGATACCATCAAAGAAATCAGTAGTTTGAGTTGTATGTAAAATAAAGAGAGACATATTATGACATTGCAATATTAAGAAACACAAAACATGCATTTATTATTGTGCTTTTACTAAATATTGTGTTCTATTTGTTCCTTTTCATCAACTAGTGTACATTTTATTGTAAAGATATTACATATGTGAATGTTTAGTTCCCCAAAAATTTGGAATTTACCCCCAACTCCCTAGCAAGTGTAATTGAATGATCACATAGAGAAATGTATGTTAAGATATATGATATGATATCAGCATGCATCACACTCATGGTTTTGCATAGTTATATCTTCTATGGATGTTTGACATTTTTGGATAAGATGCTAGATTTGTTGGTTTTTTACATCTCAGGTTTACATGTTACTAAATATTTCTATGAAATGTTATCATCTTGAATAGTAACATAATTTCCATGCAGTTAATTATAATTATCTTCATGTGCGCTCACCAGAAGTTTTACTATGAATTGGTGTTTCTTACTATTAGAAACAAATATGAATTGAAAATAATTTAAGTTTATTTGTTCTATATTGAGATGATTTGAACAATATAAGTTATATTTTGTGGTTTCTTGCCTCCACATTTCATTTCTACAAGACTAGATGGACTCCTAACTATTCTTGGGAGCAAGGATGATTATAGGATTTATGCATGTGGAAGATAAGTTTTTATGCATCTTGTTTGGGAAATTGTAAAAAAAAATAGTGCATTTCATAATGCATTTAGGATATTATGCAAATAGATATGGTCTTTTGATTTCACTTTTACTTTCTTGTAGAAATGATTGATCTCTAAATACAAATTTTGAAGTCTAAATACAAATTTTGAAGAGACTATAGTTGGCTCATGCTATCTTCTTAGCAATACGAGTTGAATATCAATTAGGAAAAATAAGGAAAAGAAGGGAATCATTACACACTATATGACCCCAAGGTCAAGATATCAAAATAACATTTTCCCTCTCTAACACCAATTATTTGGTCAAGAGAACATGATTGTAATCTCTCTTTTCATTGTGCCTTGTCTTATTTTCCAAATCTTGTACACATGTCAATTGATACGTATGAAATTTAATGTTTGTCTAGCTAGGTTTAGGGGTTGATAGTTAAATATTAGATCTTGTTTTTGTAATATCCTCGTATATGTGTGGATTTTTTTTATTTGTTTTATTCATACCTTATTTTTTCTAAAAGAAATTTTATTTAAAAAAATGCATGAAGAAATTTAATAAAATAGTTGAATTTTAAATATGACTGGAATTCAACAAAACAAGTCAATAGTCACAACATGGGTTCTAATATACTGATTGTATTTTATTTATAGGTTGATTGTGTATATCATTATAAACATATCAATCAATATATTGGATCATGGAAAACTATTTGTCTATTAGCATATGAAAAGTTGTGTAACCTAGTTGTATGTTTTTTTTGAATATTTCATTTGTGAGGGTTTAGTTAAATGAGATTAGAATCTTGCTTATCTAGCCGTTGGAGGATCTATGAAAGAATTTTGATGTTACCATAGTGTATCCCATGATCCCATTACTGATGCTAACTACCTATTTTTGCTTATTGTTACTTCAAAGATTGATCATTGCACTTTTTTCTTCAAACTTCTTTTACACTCTATTTAACAACCATATATTACAACAACAAAAAATAGGTTAATGAAGTAGGCATCCACAACCATGAGTTATCTATCAACTGGAACTAGTTGGATGAGAAAATAAAAAGTACAAAATAAATTTCCCCTTTACAAAGCATCGACAACATGAAAGGGAATGACACGTGTTTAAAGATAATTATTCCCCTAAGAGATTTTGTAGAACCATATTTGGACCTTCGATTTTGCACACTCTTACCACCCTCCTGCACTTGGTGGCCTAAGGAAGAACAAGGAGTTGGTGAAGGAGCACGCAAAGGAGAGGACACAGAGGGGTTGCGAAGGCGGAGGACACAAAGGAGAGGAGAGGATGCATAAGGGGTAGCGAGGCCACAAAGGACATAGAGGGAAAGGTCAAGGAGGACGCAGAGGTCAACTAGAGGACAAAGAGGGGTCACAGAGGTCACGGAGGACACATAAGGGTCACATTGGTCACCTAGAGTACACAATGCCCCCCAAATCGGTAAGTACTCTTCATTGAAACTATCATTCCTTGAGTTCGTAATCTCCCATTATTTAATGGTGACCTCTTCAACAACATATGAAATAATGACTTAGTTTCAACCCACAATTAATACAATAAGTGTTTGGTATTCTCTTGGGATCCTCCAAGTCCTTGGACTTCAATATGAAACATTCCTTCCTTCATAAATTGGAAAAAGAGGGCCAGTGTCTTAAGTTCTCACAACAATTTGTTTGCACAACCTTGCACCTAAAGATTTTTTCTGCCACCCTGTAACAAATTTCTTTTCTCTTTAGAAGATGTTAAATGGTTACCCAACCGTAGATTTAATTGAGATTAGAAGGCTATTCCATCCACCATACAAACTTACGAGGGTCTCTTTCCAAAAATATCAAAATAAAGGAAGCCCTGCCTATGAGACAAGTGGCAAATTTGTTTCTTTGACACTCTATTAGTTTGGAGACAAAACCATTGATCTTGGTGGTATTTCAAACTTAGTGTATTGACACTGGGGGGGATGAATTCACTAATTTTGGCGTTTTTTCATAAGTATAAGCTGCTGCATATGTCCTACATCTTCAATCTTAAAGCGATAAGGGAATGATGGTGTCCTTAATGTTGTATAATGGTCCACAACGCTAGATGGTATAGGAAATCCCACTCTATCTTAATGCTACTCTTTATCATTGGAACAGGGATATGATATGTTTCCCTCTCACATCATTGGAGGGTAGATGAGTAAAGGAGGATAATTATTAGGAAAATACCATGTTGTGGGAACATGATATTTTTCCTCATGTTGTGGAAATGATTCCCAAGAAACCCTTTTAAACTGCTTTTATTGGTTGGTTTGCTTCTCTATTTTGTAAAATCATAAGCCTATCCTCTCTTTTAAGACAATGCTCATAATAAATATGTTAGCCAAATATATATATAAATAGAAATGAAATATATTTATATATTTCAGAAGTTTGATATGTACACCTAATATGAAAACTACTATACAAAGAGATAAAATGAGACGTATAGATTTATAAGAAAAAAAGAAATCCGTTGGAAAAGTCATTGGTCTCCTTAGGATGTCTCACCATATGTATAATACAGATATATTGAATATGTGATGAACCTCTCATCTAGTTGATTATAAAGGAAAAATCCCCATATCTCTTTCAATGGAATTTGTAGCAACGGGGGTGAATTATCCATGGTGTTCAACTTTCCACATTTTCATGTTTCTCCATTTCATTATGAGCTATGAAATATGGGTCTACAAAAGTCGCCACTTGCCCCAATTTCACTTTTTTTGCATAGTCAAAAAAATATAAGCCATTCTATGTAGGAAGGTCAAAAATGGGATTTGAAAATTGACGAGTCTTCTACTAGACATCTTTGACCTTTCTACATCTCGACTTTTTTATATCCAAATCTCAAATCATATGCCATTAGAACCTAGTCTTTTAGGTCTATTTTTGCAATAAATTTGAGTTGGTCTTAGAGAATGTAAGATTGGACCTAGAGATAAAGTCCAAGTGGCATATGAGGTAATGGACATGGAATGTATCACGTGGTTTATTAGCCAATAAGCTCATATTTTTTCATGACTCCTTCTACAAATTTGAGGCATTCAAAAATGGATTTCGACCAATTTTTCCAATTTTAGACATGGAAGACAATTAAAGGAAAATTTACCTTCCTAATCAAATAATGCATTCTCAAGATTGGGGGAGGCAAGGTAACTATGGATGATTATAGTGAAGATTGTTTCCCTTTCCGAGGATTCCAAATACATGCTTTGAGGTTTGGTTTACAATTAACCATAAACAATTTATACTTAGGAAGCTCATGGACATGCCTCTAATTTTGTGAAATATGAAGTACAATATCAAGGGTTAACATTGGATCCATATGGAGATCAAAATCCAATTGTAAGGTGCTAAAGCTCCTCAAAATATAGATTTAACCCTCTTTTTTAGACACCCATTTCATTCTTTCTATAAAAAATCCTCCTAGGATGGACTGATGAATATATACTTTAGCTTAGTGTGTCAATTACTCAAATATGCTTCCATAAACCCAATTTGCTACCATATGAGATTCATCATGCCTCATGGATATCTCATATTGTACATGGAATTTGAGGGTTAACAGACACTACTCCTTGTACAAGCTCTTTCAATGGAATTTGCAACAAGGGAGGTGAATTATCCCAGGGTGCTCATATTTCCACATTTCCAGGTTTCTCTATTTCATTATGAGCTATGAATTACAGGTCTACAAAAATTTCCATTTTCCCCAATTTCACTTTTTTTTACATAGTTGCCAAAATATAAGCCATTCTATGTAGGAAAGTTAAAAATGGGATTTGAAAATTATCGAGTCTTCTACTAGACATACTTGGCCTTTCTACATTTCCACTTTTTTATATCCAAATCTCAAAGCATATTCCATTAGAACCTAGTAATTTAGGTCTAAATGTGCAATAAATTTGAGTTGGTCTTAGAGAATCTAAGCTTGCACTTGTAATCTTAAATTTCTAGTGTCATGATCTGAGGTAATGGATATGGTATGTCTCACATAGTTTATCACACCATAGGCTCTAAATTTTGATGATTCCTTCTTCTACGAACTTGAGGCATTCAAAAATTAATTTTGGCCATTTTTGCCAATTTTGAACGTGCAAGACAATTAAAGGAAAATTCCCTTCCTAACAACCAATGCATTTTCAAGCTTGGGGGAGGCATGGTAACTATGTATGATGATAGTGGAGAGTCTTCCCTTTCCAAGGATTCCAACTACATGCTTGGAGGTTTGGTTTAAATTAACCATGAAAATTTTATACTTAGGTAGCTCATGGACATGACTCTAATTTTGTGAAAATTTGAAGTATAATATCAATGGTTAACATTGGATCCATATGGAGATAGAAACCTCATTGTAAGGTGCTAAAGGACCTCAGAATATATATTTCCATTCTAAACCTCAACAACACCAAACCAAAACATGAAAATATAGATTTAACTACTAGATTAATGATGATCATTAAAGCATCAACCATTTAGTACACATATAACATCAATCATCTAGCTATAACTTATAACATTGTCATCAAATGATCAATCATCAACCTTCTTTCAAGTTTCAAAATATAACATTTGTCATAAAAAAATGTAATAGATAATGTCAACCATGAAATGAAATAGAGCATCATATTTATTACCAAAGAGTTGTATTATGTAGTCAGCAATTCAAAAGAAGGTTCAAAGTTCAATGATGAAACTTAAACTGTCATATGATGTTTACAAAATAGACCATGATAAATACAAAGTACCAAGTTCTAGAAACTAAATTATAAACAAGAAAAAGATAAATAAATATAGTACCTACTAAGATTTTCTCTTGCCACGAGAAACTTCAAGTTTATTTTCCCATGATCAAGTTTATTTTCATATCATAACAACATAATTAAGAGATGTCTTAATGAAATCACTTTTGTGGGAAAGAGGAAGTTGGTATTTCAACTACATTGCACTTGAGAGTGAGGCTTGACCTTGTTGAAGGTGTTTCATGTGATGTGGTGTGCATGGTGTATGTCTTACCTTTGGTTGGTCCATGATGGGTATTCCAAATGTGGAGGTTTCATACTTGGATGTAGGACCTTGCTTGCTACTTATGTGTCATTCATTCCTTGGAGGGTTGAAGATCCTTCATGATGGCCATTTGAAAGCATGGTTCTACATATTTTCCTTTAAACTACATGAATGCAAGCACACAATAAAACTTTTCCATTCTCCTTCTATGCTCTTTATCCAAACCCAAAACATTGAAACTTTTATCCCATGGTGTAGGTAGAACCGAACATGTATTTTTCAGATCTGTCTTCCTTGAACGAGGGAAGTTTAGGAAGACGAGAGGAAGGTGAGTCATCTAGTAGGTATACAAGAGGGAGATCAACTAGATGCCAAAAAATCATAAGAAAATTTTAGAAACGCATGTATTTTTTTCTCGCTGAAGGGGGGTCATGTTCTTATGATGATGAGACCATAGGCGACATTGAGGTGCCCTTGATGTACATACATCTAGTGAAACAATGGGTACCCAAGGATATTTGTCAAATAAACACATACTTTTTTGTGAATGAGAGGATATATCGGATTGCACCATCATCATTACATGGTTTGGGTTTGTTTTGCATGGATGGAATAAAGGTCAGTTACAACATTTGTACTAAATTGATGGAGTATGTCGGACCCCGATACAATTACATATATTGGATATGAATGGTCCAATATACACGAAGTATGAGAATATACGGGCTGTCTGAACATTATTTATATCTAAAAGGAAGTAGGTATATCTGGTCACTATAATTGTACAAATTAAATATGAGCAACATGTTTTTTTATTATTTTTATTTTATGAGTATATTGGTTTCATTCGGTAATATTATGTATATTTTTGTTGTAGGGTGCTAATCGAGGCAAGTCTTTGGCTGTTGATCAGATGACGCTAGCCTTGAGGCAGCAAGTATACATGGTCATTTTAATTGTACAAATTAAATATGAGCAATTTTTTTTTATTATGTTTATTCTGTGAGTATATTGGTTTCATTCGATAATCTTATCTATATTTTTGTTGCAGGTACTGATTGGGGAAAATCCCCAACTATTGATCAGACAACATGGCCAACCTCGAGGCAACATGTATACCTAATCATTTTAATTGTACAAATTAAATATGAGCAACACATGTTTTTTTATTATGTTTATTCTGTGAGTATATTGGTTTCATTTCAGTAATGTTATTTATATTTTTATTGCAGGGTGTTGACCGGTGCAACTCCCCGGTAGTAGATCAGAGGAAACCAACCTCTAGGAAGTGGGTATACATGATTGTAATAAGTCCAGGAAAAATATCGCCCCCCAAAAAGAAAAAAATCAAAGAAAAAGGGCTCTAAAAATATTTTCTATATTTTTGTCGTAGGGTAGTGATCGGGGCAAGTCCCCGACAATTGATCAAAGGAAAGCATCCTCGAGGCTGCATGTATAGCTCATTGTATTTGTACAAATTAACTATGAGTAATATGTTTTTTCCTTAGTCTATTGGTTTCATTTCGATAATGTTTTATATATTTTAGTGGCAGGCCACTGATTCAGGGTTTGATCTAGCAGTAAAGCAATCCATAGATACTGATGTGGATGAGCTCATGCACGATGCTGACATCGTATCTTCGTTGGACCCCATAAAGATGATAGAGAAGAGATTAAAAAAATAAACGAGGAAATCCTTCGTCTGCTATTCATTCAGCCATAGACAAATGAGATTAGAGCAAAGGTTGATCTTTTGGTCAAGAGATATTAGGGTTTGAAAGTAAGTTGTGAGATATTTAATTAGAATATAAATTCATTTATGATTTTATTGTTACGGAGAAAAACTTCCTATGGCTCGGGGCAGACCACAACAGACAAATGACTACCAGAAAATAAGTCGATTCCCAATGCAATGCTATTATAATGAAAATGCTAAGATATGGAGAATAAAACCAACCTTCAACCGGATGTTCGAAGTAGATCCCCATTGAGATTTCAATCTCTACAGTTGAACTTGCAGATTAGTCTCAACAACAAATACAAGCAAGTGCATATAATATGTGAAATATATTAGCATAATCAATAACATGATCCTTGATATCATAAGCAAATGTAATCCAATGTAAATTAAACAACATTCACAACATCAATTGGATGAGAAAATGAGTATTTCCATGAATAAATAACAAGAAGTACATGATACGACCTCTTGCCGACAACCAATCTGAACCAAGAACTAGGTCTCTCCACTTGTGCCTCCACCACTTCAATCCCCCATGCAATGGAAAACTCAAACTATGAAAGGAGTTTGGTAGGTGAACGTAAGGAGTTCACAACAACAAGGATCAATGAGTGTAGACTCAAGTCACGACAAAAATCCACTAGAGTTATGTTGCTCTCTCTTTCTCCTCCTTCCATGTACCATAAGAGCTCACCTCCCAAAAGGTAGGTAAAAGGTCGAATCGAGTCATTTCGAGAGTACATGGAGGGCCAAAGGTCACCCTAAGGCCGCTTTTTGGAGTGAAAAGTAATTTTCTATTGTTTTTTACCATAAAAAACTGATGTACACAAGCTGTAGTGATGCAACCTGCGTATACGAGGGCTATAGTGGGACAACTTGCGTATATGAGGACAATGTATGCGGGATGTAGTGGGACAACCTACGTATACACAGGATATAATGCAGTAGCATGCGTACATGAGTAAAAATAGGGAAAAAAAGGGTTTCTGGAGGACAAAAAGTGGTTATGAGTCCATGAAATGAATATCAGAGGCAAAATAGTATAAATGCTCACAGGGTGGAAAAATACGCTGTAATAGATGCCCCCTAATGTGTGAGGTCAGAGAAGGTACTACGATGGCTTAAATACATTATAAATCTCAGAAGTGGAGTGATGGAGACACAAATGGAAGGAGTAGCCCACTCGTCATAATACAATGATATTTATGGGTACATGTCGGTACAATACAACAATCTGATACAATGGCCATGATATGAAGTATAGAGTGAATATATGTCATAAATAGTCATAGCCATGACTCATCTACAGTAAGATACGGTCTCCTGCTGAAAAGGAAACAATTGGTGAAAATTGGAGGTACAAATTGCTGATGTATAAGAAATGAGATCTCATAAGTACAATCACGATCATGAGTAGCATACTGAATGCCACTAACTTCTGGGATATTCTACACAAATCATCTACGGTGCAAGTTCCATCAAGTGAATAAAGGTGTTGAAGTCGAACTTGATGTGACATCGTCTAATTACCGGTCAATGATGTATACTGTTAACAGACGTAAGATAACCCACCAATAATGAAAATGGGCATCAAGGCACATAGTACAATCATCAAAGTGTGAATAGATGTGTTGAGTTCGAACACTAGGATGAATCCATTGATCAGGGGACATTGATGTATTCCCAAAACTGTCGATGGTGAGAGAACCTACCACTAATGACTGTAAGCCTCAATGTACTCAACTAGACTCTTCAATTCTAGAATAAATGAGTTGAAGTCGACGGAACAAAACTCACTAGAAGGAGGGCATTAAGGCATCCCCCATCAACCAGCACGAGGTAACAACTACGCTGAAAGATTTGGAAGAACTTGGATGAACATAATAGACTGAATCAATAGGGATGACCGACATGCAATAGTCAAGAGATATGAGGAGTGGCTGACTCTGGCTTCGGGACTTCCTTTGAACAAGAGTATGAGCAGATGGATAGACTTAGGCAGCATAGACTCAAGTAATAACACTGTGCGATGCAGGAGGCATCAACAAAGGGGCTCCATGATGACTGGAAGCTTAACCAACCAGTGGAGTAAAATCTGAGAAACGAGTACAACTCCTAAGGTCCTACTATAGTCCCGACTCATAATGGATGGAGTGGAATGAATGCTATGTTCAAAGGTGACACAATAGCTACCAACAAGAAGAAGTAAAGATTTTCCCGTCTGGCTTTTTGGAATATTTGAATTTTTTGGTCTTTTTCATATTAGGAAAGCTTGAAAAAGAATAAAATTGATTATAGTACAATAGGTGAGGGAACGGATGTCAAATGGAAAGAAAACTAGTCCCAAGCAGTGGAACATACCTATGAACAATGCAAGGAAGCATGTGCAAGATGTGGACACTCGGGTGTGTATTCCCTCATGGTAAAGGGTCATCAAATTGCGAAAGGAAAATAAAGGCTTTGCTTGGCTCGAAAGGGAAAGTTCGCAGGCACATGGCTAATAATTGAGTAAGCGGGAGCCGACACAAGGCTCAAGTGGCAAGCAGGATGATGCAATGCATTCACAACTCGACACATAAAAGGGGAGTCCTTTTTTGTAAAGTTAGTCTCCTCACCCAAAAAAGTGTAAAACAATGAGAGAAGAACTCATCTAATCACGTATGACTAGAGTATAAATTTTTCGTAATTAATCCACAAAGGTCCGAAAAAGGGGTAAACTTATACCTAAGTGGATGTCGCTTCAAATCCTTTGACGGGTCTGAAATGAAAAGTATACTCAGAAATCTTATTTGATTTGAAAAAGTCTAACAAGGGCTTAAAAAAGACTTTATAAAAATATTTTCCGTAAAGGTTTAATGAGCCCGAAAAAGTAAACTCGTGACCTCCTTACTGTTTTTAACGAGCTCAAAGGAGATATGGAAGAATGCTCGTAACCTCCTTACTGTTTTTAACGAGCTCTAAGTAAAGGTGGAAGAATGCTCATAATGGGAGCAGACGAGTGTTAGGAACATGCGAGACTAGTTCCAAGTGCATGGAACAAAGCTATGCATAATGCTAGGAACATAAGCAAGATAAGGACACTCATGGGGTGTCTGTGAATTCGGACGGAAAAAGGTTCAAATGCATCATAACAGCGTGGAATCCTAAACCTATATGCAAGGTTCTAAATATTCCTACCATGACTGAACCAAATGTTGAAAAAGACTAGTAAACAAGTATAAGTCCAGCTAAGAATCCTGTCTCCAAGAAACACTAGTACCAAATTCATATCTAAAACAAATGTAAAGAAAAATATGATACAAGTCCCTATGGGAGAAATAATTTCAACTTCACTATTATCAACCCTAGGTATAATGTAGGCATAGCTCACCAATGAAGACTCTATAGTACCAAATCCTGAGGGATTACAATCAAAATGATCAAATTCAGGATGAAGATCAAAACTGAAGTACGTGGAAGAATCTACAAGAACAAATTCATCATCACAGGAGTTAAAAGCTGTAGAATCAAACTCAGCAGGAACATCAATTTACAGATCTATAGGAGAGTCCAAAGACTCAACATTAGGAGGATCAGACTCTAATGTAAAACTAGGGCTGGACACAACTGTGACTGGATCAAGATCCAAATGGATGGCAGACTGTATGGTATATGATTCGACTGCCCACGCAGGTAGCATAACGGGATCTTCTCCCTCTGTTTGTGAAGAAGAGAGATCCGGCTCTGTAGTGGCTTGTCGAATATCTTGATAAGAAAGCTCTGCTGTAGACAAGGGCATAGCCATTCCAATGTGCGAAACGTTTCCAGACGGGGAACTCGTGGAAGGTAGATTCCACGGATCACTAAAATACGATGTCCGGAAAGGTACATGATTCAACGAGGAAGGAGCATCATCGGAGATGGTTCCTATGAAGGATATTGGTGTAGGGAAGTCAAAATATCCCATCGAGGAGGAATACAATCCTACACCAATATTCCCAGTTGCTGGCTGAGAATTTTTGATCTAGGGAACAACAGTTCCCGACGATGCTACAGAATTGGAACTAGAAAAGTCTAGCTGATCAACCATCACAATTTTTCCTTCGTGAGGAAAGCAAATAACTCTAAACACAGAGGATGCGATTGCTCTCATTGCGTAGATCCAATTCCTACCCAAAAGAAGGTTGTAGTCGATGGGCGCATCAACCACCTCGACTTCAATAGGCACAGATTTTCCACCCAAGTGGACCTTAATGGAAGGGGGAATACCATGCGGCCTAAAAGACCGACCATCGAACGCAGTAAGCATGGTCATAGATTTTGACAAGGGTGGAGAGCCAAGGGATTTCCAACAATCCAATGACATTACTGAGGTGGAAGCACCTTCATCAACCACCGTACGTTTAACGATTTTCTTTAAGCACCTAATATGGAATTGAAAAGCCACATGATAAGGAAAGAGAGGCTGAATATTAGTAGTGTCGAATTTAATAATGTTAGGGCTACCCTGATCCTAAACTCCCAAAGCACATAAAAGGGCATTCCTTTGTGAAGGACATGCCTGTAAAACCTCAAGAGCGGACATGGCACACGAAGTTTGGACCAAATCTTCTACAGTGGAGTAGTTTTGGGCGGCTCGGGCATTGGTATTATGCGCTGAGTGCTTAAGAACACCTTTTGGTATCTGCAGCATAGTAGTGGGATTCTCGATATGCAGAGAGGTATCAGAAGGAGGAGGATGCTCATCCCCATATTCGGTTGTGGTGCACCATAATCACGTTGAAAAGTAGCAACACTAACCTGAGATTGGACCATTTTCATGCATCCGTAGCCACCGACATGAGAAGAAGACTTCGTAGATTCATTAGTCCCATAGCCAGTGACGGGAGCATTCAAAGCCATATTTTGATGATGTGGAAGGGGATATTTCAACACAGCTGGGCTATGTGCAAGATGCTTCGATGCTTCTTCAATTCGAGGACACAAGTGAGTCAGATGATCCTTCCCACAAAGTTTGCAAGGGAATTTCACATTACGTCTCGGCTTATGGTCCCCACTAGCATTTCCGCCGTCCCGAGGAGGGTTGGCGTTCTCTTTTCTAAGAGTATTTCTATTACTTCCATTATTCCCATTATTCCCACCCTTACAATTTTTTCTCCCCTTCTTCTTTCCACCAGTTTGCTGGTTACCTGATGGGTTCGTTGACTGTATAGAATGGACATCGGACGGTTGGGTGGAAGTGGACGAGGCATGAGCTTGTCCGGGGGTAGATTGGCTAATAGAAAAAATTTGCATTTGATTTGTAACCAAGTCTATGGGTTGAGTACTCGTGGATCCAACAATTCCATCAACATGTGGTCCAGGAACAAGCTTGGGCTCATGACGTGAGCGCGGTGCGTTAGGAATAATATCGTACAGGATACCAGATTGAGCATAGAGTAAATCTAGTTGCTGGTCTTTGAATATAGCTTGCTCCTCAGTCATAATGTCGGACACCGAAACGTCCTTAGATATGTAGGGAAGAAAAGACTTGAGGAACCACTCCAACAGAAATTCTGGAGGAATGTTTCCTTTCACTAGCCTCTTCCGTCGACGCCACTCTTGAATGTGATCAGATATGTGCATGGCCTTGTTCTAATGGAAGTTAGATAAAAGTTCAGTTCCAGTATCGTAACGAATCGACAACTGAAAGTGATCTAATAAAACCAATATTATCTCATTAAAACCCCTGTAAGTGCCCCCAAGCAACTCGAAATACCACTTCGCGGTTTCCCCCGTGAGGGTGCGTTGAAATAGTCTCAAACGAATGGAGTCGTGATTTAACAAATTCGAGGAGCACCAAAGGTGAAAAGTAGTAACATGATCACCCAGATCCTCATCATTCTTCCCTTCAAACTTCAGAATGTCAGAAGGGAGCTTGGTAGGGACTGGAGGCCAAGAAGGATAGTGACACACCGGATCATTCGTGAGCTTAGAAAGATCTGGTAGATTCAAACGAGCAAGAAACGAGAGCTGTGGTTGTGCGGCTGGATTAAAAGCTCCCAAAAGAGGCTGACCTTGCGGACCGTAAGGATGATATGAACCATGACCATGACCATAAGGATGATAACCGCCTCCACCCTGACCCGTGTAAGGGTACGAAGGTATATGTGTGTTGTAAGCACCATAGTGAGGAGGGTTGTAATAAGGTCCAGAACCGGCTGCATTATAATGAGGGTTACCACCATAATTATGGGGCATATAAGTGCTAGTCGTAGCAGGAGAATTCGAGTAATGACCATGAGTGAGGGGTACATTCCCGCCTCCCATGTTAGGAGGGACATGCAAGTTAGAAAACGTGGTCGTAGTCGCGGGTATATGCGTAGAAAAATGCGGGTTAACTTGTGGAATATGAGCCGTGTTATGAGAAGTGTTCCCGCCAAAATTAGGGGTAGTCCTGGGAGGTGGTATTCCCCCAACATCTGTAGTAGCTGAGGGGATATGACCAGACCTAAATTGAAATGGAGTAAAAGAGGGTGCACTTCCCCCAGAGGGAGCAGTGCTCCCAACACCAAGGCTAGAGTTAGCTTGAATACCGGACGAAGCGGATGTAACATTCGAATTAAGACTGGGCATACCAACTGAAAAGGGATTAGTGGTCGAAGGGTTTATCGTATCATTAAGATCTAGAATCCCATATCGGAAACCATGTGAGTGTGTACCATAAAATGGGTTTGACTCTGGGGGTAGGTTCGACCCAAAGTCCATAGGAGTGACGTGTGGGGGTGAACCTTCTTCCCCAACCTCTGTAGGAGTGGAAGGAACAGGCTGTCCATCGAAATTACTCGACGAAGTCGCGGGAATTCCTCCCATAGTTCCAGATGCAAAAGTCATAATGTAATCTTGAAGAGCCTCGTCAAAAGTCTCAAAAGGATTGAGAGGGAGCCTCCGACGCCTCTTATAAAAAGGATGTGCTACCTCGTCGGATGGTAGACCAGCCAAACGACGAGACCGACAGAGAGGTGGATCTTGATCCATGATAACTCCACAAAAATCAATAAAACTAAACTCCCCATAATGACCAACTAACAATCAAAGAGCATGCACCTAAAGAAACTACAACCAAATGCACACAAACAGGACTGGCTCAAGGGACTTCCCGACACTACAGCCAGTATGTCTCACCTAGGAGAGGCTTGAGACTCCCAAACTATGACCGGAGGTAACAAAATCAGTTATAAGGGCTCCCAGACTTCATTGCGTGCACAAGTTCAAATCCCTATACAATAGGAAACTGTGTTGTCCAACTCCTATATGACCTAGGATAATCGTAGAATAACCGCAACGAATTCCCTATGTGATACCTAGGTAAAGCAACTAAGGTCACCACAATATAACCAATGCTCAAGTGGATAGTAGTAGGTGGGATCCATCGTATGGGCAGGGTAACTAAGCCCGAAACTCAAGAGGATCAAATCCCCCAAGAGCCCCCGTACACGAACAAATCCTAGAAATATATCCCACGTTCAACTAGTATTGGAGGGATATCTCCGCAACCAACCTCCCATGACCTCATGCTTAACTCTGGTTTTAGTAGAGCTTCATAGAACACTGATGTATACCATGAGTTTCACCACTCCCTGGTCAGACACATAATGTTGGTTCAATAGTCTTGGATTATTAACTCACAATGATCTATTCCAAGACTCTAAACCTAAGCTAGTTGGTGCAACCTACCAAAGAGAAAATCGTTTCTAATCAATTTTAAGATTAAGCATTGATTTTAAATGGCTGTAATTACTCAAAGGATATGGTCATGAAACTGATGATGTATAAGACTCAATGGTATGCACAATCGAAAAACACTAGACTCATATATTCAAATGAAAAAGCATGCTACTATTATGACAATCAATCCAATGGTTCGAAATAAAATGCAATCTCTTTTAAAATTTCAATGCACAAGCAAGTCCTAGATGAAATCACAAGCACTCTGATGCAATGCAAGAACATAAAGCAAATATTTTTGTATTTTCGCTTATAAATGGAAGGAAAATGCAAAACAATGTTTTTGTATTTTTCAATACAATGGAATGAAAAAATGCAAGCAAAATCTAACTACTCCGTAAGTAAATGACGAGCATATCAAATAGACAACCCAACAAATCCCAAACCGTAAGACTTAGCCAAGCTAATGAGCTATAAAAAACAAAAATGGTGGGAAACCAAAAAATCTCAAAAACTAAAGAAAGAGGAGTTTCTAGTCACGAACAGAGCATGGAACAGTAAGGAAACAAGCCAACTAAGACTCAAGAACACTAAGAACCAACCCAACAACAACCCAAGGTAAAAAATCAAGCAATCCCAGAGTTATACGCGTCTGTTCAAAGAACAGTAGCGGGTAGACGCGGCGGGCTATAGTTCACATAGGGGCGGGTAGACGAGGGAAAAACTAGGTTGACCCGCGTACAGGGAAAGGAAAATGAGCCCAAAAAGAGTCAAACAACCCAGAAAAAGATAGTTTTCTAATGTAAATCCCAACGAACAATCAATGACACAGAAGCTCGACAAACAACAACTAAAAATAAGGACAAATGCCTAAAAATCCCCAAAATGGAGGTTCCTCCCCAATGGAGTCACCATTTCTGTTACGGAGAAAAACTTCCTATGGCTCGGGGCAGACCACAACAGACAGACGAATACCATAAAATAACTCGATTCCCAATGCAATGCTATTATAATGAAAATGGTAAGATATGGAGAATAAAACCAACCTTCAACCAGATGTTCGAAGTAGATCCCCGTTGAGATTTCAATCTCTACACTTGAACCTGTAGATTAGTCTCAACAACAAATACAAGTAAGTGCATATAATATGTGAAATATATTAGCATAATCAATAACATGATCCATGATATCATAAGCAAATGTAACCCAATGTAAATTAAACAACATTCACAACATCAATTGGACGAGAAAATGAGTATTTCCATTAATAAATAATAAGAAGTATATGATACGACCTCTTGTTGGAAACCAATCTGAACCAAGAACTAGGTCTCTCCACTTGTTCCTCCACCACTTCAATCCCCCATACAATGGCAATCTCAAACTATGAAAGGAGTTTGGTAGGTGAACATAAGGAGTTCACAACAACAAGGATCAATGAGTGTAGACTCAAGTCACGGCAAAAATCCACTAGAGTTATGTTGCTCTCTCTTTCTCCTCCTTCCATGTACCATAAGAGCTCAATATATAACCTCCCAAAAGGTAGGTGAAAGGTCGAATCGAGTTGTTTCAAAAGTACATGGAGGGCCAAAGGTCACCCTAAGGCCGCTTTTTGGAGTGAAAAGTAATTTTCTATTGTTTTTTACCATAAAAAACTAATGTACGTAGGATGTAGTGATGCAACCCGTGTATACACGGGCTATAGTGGGACAACCTGCGTATATGAGGACAATGTATGCGGTCTATAGTGGGACAACCTGTGTATACGCGGGCTATAATGCAGTAGCATGCGTACATGAGTAAAAGTAGGGAAAAAAAGGGTTTCTGGAGGACAAAAAGTGGTTATGAGTCCATCAAATGAATATCAGAGGCCAAATAGTATAAATTCTCATAGGGTGGAAAAATATGCTGTAGCATTTATATTTTGTACCTGTATATGATTATGAACTAAAATATGGTTTGTTTTTATAGGAGTTTTTGCGTCCACATACTAGTAGTTAGGGGGGTACTGGTACTAGTGATGCTTGTGGAGAGTCTTCACATGGGCATATGACCCCACCTGCATCTCATGTGCCAATATTGTGGACTGAACAGTCGGAAACACATTCCGCAACACCCCCGAGGTCAGATATGAGTGCACCCTCTAGTGGTCGACGCACGCCAGATCGTGCGGAACATGGGGTCGATGAAGAGCCTACTATTGATATTGTTGAAGCAACATTTCCTGGATATTCCTGTGTCCCTAGCACAAGAACACTACATACCACATTTTTGGTGGATGATGATCTCGTTCCCATAAATATAGAGAAGATCCCAGGTCTTTAAAAATTGTTGTAATCTTTGTATATAATCTGATTGAAATTTACTGATAGAACAATCTTTTTCAACTAATGATTACATGATCGTTTTGTAGGAAATGATGTTTTTTATAAACAACTAAATGATTTTATAATTGGAGATATTTGGGCCTACCATCCGCTCAAGGTGGGATAAACAAAGTAGCAATTTAAAAGATGAGCTTACTAATCGATTAGTTGGGTTGTTCAGCAGTGAGACCTTCAATCGAGCATAGGTCCTCAAGAAAGCCGGCCAACATATAAAGATTGTGATGGACCAATATAGGGTTCATATAGAAAGGAACACTAGGTATGAGCACCCTCTAATGATTCCAACAAGGGAGTGGAAGGCCCTAGTGGATGATGGAAAGGAGAGGGCTTTGTAAAAAGAAGGAAAGATACTACCAATCACAACTAGGTATGAAATACTTTCAACAATGTAATTATATGTTTTTTACTCTTTATTTTTAGATAAAATTTGCAACATTAACGTATTTGAACCTTTTCATAGGATGCCACCAGACACATCAAAGGCCACAAAGGAAAGACAAGAAAAAAATGGCCAGCACAAGCTTGGGCCTGGTGGTTATTTGAATCTGGTGGCACGATTTGTAAGTATTAATAAATAAAACATTTAATCCAAATTATAACTTGCAAATAATTTTGGTTTTATTTCCTCAAAATCTAAATTCATGATCTTATGTAAAATTGTAGGACGATCGGTTCAACGTAGTTCCCATAGAGGAAGACTTGAATCTTGGCTTCATGCATGGCTTTTAAGCCATTGTTGAACACCGAAAAAAATTGTCTAGGAAAACACAGTCTTTCGGTAATCCATCTTGTGCGTAGGTAAATAAAATCAACGAAGTTTTTTTAAGATTGATTACTTGTGTAATCTATTGGTTATAAATTTTGGCCATAAAATATTGAGTCTGTTTTAAGCAAGGAAGCAACGATCCACATAATACTGAGGATGGAGAACAACCCAATGAAGGTCAAGCTTCACATCCTGGTAATGAATGTATTCATGAGATATAAAATACGTATTATGGATTGCAGTTTAACATATTGCATTGCAAATGGTGAATTAATTGTAACTTTTCATGTTTAAAATCCATATCATGTAGAGGGTCATCCTATACAAGATGAGGCTAGACAGGAAGATGAAGTACATCATGTGGCCCCATCAGGTAAAGAGCACCTCTATAATTAATTTTTATTAATTAAATATTTGTAATAATAACAACAAAATAGATCAATTTAACATTTCTTCTTTTTTTTAGCAAATCTTGACCCCTTGCAGTAGCGTCCACGTCATGAGCACATGACTAGGAAGACATCAAGACAAGATGCAAATGCCATAAGATCTGTACAAGAATTTGTAGAAGATGAGTTGATTGCAAATTTTGTCAGAAGAAAAAAACAAAAAAAGAAGTGACTATAAAAACATTATGAAAACAAATTATTTTTGAAAATATAATGTCATGCAGTATTTTTTACATACTGAATGAATGAGTGAACTGATGAATGTTATATGTTAATGAATGAATGCTAAATGTTTCTTTATGATGGTAACCACATATTTGTACATAAATTCATTTATTTTAAAGTACATACATTGGGTATTGGGAATTGAGAGTGATGTGAGGGCGGGGGGGAGGGGCCATAAGAGCTTCCACCTTCATGTGGTTGGCCCTGTTTAGTAGAGAATATTAAACTATTTTCAAAACAAAGAGAAGCTTAATAAGGTATTGCACTTTATTATTATGTAGTATATAGTCTTGTAAATTTTGAAATGCATGTCTATTTCTTAAATTCTTTATCATAAATCAAACATTTCATGGATTTTTCATTTCTGCAGGGATTCACACTAGGAATTGCAATTGATCAATAGCCTATGTGGAGAGGCTGCATCAATTGTACTCAAAGGTACATATAAATTATACTCATGAATTTGTCTCTTTAATGTTGTTTTTTTATGTACCTACATTGTCTTGTAGAAATTTTCCAATCTTCTTCAATTCCTGCAAGTGCTGTAGAGATTGAGATCCAATGTGTAATATACAAATATTTGTATGATTGTAGTTAGATTGTCTAATTATTAAATGTCTAGACACTATCACTCAACTTAGAGTACCATCAGTTGTTCTTATCACTGACCTGAATAGTATGACACACTATTAGTTAGTTCATGACGACCAAAATCCTTATTTTCAATATCCTAATAGGTGTGAAACCATGCTACAAAAACAATCCCAAGTCCCTCTTACAGGAATATCAGAACGACAAAGAAGCCACAAGTCTAGATTTGAAGAGGCAATAAAGAAAAGACATGGAATGCAAGGGAACAAGCATTAGCATGGAAAATGAACCAATGCAAAGGGATACACGAAGATAGAAAACCATTGCGACAATTATACTTAAAGAATTGATAGTTATTGTAAGACTTTAAGTCCAATGACCTCCAATTTATTGGACTATGTACACATGCAAACTTAAATATATCAAACCAAGGGAATTCTTACTCTCTCAGTTCATTAATTTTTGGCAATGGGTAGCTTAGCTAAAGCTAGCATAGTAGAAAATATTGGAGGATTGGGAAAGTGCACCAAACTATTTTGATAGAATTATATTCTTTAATGGAATGCAATGCTATAATTTATTACCTGGTATAATTTGATTCCGTTTGTGTTGTTATATGAATATATATTTGATGGAATATGTTGTTATGGAATATGTTGTGTTTGTAGCTCAATTAATTCACATGGATACACTGGAACACCATAATAACCACTTGCAATTAGAGAAGTCGTATAGTTCTAAGACCATAGAAAAATATATGCACAACCAAAACAAGTGCATGATTAAGTCCTCACTAATATGGAGATATCTTGTTCCAAATTAGAAGTAGGAAACTAAATCATGGAAATAATCTATGAAGCGTGTGGCCTACCTACTATAGGAGAACCAACTTTGGAACAACTAGGTAAAACTAAAATCCCTCTTTGCAAGAAAGGTACAGAAACAAGTTACTCCCTCTTCCTTGCAAAAGGAATCAAAGACCTTAGAGTTGTACTATAAAAAATCAAACCATGATAAGTAGATTCTGTTACCCCCAATTTTAATTGGGTATCCACTTGTGATATTTGACACATTTTCAGTGGGGTGATATGTGCATTTTATGCCCTTAAGGGTAAAGTTTTAATTCATGAGTGATGATGGATTTGGATGTTAGTAGCCATGGAGAACATTTTTTTGATAGATCACCCCCCATCTTGGCATATGCTAATATAAGTATATATCTAAAGATGGGAAAAATTTGAGATCTATAGCAAGCACTTACATCATAACTTCTTGCATATTTGGAAGCCCGTAAACTTATAGAAGTTTGAAAGAAAAAAAATGTTTTTCAACAGTAAATATAGGTAGGAAAAACACTCACTTTGGATGCAACCTTGTCCTAGTAGATCTGTTTGGTCTTGAAAATTTCAATGGTCACACTCGAATGATGTTTAGATCTCTTTATAGTTCATGTAGAATGATGGCGTAAAATATATCTAGGAAAAATTTAGAAAGCATTTAATGAATTCAAATCCAATTTTCCATCCAATGAAGGCTAAAGAGAAAGGGCATTCCTTAGGATTATCCTAGGTTATGTTGGAGGCATGTTAATCAATGAGCTTCAGAGGTAATTATAACTGAGTAAATTCTATGAGAAACCTAATATACCCAATATACATTTGCAATAGTTCATTACATTAATACTGATATGGTCTTTCTAAGCAGCATTAAAAATACAATATGGGCATAAAAAACCATATATAGGGATGAACTCTCAATTTTTAGCACCATTCAACCCCAAAACAGTCCTATAATGACAAAATGTAGAATTTAAATTCCCTCAAAATAGATATAGGAATTGAATAGTTACAAGGTTAAAGTCTCGATGCTAAGATAAAGAAAGTTATGGTTACTAATGGTGTTCTTATATTGAGTATCATTGCATATAGTCACAACTCTTGCAAGTATTGCAAGTTGTGAAGCCACAAAGTGAATTACTCATAGTTACTTCTTATGAACAAGAAGAGGACATGAATGAACTAAACAACCATGAAAATTTAGTTGTGTAGCCAATAAGAGATCTGATGTATAGAAAAAATTAAGATATCATCTTGTAAATGAGTTATGGAATCTTCCTCAAACTCGAGAGCAATTTTTCCAAATTAAAGACACAATCACTCACATGGGATGATTTCTAACTATTTACCCTGAAAGGTAAAATCATTGAGTATAGAGGCCAAAAGGCCTCCAAGGTAAACAATTGATATTTACATCTAAAGGTGGGAAAAATGTTCCAATCATGAGCAAAGAAAGAGGTAAGAAATTTTTTGTTTTTGGACAAATAAGGCTAGGGAAAGACAAATTGTTGTTGTAAGAGGCCAATAGACCTCGAAGGCTAACAAGTTGGCCATATAGATACTTGAGGTCAGTGAATTTCCTGCCAAAGGAAATCACTTACTTTCAAGTGCAACGCGTGTTCCATAGCCAACAAATTGTTTCCCTAACCCCAAAACCAAACAATTTTCCTTTGTGGGGAAAAACATTGAAATCACAATATTGAATACTTTCCATACTCAATGATTGAAACCTTGGAACTAATGTATTGACTACCTTATCTCAACCTTAACCTTAGCACTAATGTCCTCCTTTTCATTGCAACGTTAACATGATCTCCTTGCCTATTGTTTTCACCAATGTATATATTTTTGCAAGGCTCCACACATCTAGAGTGTTTGCAGCAAGTAGACAAATGTTTAGATTTTTTTCCAAGTACTGCACAATGCTTAGATACCAATGAGGATCAATTTTTCATCTTGTTGAATCAATTTGCAGGTTTTTGGGCCGTCGGAGCAACATTTGAGTGTCTTTACAACTACCTGCAATTTAGCGTGAATATATAAGTTTGTTAAACCCTTTATCAAAGTGTTTTCATATATATAGTGAGAACGTTGAGCCATTAATCCTCAAAGTTTCAATTTGATCAAATGAATCATTTGTGCATTGATAAACCCATCTCATAGGGTTTGGGCATCAACGAGATAATGCCATGTGACCAACAAGGTTTTTAAAAAGACTCACACTAGTGACACTATGACAAATCCTTAAAAAGTATTGGGTTGTAGTGATAGTTAGGGGAGTGCTAATTAAGAGACTTCCAAGAGTATCGAGGTTCATATTTCATAGCAAGGACAAGATTTGGAATTTGGGCCTATTGATAGATCACGAGGTAAGCACACTCTTTCAAATTATGTTGTTGGGGTGAATATCCAATGCCATGGAATGGATGTTGACAAATATTGAAGAGTCAAGTTTAACAAGTGAATGAGATCTTCATCTTGGACCCCTATGGAAAAACATCATAGAACAATCTGTCTTGATTCCCAAACAAATTCATTCAAGGAAGCTCCAAAGAGATCACCACCATCATCAAACTTCTAAATGATCTTCCAGAAAACAAGTAGTGTATCCAAGCTTCGTTGTGTACATCCCCTCTAATTGGATTTTTGAAGCAGATCAAAGATTCCTCATCCAAACTAAGTCTGATAATTTTTTGGCACTAACTTAATAAAGGAGCTCCATTTTGTAGCCAAATTAACTTCTAGATTCAACATACTTTCATCTTTCCAACTTTTCTACTATTGATAGGACTAGCTAGAGGTTGCAACATCAACAAGAGTAATAATACTATCATACCAACCAATGATGCTTGCAAAAGGACTCAAAATGTGCTTAACATCTACTAACACTTATTTCAAAACACACAACAAATTTAATACAAACCATACTCTAGACAACTAACTAATTTTAAGATATTGAACTTATTTAGTCATATACATACCCTATAATAAGCTCAACTTGGAAATGAGTGCTAAGTGAAGTCATATTTTAAATGCATGCAATCAAGGATACTAGGATTGCTAAATATTCCTCTATATCATCCAAGTCATCATCCACAAAGCATTTAAGCAACAAACATATTTTTCAACAACCTTAGAGGTTTCCACTAGAAGTATAATGAAGCCATATCCTAAGCCTGCAATTATAAGGATTCCAAGGATAACCATAATTGGATGCAAAATTATTGACACTACCAAGCCAAATTTGAAAAATGGTCCATGACATCAAGGATCCACAAACACAAGGGATCGATGGAATTATCAATAATATACCATAGCTACCAGTGAGGGGACTCATCAATCAAATCTAAAATATACTCTAGTACTACTAGTGAAATAGAACTGAAAATGTCTTACTCCCCTGCATAATTTTGTCCTACGGGAAATTCATTGAAAATGAGTACAACATCCCTTTCCCATATTTCTCATTGCTTAATGACAATACCATCAAATATTCTTGTGTGAAAACTAATCTAGGTTCTACCTGATAAGAGAAATTATTGTGTTTTGAGACATGTTATTGACTTGGGGCTAATGGTCTCTACAAGTCTGCACAAAATTTATTTTATTACCAGCACCTCATCATCACCGGGGCATCATTCATGAATGAAAAAAATTTCAACAAGAATACCATCAATTTTCCATAATAAGCGTTCCAAATCTGTTTACTAAGTCATACTATCCAACCTTCACAAAATCACAGTGCTACATGATCAATGACACACTGATTGTTGGCTAGTATTCCATGGATACAAGGGATTTAAAATATGTTTTAGAAGAGTTCTATGGCATATAGGATATAAATAGTGTGTTGAATGTTGGAAGGAAGTTGGTACATATTCTGGGTTGGTAAATGAACCATTGTTAATGAAGTGGATCTACCTTCAAGTTCAGCTTAGATGCCTTGACCAAGTGTATCTTTTCCACCATATTTACACTATGGGATTAGGTGCCTCGACTAGTGTATTTCAATCCTAATGACTTAAACATCAGGGAGGAAAAATGTACTTGGATATGGGTTTTAACTTTTGTCTCAATGATGAAAGTTCTTTGGTTTAATCACTTGACCACAACATGCTTGAGAATGGGCACTTACAAAGAATTTGCTCCTTATGCTTTTTCTCTTGGTTATGGACATCTATCTTGGTGAATTTATGGTTTGTGAACATCTTGCTTATCATTTAATTGTTTCTATAAAATTGCAAATTTCTTTATTTGAATTAGGGTTTGGTAAATATATCACCATAAATGCATTATCTTATCTGACTTCAACATCAGTGAGGTAAATGTACCCTGCTAGGGGTTTGAACTTATGTGTAGTAACAAAAATGCTTGGATTAAATCACTTGAACACAACTTGATTGAGAATCCTTTATAACAATTGTCATTCCATACCTTTTCTCTTTGTACCTTTTGTCTTAGAGTTTCATGGATGAATTAATTTTTAAAATTTAATTTGGTTAAATTTGATTTGAATGCTTCCAAATAACACCTCCAATAGGAAACTATTTGATGTGATATAATACAATGTTGCAGATGTGTCTCACAAGCTACAAGATAATCCCTTCAACTAAGCAGCTGCAATTGAGGTGTCTAATCTGCAAAAGTTGTCCAGGACTTGTACTTGTCCCCAAACACAAACACTAGCACTAGCACTAGTATTAGTAGAAGCACAAGCATCCCATAAAGGCATACATGTTACTAGGAAGACTTGACACATGGTGCAGCCATTAACGGTGCCCTACATTTTCTAACCTAGAAAGCCCCTTTTAACAAGGATGCAATTTCATCTCTTATTAAGCTTATGATGATTGATTTTTGTTGCAAATAAATTCCAAATTAAAGATGTATTACTAGCATATTTTTCTTTCTCATTTTAATTCATACAAAAAGAGAGATATTGTAAATATGTTAAATATTTGGCTAAGATTGTATTCCCATACTCAGGATTATAGTGCATTTTTGTTTCATAATTATTTGAATTTCTTCTATAAAGGAAGAGGATGGAGAGGTAATTTTTTTAAAAATAAGATGTCCTCTACTTAAGATATCAATGTACTTATTGCAGGCTACACAGAGTATCAAGTCTTCAAACTTCGGTTCACTGCTGCTCTAGAGATGGGGAAATGTAGCCAGATCTTTTAGGTTTGCATTGCATCTCTACTCAATGGTTTTCTTGTACCCAAATAAGAATTACACTTACCATTTTGGTTAAAGGTGTTGCTTTTGTTTGCTAATAATTTAAACTAATTATTGATTGTCTTTATAATGCCTACAATCAAAGGGAGCTGGTGGTGACGTGATTGGTATTGATTTGGGAAAAAAAAATTCATGTGTTGCCCTTTGGAGGGAAAGGAAAATATTTTTCCTTATTTATATACCAGTGAATTTAGTTGTGTAGACTTGAAAACTTTATACATTTTGACACTTGCCTCTGTAGATGCCATTCTCATTTCATAAAATTTATGTTTGATGGTTGTAGAACCCCAAACTCTGTTAGGAACTCGTGTCAACCCTTCTCTTTACTATGTTAGTATAGGTATATTTTTGTTGGACGCATATGCTTTGTAAGTCATCCCGTAGTATTTGTTGATCCATAGTTTATATTAGCCCATAGTATTGGATGCATATGCTTTGTAAGTCGTCCCGTAGTATTATATGTCCCATGGTTTTCACTCATAGTATTGGGCATAGACTTAGTATATAAGTGTGTGTTGAGGTCATTGAAGGCACCGTGAAGTTAATTGTATTGAGCTTGCTCAAAGGAGGTTGCCCCCTCGAAGTGGCCCGTGATCAATATAAAAGTGATTATGAGTTCAATTATTTTTGATATCTCGTGTATTTGCATTAATTAATTATTGCAGGTTCTTCACATATGGTATCAGAGCACTTTCTTGGGCTCGTTGGGTGGAATTTCTACCAATTTTTTTTTTCGCATCTATTGTAAGTTTGGATCTAGGGATAACCCCTATCTGCTTAACTGTGGGAAGTACTTGGGCATAAGCCCTAAAACTCATTGTGAGGAGTACCACATGAGACCCAAAGTAGCTGGCCCATTGAGAGGACTTGCCAGCGAAAAGGGCAATGACCCCTACCTGATTGACTAGTTCCCACCCGTGAGGTAAACCAAGAGCTGTCGTTTGTGGCAAAGTGGTTATCAGTTTTACTTGAGCCGTGGAGTGAGGGGTACTGCCCCAATACGCAAGCTTTCAGACAACATTGGTGGCCGAGTGAATCCCCTGAACCGATAGGAAGCCACACATACCTGGGGTCCATATCTATTTTCAGCTGAACTGTTGCCGATAACTTCTGCTCCAGATCTATTTTGAAAGTCGTTCTAGATCCAGTTGTCATTTCAGATCCAACCGTTTTCGATCCCTTCTGTGCCATTGTAGATCCATCTGTTGCGGATCCCTTCCGCACCGCTGTTGTCAATCCATTTCTGGAAAAAAATAAAAAATTTATGTTTTTCGGCCATATCTCCCTTGTTTCAACTCTATTTTCCCTGAAACTTCACTGACATCCCTGCAATCTCATTTTGCATATTTCATTCATGAAGACCCTATCCCAAATTCCACTTCCCAAGACCAGAAATCCCACATTTGTCTATTTTTAGGGTTTGCCATAACTCCTTCAATTTTCATCCAAATGCCTTCAAATTTTGCCACTGTGTTCCTTTCCTAATTCTGCTTCTTTGTCCCTCTCTACCAAATTTTCGCATTCTTTCACCTCGCTTTTGAAATCCCCATTTTTTGCTTCCCTGTCCATCAGAAAGTGTCCAAAACCTAGTCAAATCCCAATTACCCATCCGAGTTTTTCCCAAATCCAAATCTTCCTTTACTAAATAAGCTTTTGTTTGTGTTTTTCTATCCATTTCGAAAAAAAAAAAAAAACTCTTGGTTGTGGTTGTCACCCGCACAGGAGAAAAAACCATGGAGGAAGCACTTGCAGCCATCCAAACCAAACTCCAAGATCTGGATGAAAAATTTCTCAGCCTCCATCTTCAGCATTCAGCCATGAACAATAACCAACAGCCATAATCTTTTGCAGCCATCGGGTTCTCTTCTTCCAACAATTTTTGTGGGCCGAAGCTTGATTTTCCTTGCTTCAATGGTACTGATCCGATTGGATGGATATACCAAGTGGAACAATATTTCAGTCTGCATAATACTTTTGATGTCCAGAAAGTTCTACTTGCATCCTTTCATTTGGAACAAGAAGCCCTTCAATGGTACCGTTGGTACATCAAAGCTCATCCTGAACCAAACTAGACAGATTTTTGCCAACTCCTTTTGCCACAATTTGGTCCTAGTGCTTTTGATGACTTCACAGGAGCACTCACTAAAATTCACCAAATTGGCACAGTGAGAGAGTATCAGACAGAATTTGAGGAACTGGCCAATCACACAGAAGGATTGTCTGATGAATTCTACAGGAGTTGTTTTATCAGTGGTCTCAAGGATGAAATCCACTCAGAGGTCAAAATGTTCTGTCCCAACACAATGATGGAAGTCCTAGGGTTGGCTAAGTTGGCAGAGGACAAGATCGCATCTCAACAATGCTCCAAACCCACCTTTGTTCCCTTCAGAAATATGGGTTCCCAATGACCTCCCATCATGCCTACTCCTCAAACAACTCCTATCAAGCATTTGTCTGAAACAGAGATGCAGGCACGCAGAGAAAAGGGACTTTGTTATAATTGTGATGAGAAATTCACTCGGGGACATAGATGTGTTCAACAAAATATCTATCTCTTGGATGTGGATTCTCTGCCTGCCTCAGAACTTGATGAAGAAGCTCCAGATATAGTAGATGATCAAGTCGACATTCAACACCCGCCTGTTGACACCCCATCTCAGGATGAACCACCCGAGATCTCCCTCCATACTGTAACCGACGTCACCACCCCAAAAACAATGCGAGTTAGGGGATACTTCAAGAATCTCCCTCTTACCATACTCATTGATTTTGGTAGCACTCATAACTTCATTGATCCTCGGATTGCCAAACAGGCTGATTGTTTTGTCCATCCTTGCTCCAACTTTGAAGTCATGGTTGCCAATGGGGGCACCCTCCTTTGCAAGGGGAAGTGTCACAATGTGCGTATCTCTATGGAAGATTATAACCTGCGCTCTGACACGTTTGCCTTGTCCTTAGGTGGATGTGATGTGGTTTTGGGCGTTCAATGGTTACGCACACTTGGCCCCATCTTATGGGATTTTGCGGAACTTTGGATGCAGTTTTTAGTCAATGGGGCACAACACAAATTAATGGGCTTACAACTAGGGTCTCTCCGCATCATCAGTTCACATCGCCTGGAAAAATTCCTTAAGAAGAATTCACATGGTCTCATCGCTCAGCTCCATTCCATTTAGATGCACCCATCAACGGTCTCCACTACTTCCTTGGATAGATATGCAGGTGTCCTTGCTGAACCAATGAGCTTGCCGCCTTCAAGAGACCTTTCCGGTAATAATTTAGTCGCATCTACCTCTCAGCAGGAACCGATGGCTATTTTGCATGCAGTATAGAAGTGGCAACCATACCTATTAGGGAATTATTTCTCCATCAAGATTGATCTCCAGAGTTTGGAAAATTTTCTGGAACAATGGGTCTCCTACCTAACACACCTGAAATGGGTTATCCCTATGCGATCACTTACAAGAAGGGTAAGGACAATATGGTGGCAGATGCTCCTTCTCACACAATTAATGACCCAGTTTCTCTTACAGCTCTTTCTTTGCTTGTTCCACATTGGTTGCAATATGTTCAACAGGGCTATCTCTTCTATGAACTCCATGCTTCTTCATCAGCAGGGCACTTTGGGTTCTTCAAAATGTATGACTGGGAACAATGTAACTTCTTTTGGTAGGGACTGAAAATGACAATTCAACAAATGGTGGCTGACTGTGATACTTTCCAGGTCAACAAGGGTGAAACGACACTCCTTTTGGGATTGCTCAAACCCTTGCCCATCCCTACACAGCTTTGGCCAACTATTTCTATGGATTTCCTAGTAGCGCTCTAGTGGTACAATACCACATCTCAAAGGACACCATATGAAGTAGTCTATGGACATACACTGCTAGTTCTTCTTCCATACACCCTTAGCAGCTCCCCAGTTCAGGAAATTGACTCAGTTCTTCAAAACCGCGATCAGATTCTTCTCGTTCTGTAGGACAATCTTCACATGTCCAGAATTCGCCTGAAACAACAAGCCGATCAGCACCATTCTGAGCGCATTTTCCATGTAGCTGATAGGGTTCTTCTTGGTCTACAGCCTTCCAAGCAACCCTCCCTGACACTCCAAAGGCGGTGGTGGCCCGAAATGCAAACCGAGGATGCTACCGGGGAACCACTCCTTCAGATTCTGCAGCAATTTCTCCAACCAAATCTTTGAGGACAAAGCTTTTTCTAAGGGAGAGGGGATGTTAGGAACCCGTGTGAACCCTTCTCTTTACTATGTTATTATAAGTATATTTTTGTTGGACGCATATGCTTTGTAAGTCATCTCGTAGTATTTGTTGATCCATAGTATTGGACGCATATGCTTTGTAAGTCGTCCCGTAGTATTATATGTCCCATGGTTTTCACTCATAGTATTGGGCATAGACTTAGTATATAAGTGTGTGTTGAGGTCATTGAAGGCATAGTGAAGTTAATTGTATTGAGCTTGCTCAAAGGAGGTTGCCCCCTCGAAGTGTCCCGTGATCAATATAAAAGTGATTCTGAGTTCAATTATTTCTGATATCTCGTGTATTTGCATTAATTAATTATTGCAGGTTCTTCACAAACTCATTGAACCAATTTTAGGGTAGATAAGGTTTTTAAGGTCCTTGTTCATGTTGGATATGATGTAACCAAATATAAGGCTATAAAAGTATGTAAACACGGTGGTTCCTTCTTTAGGCCAAACTATGCAAACAAGCCACCATAATGACCTATATAAAGGAAAGGATTGGCTTAGATATTTTTTATGATGCCAATGATTTCATGGAGCTAACACAACTATCATTCAAATATATGTAAGAAATATGTCATTGTTTTCTACACACTAATTTTGATGACATGTCAATTGGACTTTCTGTGCACTATATAGACCATTTTGAATCTAATACCTAAGGAGTCATGAGGTTTTAAAGGTGTTTTGGCCTACTTTATATGAAAAATTCAACTAGAAAATTATATCTTTCTCGTAATACAATGAAGAAACCATTTTATGAGATTATTGATAAGGATAGAGGATACATATGACATAGTTCTTTCATCGCCATGTAGAGCTAAAGAAACATGAAATTTATGAACATGGGCCATATTTGCTTGCTCAAAAATTTTGTTTTACCGCTTCAAACATGGAACTAAGACAATATTTTTTAAGCCTAGGAAAACTTATCATTTATTTATATTTTGAGGAGACGAAACACACCATAATGGGAGTAAAATGTAGATGCAGTTTTTACAAGGGGAAATTCCATTGATTTTAAACAACAAAACTAACGAAACACAATAAGAAATTAATGAAATTATTTTGGGAATATGTTGGTATCCATGAGGTGAAGGTACGCCTATTTTTTCAACTCCTAATATTGACCATAAATCCCACAATTGTCAAATGGAATTGGCAGATTTCTTCCTCTTCCTTGGTTACATAGTAGATCAAATTGTGTGGTTCTAGATATCTAGAGTAAGGTTTTAGGTTAAGGTGAGTTCCACTAGAAATTTGGTATTGGTTTAGAGGCATGGTGCTAGGTTTTGACGCCCAAAAATCACTATATAATTCTCCACCATATGATATTCCATTGCCTTTGTACATGCATAAGAGTTGCTCATGAAATTGTGAAGGGAGAGGGAGGGTCACGAATCGCCAATATAATCTCTAGTCAAATCCATAGTCCAAATTGATCACTAGAAATGGATTCCAAATTGATCACTAGGAATGGATTCTCCATACAAAAATATATATAGGCATATTTGATCAACATAAATAATATATATTTAAGAATATTTCATACAACCAATGCATCACCAAGAATATTCCTTCCCCATACAAGAACACTATATATATTTTTACCATGATCATGGGGAGGGATGACAACTCCATAATGGATGAGAGCTTGATCGATATGCTTGACCTATTCCATGGATAACCAATGCTTATATTTTTCTTTTTCTTTTTTAAAACCTTTACGAGGCATCGGATTTCCTACGTGAACAATTTTACCTCCAACGAGGAAGTTTCACATCCTACGGCAATCCTCGTCGGATATCCGACTCCTACCATGATTGAGATTCGTCGGATCTGCTACGCAAATCACCATACTTCCAACGATGATTTCACACCTCCGAGGACAATGTGAAGTCGGATTTTCGATGAATGCAATCAAAACTGGATGTGGGTTCGTGCGTTCAATGTGTCGAATTTTTAACACATTAGCTGTTGGATTTTGGGTTCAAATTTCATAGCGACTAGTGAAATGATAGGTATGTAGATGTGGTAAGTATACTTTTATATACTATATGGTAGAATTTACATAGTGTGCTTGACTATATATATGCAAATATTGATGTTGGGACATGATATTATGATCTAAGATGGTTGTGGGGATCACAAAAGGGTTATCAATCCACATCAAAAGAAGATGAAACAATTCCAATGGTAAAGTAATACTCTATGGCTAAGTATAATCTTGGGATGTCATATATTTCCCATCATGTGGGTTAAATGAAGCTCATCCACAGCCTTTGAATTAGAATCCCAATATAAATTCATTTCCAAGTTGGTGCTAAGGAATGTCTACCACATGAAGTTATGGGATCATGGGATAAGTACAATCCTTATGGGGAAGCATGGGTTTAGTACAATCCTTATAAGGGAGTGTGGGAGTCCTACATTATCTCACCTCATGGGAATTTTACCCTTCTCTCATTATCATGTTTGTCGTTAGGACTATTATCACGTGCACTAAACACTGAAAACCAACATGTTGCATTCTTACATTGGTGAACTCCATTATCCAAGCCTGGAAGTATCCAAAATTAATAGTGTGATAAAAATTTGTAGGCGAGGGATGGAATGTGGATAGGCTATATGTGAGCATATAGTTTGGGAAAGATATGAATCCTTCACACATGCATACTTGTTTCTTAGTGAAACATGATTTCTTGCATTCAAACTTCACCTTTTTTAACATCTTTGAGACTCTACCATGAAGTTTTTTTTTATTGTGATTGTCTGCATGTAGCCCTTCACCATTGTGGCTTTGCAACATAGATATTTATCAATAATTTTAGAGAACAAAGCACCAACAATTTTCTACACCACTTTCAATTTCCATAGGATTCATGTTTAGCCTCTAGCCTGTGCAATATTTATTCCATTAAACACAAATCCAAAAAAATGTGGGTTTGCACTGTAGTTAATAGCAGATTTTCAATTGTTGTTGTAAATAGTTTATTGTTTTAGAATTGACAAGCATACTGTGATGAAGATTGATGGTCAATGTGTTCAAAATAATCATAGTATATATTATATATTGAACTGAAAATGCAAGCTTTATTCAGGACTTTAAGATATTGTCTCAAGCTCATATCCCTTAAAGGTGGTGGAAGAGTTAGAGCTGCAATTACATTTCAAACATAGGAAATAACCTTGCAAAAGATTTTCCCTGAAATTTATTGTGATTTCAATATATTTTCAACGAAGGAATTAACTATTTATATTTTTTATAAAAATGGTTTTCTAACCCAAACCTCAAGGTCAATGTTAAATTTTCCATCAATGCTCATTTCTCATTTATTGAACCTTAAGTAGTTTATGGATTTCTAATGCCCATATTTAAGTGCCTGAGCAATTTGGTTACTTGTTTGTATTCAATGGATTGTGTAACTTTACTTGTAAGCTATGTTTGTTACCTAGATCATGGATTTTAATTTCTAAATAAATATCCTCCATAAGACTTTCAGTTATGAAGCCATGAATCATGATTAAGTGAATCTGTGCAGGAACTTAGTTTCTTTTTTGTTTAAATATAAAAAGGCACAACCAATTGATCCCCAATTGATGCTTTGTGCATGTACTTAGTGAATTGAATGCGGCATTTGAAGAAGAAATTTCGAAGCAAGAGAAGAAGGAAATGCATTTTGTCATTATCATATATCATGAAGACATGGAACTTGGTAGAAACTTATTGCACTCGTTTTTTTGTATTTTATTATTAAGGAGACTTTATCTACTTTATTTATAAACTATTAGCCATGGCTAGATATTAATTTCCATTTAAGGATGAGTTTTAGAATTGAAAAGGGAGGTTAAGAGTCGTGTGCTCGAACTCAGTATTCAATGTCATGATGTGTGGGCTCCATATCTCATGTTTTGTTCCCTTTTCAACGTTGGGCCAAATGTTTAAATAATGATCATAATAATTGCATGTTTCTCGGTCATGTTTCCTAGCTCTCTCATGGGTACAAATAATAATTGCAATGTTTTGTATCTCTTCTAGTGAGCTATATATGTATAAATGTTATATATATATATATATAGATAGATAATGGTCAGAATTTGAAGGTTTAGGAGATGGCCATGTCCTTGATCTTTAGCTTTAGGTATATTGCCCAAGTCCTTGAAAACAAAGGTGCTAAGATGCCTTGAGATTGTAGAGATTGAACACACACATGGAAAACCATAAAATCTTCATGGGGAAAGGAGGGTCACAAAGGCCAAGTAATGGTGCAATATCAACCTATAGTTAGGGATTGAAAGAAGCAGAGCGCCTTCATCAATAGTTCAAAGCGAACTCAGGCTGCTATATCTGAACTAGTGTTCCAACCACTAATATGTGACTGAGTAAGGCTCACCTTATTTTATATGGAAATAGTTGGCTTATTATTCCAACTTCCCTTCCAGACTTCATTATTCGTTGATCCTATTTTGAGGACCTCTTGGTTGGTGGATATTTCACCGCATCTATTGCCCCAATCTGATCTTTTGTCTGTAGTCATGGAACTAGCGTTCCAACCATTGGCATGTGATTGAGCAAGGTCGACATTATTTTCCATGCTAATAGTTGGCTTATCATTGCATCTCCCATTCCAACCTCATTATTTGATGCTCCAATTTTCATGGTATAGCATATGTTGGATGTTTCACCCTAGTTATTGTCCCAATTTGATCCTTTATCTGTTGTCTTGTAACTAGCATTCCAACCTTTGGCATGTGAGTGGATAAGAATTTTTGGTGAGTTTGGGGAAATAAAAAATCTGCACTTGAATTTAGATCACATAACTAGTTTCGTCAAGGTATGTATATGTTAGACCTGTTTTAATTACAACTTTGTATTTATTCTTTAACCTCCTTATGAGAAGTAGAATAAGTTCTTTAATTTCTTATTTATGTTGGCGTAAGCCAATGATTTTGTTGTTATTGTTACTAAGAGTTATCCCAGCTGATTGCATGAGAGTGTATGGGTAATGGAATAGAATGCTTAGCCAACCTAGAAAATTGCAACTTGCACATTATTCTCTTTTAGAATTGTTTATTTAGTTTTCTTGTTTTAAGGATTCAATCTTAGATATGCTATATTTGTTTGGGATATTACTTAAGACTTTATGGGTAGGTGCTTATGACATATCACCTTGTAATATTTGTAACAAAGGATTGGAATTCTAAGACAACCTAGATGTTTACAACGTGAACAATATTCTCTTTTAGAATTGTTTCTCTAGTTTCCTTGCTTGTGGGATTTATGTATGTTTGGGATATTTCTTATTTTAAGAGTGTTTTTTTTAAATGTGGAAAAAAAGTTGTTTAAAGATGCTACTTAAATTGATACAAAATTTGTGTCTTTGGCCCATAATTGTATCATTCATAGATATGTTGGATTATTTTTGGGTGTAAGTAGCTCATAGTTAATGTAGTGAGTTTTTAAACGAGTAAACTTTATATAATGCATTTTGGGGTTTATGGCCTCTGGATGATAATTGTGGCCTTGCATTGGCTCTTGTATTATATATCCACCTTCTGGTTCCTTGGTAAAATAACCCAAAATAGTTTTGGATTGGATTTTCATCCAAGTGTGCTTCCTCCATAATGATCAAAAACTTGCCTCAAGTTAAACTACTATCACAACTACATTTATACAACTACATTTATTGTTCTGCTCTTTTATTCTTTGGATAATTCTTACATAGTCTCTTGATATGCTCAGAGACCATGTTAATCCTATTAAGGATTTGGGGTATAGCTAAGACTATGGGTTTTGTTCAAACTCATTAGTTGTAGTAGCTGCACAATGTGAACCATGGGACTTTGCATCGGCTGTAGCAGCTACACAACTTAACCCACAAGCCCCTGCATCAAAATTACAAGCTTCTCAACTTGAATCACACGCACTTATATCTATTTGATACTATTGTTGAGTAAGTTCAATGTTGACAACTACAAATGGAGAGGTCACTTCTCCATTAACCATTTTTGTTCTTACACGTTACCTTTTTTTTATTCAAGAATATTAACATTGAAAAGTATGATGAACACGTTGGTGAGTAAGCTATATGTACTACTAGCATAGGGACTCGAACATTTGCATCTGAATTTGCTCAATTAGTATTTGTTGTAAGAACGTTAGCATGAAAGTGATTAAAGAAGTTAATCTAGCTTATATAAGCTCTCCTAAAGCAATACAATCAACATGTTAGAATATTTTGGTATTTTCTGAGGGAGGGATCATACACTACATAGTCATATTGAACCTATGTAATTATGATTAAGGAGTTATCAAAATCTTGTGCATAATTTAACAAACTTGGTGAAGGGAGAGATATGACAAATCATGGTTTTAGCTAGGCTAGACTGCCCTAGCACTAGTTTTCACCGGTAGTTAGTCTTATTATGGCTATAGATAAGTTCATGTATGTGATAAATCCACTACTAAATTATATTGTATATAGTGACTATATTAAATTGCATAGTAATTTTTACTATTAATGCTTAACTTAGAAAAAAATTATGCTATCATGCTATAAAATCTAATCATGACATAATAATCATTGACTACTATGTTTTGATTTAAAAACATTATAAAATCTAATCATAATCCAGTAATCATTGAGTCAATTTGATTTCAAAATATTAATGCTTAAAAATATTTCTTGTTCCTTTTGCTTAAGTATCAAAAGAAAATGAAGAATCACCATTGTGCTGATCCATGCAACCTTACCTAGATTTTTTTAAAACTTATAATACATTTACATAAAACAAGTAAAACACCTAATGTTAAATTTTAACCTCCAAAACAATCTCATATGAGAATAAAACATGAAGAACAAATTACAACACAATAGTAACTAGAAAAGAAAAAACTAACAATCTGGACCAAGTGGTACTCACAACATAGCATTCTAACATAACTAGCCTATTCCATTGGAAGAAAAACTATATAACCATAAAATTGTTAACCCCTATAAGAGAATTATTTTCTAAACCATTGAATATTTGCAATAATAAACAAAACTTTATGTCTTTAAAAAATTGTTTTCTAGTCAATAATAAAAAACCAAACTACTAGTTCATTGCATAAACATAGGTATTAAAACAATATAAAGTCTGGATTTATAAAATCAAGTCTAGATTAATATTTCTTCAACAAAATACTAAAATATATGGTCCATAGCAAGTTTGCATACAACAAAGGAGTAGAAAATGAAAAGAAATGACACATCATATTTACGTGGTAAAACCCCAAATGGGGAAACATCCATGGTGCGTTGTTTAGTCTTCTAATTGTTCATAAATATCCAAAATCACAGCACATGTGTGACATCGTTCACCAACAATACCACACAAATCATCACAACATATTCCAACAGTAACAATTCTATGTTCTAACCCTACAATCAATTTGTTCCATTCACATGAAATGTGCCAGTGGTAAATTTTCAACAATGGAATTAAGATCTTCTATCGATAATTTCCTTTGTCGACGCTTGGAATTTTTCTTAATCTTCACTAGATTCAATTGCAATCAAGATTCTATGACCAAATGACTATATTTGGCACATATAACATTTGACTGGTAGTCTTGAAAAAGAATATGGTCAGTACATTTATTTACTTCTTGAAATAAATGTCCAATTAAAACTACCGAACCCACTACATATGTATAATTTGATGGATCTTTAAATTCTTGCATCAATGTGTTTATGAACCTAATGCATCTTAATAAGTAATAATGCACATTTTCTAGATTATCTGGCGGTGCAATGACAACAAAGACATTGCCTTCTCTAACCATATCGGAAACATGATCATAATATTTGTCAATCACAACCACTTTATTCTCAAACTATGCATTAGTGAAACTTGCAAATGGAGGCAACAATGTCAATTCTTCGTGTACCAAAGGTTTGACAAATTTGTTAGTTTCATTTTGACACTCATCGATGGATTCCCCATTATCAATACATCTAATACAAAAGCAAGATATATATATATATCTTAAAGCGTCAAGGAAACATTTACATACCTTCTCACACGAGCTATCCTTTCATTGAATTCATGTCTTAAATTTTGTTTGCACCAGTTAACAACATTGAGTGAATTTACAAGTTGAGCAACAATTAAGTGACTCAATTGATATCTTCTAAGTGCATGCTTTATGTATGCCCTAGCACCATCATGCTCTCCTTTTCCATGCCCTGTTTAAAAAAAACTCAATGTGTGGAAAATATGCGAGACAACCAATAAAATGATCATGCTGGATTAAACTGACCATTGCAATCGTCAGACGAAATCCAATGTTATTTAAAAGTGACTCCTCATCTTGATAATTCTTTATAAAGCATATTAAAACAATGTTGAACGAAACATGTATCATGTGTATGGTCATCATTAATGTAGAAATGATACTCTTTAATCACTTCATGATTATTTTCATTGCTACCAGAACCATCGACATCGAGCTTTGCATGTATATACAAAATTTACACAAGTATAGACACTTGGTTTGAATGATAATATTCGCTTTGTATTTCCTTTTGTGGAGTGAAAGTGTAATTCTCAACGAAATCAAACAATGATAATATCGTTCATTTTGGAAATACATCTCGTGATTTTTTGAACTGAACATCTTTCCAATGTGTTGTGTGGGAGTGCTTAATATATCTATTTGTTTGTTCTTTGAACTTTTCCATAAAATATGTCACCGAAATACCATCTTCAAGTAAATAAATTTTTTTTGATGTTTTTGCTGAATTTATAACAAGAGTGCACTGAACATATCCATATCTCTTCCATTTCATAGTGATATTTGACAGTCGAGAATCATTTGGATCAATGGCATATTTAGCATCAAAAAGTGCTAAATGATCACATTCATTGCATTTTTTACCACCAACGCATTATTTCTTATAAAATACTTGATCATTTCGAAGTGCACATAATATATTGGACACAAATTCATGAACACTCGAAGGAGGGGGGTCGTTTGGCCAATATTGCATACCAAAATTTACAAATCTCTCATACTATAATTGGAATTCTATGTGGTACCAACAACAACATGTGTCCTGAACAGTGATGGGTTTGACATACCATGGTTTAAGTTTCACAAATGTGCTAAGGGAAATTTTCACATCAACATTACTCTCCATAAAATTGTTGAACATTTCCACTTGAGTGACCTATGTTATATGTTTGGCATGGGTTTCGTAAACTCCTTTAGATATTCGACACCACGCAATGTCCTTTTCATTTAGTAACACACGAGAGTTCAAATGCCAAAAATATTTCACCCTATCCCTCACATGATTTATAAGTCTATCATGATAGGGTTTCCTACAGATAACAACCCAACATGCAACTTCATCATTCTCATCTAATTGAATCCTAAATTTTTTATACTTAAATAAACATTTTCTTAATGTGTTTAATATTTTTGTAATCATCGTCATCAAACGACTCGATTTAGTACTTTTTGCAACAACACATGTTAGCAATGCTCTATGAGAATCCTTTTCAACATGAGATCTCAGGGAAGCAATACCATTTTTTTATACAATCTCATTTGTCTTAACCTATTTGATACTTTGAATGCCCAATAATAACTACATCTCTTACACATTTTGGCTTCAACAGTCTATGTAAAAATTGATCTTGTACTATGACAGAACTACCTTCAAAATATTTTTTACTAATTGATTTTGCTCTATATCGAACTTTATGATCTTGTATCGGTGGTCCTAATTCTTCAATTTTACTTGAATCCATTTTCTCCAAAAAATTGTCATCACTGACAATATTGTTGCAACTTCCAATTAATATATGTGAATTGATAGGTGTGGTAGGGTCTTGCTGTGAGTTGGATGTTGACCCTGCATAAAAGTATATAAATTTATAAATTGCAATTTGTATATATATATATATAAATAATTTTAAAATATTGTGAACTTTCAAATCAAATATGTAAAAATTAAATAATTATTTAAACTTAAAATATTAATCACTCACCAATCATGGTGTCGATATCAACAATGCCTATCATTCCCTTTACATTTATCATTTCCTCATCACCTCCATGTTCTTCATTTCTTTCATCAATGTGTTCCTTGACATTTTGCATTTCTTCAGCACTGCCATGTGCCTCTATGTTTTCTTCCATTTTTTTTCTCTTAACTTTTTCATGCTTTCACGTTGTTGCTCTTTCCTTGCATCTCGATCAGTTCTAATGCAATCATACTTTCTTTTACAATTCCTTTGGTTTCCCATGTTCAAAGAATAAAAAACCTAAAATCCAGTACCCAAAACCTGAGATCGTATAATAATATATTTGATATAAAATTTTACAATTTATAAAACAAATTGCATTATTTAATATCCAAATTGCGATATTCCAAAAAAAAACACTAGATAAGTGATTTAAGGAAAATTGCAATATCCATTTTTTCATTGAAAAAAATTGCAATATTCATTTTTTCTTGGAAAAAGAAATACAATATGATAGAGACAAATTTCACAAGTCATGAGTGAAATTGCAATATAATTAATTTTTCCTTAAATTTTTTTAATTATATGCTAAACACAAATTACAATGTGTCCCTTAAAAGAAAATTAAATATAATACATACAAAAACCCAATTGCATAATATGTTCTTTATCCATAAAGAGTAATATGCCAAAAAGAAATTCACAATATGCCCTTTATAAAAAAGAGTAATATGCTAAAACCAAATTTAGAATATGCCCCTTATAAAAATATTGTAATATGACAAAACTAAATTGACAATATGTTCCTTATAAAAAAACAATAATGTGCCAAAACCAAATTGACAATATGTTCCTTATAAAAAACAATAATATGCCAAAACCAAATTGACATTATGCTCATTTTTAAAAAATTAGTAATATGCCAAAACCAATTTCACAATCTCTTAAAATAAATTGTAATATGTCAAAAACAATTACACAATTGTGCTCTGTATACCCAAAATGAGTAATATGTACCCCCTTAAAAAAAAAAATTGTAACATGAAAAAATTTAAAAACTCCATAAGTAAGAAAAAATTACCTTTAAACTTCTTTTTCAAATTTTCACACTTTCCACTTGACTCCCACTTCATATTAGCACTTGACTTGAACTTGTATATCCAAACTTAATTCGATTTATTTCTAAAATTTCTCAGGTGAGAGTGTATATATAAGACTCTTGGGTGAGAGTTTGAAGAATCTTGACGTATGTCAACCAGAATCTCTGGTATTTATTGTGTTGGCTCAAAAAATATTCTCAGGTTTTTGTGTGCCAAAACTCTCGCCTGAGAGTTTAAAAAAACTCTTAGCCGAGATTTTTTCTCTCCCAGAAGTTTCTAGTCAACGAAAACAGCAAGCCTTTTTGCAGTTTACAGAAACTTCTCCCTCTGGCAAGCTCAAAACCCTGTAAAATCACAAATTTATATGTCGTATGTTATAACTGTAGATTCGTCTTTGAATCTTTTTTTTTTTTTTTTCCAGCAGAAAAAAATCGTACTATTGCTATTCCATGGAATCAAATAGTACAAAGATAGTGAGAAATATCTTGTCTCAAGATATTCTATGCAGAAAATGTTCTCAAAATTTTCTTCCTAGTGGCTGCTATACATAAATATCATCGTCCTCCAAAAAATAGATTACATACAAAAACTATAAAATTATCCCAGATATACAAGCTTTCTTAAAAGAGATATAAATTACCCCTGTCTATCAGACAGTCCTCCATCCATTCTTCCCAAAAAAGAACACCTACAGGACCAGCAAAAGCATCTTTTGAAAGTTGATCTGCAAGAGAGTTATGTGTTCTGTAGATATGATAGAAAGAAATCTGCTCCAGCTTTGAAATCTCCTGACGAATACGGGCACACCAAATTTCAAGATCCAAAACATTAAGTGAAAATTCATTGTTTGCCCATTTAATTGTAACTCGAGAGTCTCCAAAGACAATAGGATTCACCAATCCAAATGAGTTAGTAGGACAACCCAAGGTGCCAAAATTTCAGCTTTCATATTGGTGCCTTTGCCACCATTAAATCGAAGTGAAAAGTGATGGTGATCATTGATGTAGATGACCCCGCCAGTAGCACACAAACCATCTTGTGCAGCCCCATCAAAAAATAAGACCGGTTGTGATACAACAAAAGAAAAATAATCCTCGCTCACAACTTTCTTACCATGTTCCTCTTCTGGATAATTCTGTAATAAATTGCAAACAGACTTTACACACTGTATAGCATCCGGCTTTAAGTCCTGAAAGGTCACTTCGTTCCTTGTAAACCATATGATCCAAGAAATAAAAATAGGTAGGAATAGTGGCTTAATATAATTTCTGACCCAGTTGAGCAAGATCGTGCCAAAATCCAAACCATCCCATATCAACTGCAGATTAAGTTCAGAACAACAAAGGTTCCAAATCTTTTGAAGAAAAAGACACTTGATCAATAGATGATTGGCAGACTCAGAATATGAATTACACAAACATCACCATCTAGGACCAATCCAGCCACGTTTAAGTAAATTTTCCCATGTCTTAAGAATTCCATTGAGAACATGCCAAAGAAAACACTTCACCTTCAATGGTAACGACCACTTCCAGATTTTTGAATACCACCAATGACAAGGATAAATACACTGTTTCTGAATAATCTTATCATATGCAGATTTAGCAGTAACATAACCTTCTTTTGCATTACCGGCCCATATTATCTTGTCAGGGGATCTCGAAAGAGCAATACCTGCAGATCGAAGAGCCCGAATAAAGAAATCCCATTCTAATGCATGTTCCGGATTGAGCCAATCTAGCTCAGATAACCAACCGATACCTGTACTATGGAACTGTTCCAAATAAAAAATATCATTAAGTGTTTTAAGCCCCTGCAAATTTAATCGCGATATCAAACCATAAGATAAACAATAATGTTCCTCCATGCCGAGCACGGGGTCCACCCCAATAAGAACACTGCTTCCATTACCAACCTGCCAGCAAATATCCTTTGCAATCCAATCATAAACTTTAAGAAAGCCTCTCCACACTAGAGACAAGGATCCATAAAAACTCTTAGGCTTCCTCAACCAACAGATTAAATCAGATTTGATATATTTTAGATGGAGAACCTTCGACCAAAGAGACTTACTGAACAACCCCCGCCATAAGCTCTTCATCCTAAGAGCTTTGCTAAAACTGTTAAGATATTTAAAACCCCACCCACCGAATTTTAATGGTCGGGCAAGAACATTCCATTTAACCATTACCAAATTTGAGCCATCACGTCTGCCTGACCAAATAAAATTGAAAGTAAGCCTTCTGAGCCTATTAATAACATAGCTCGGGACCTCCAATAAAGTTAGCCAAAAGACCAGAATGCTGGAGAGCACTGCGTTAACAAGAACAAGTCTGCCACCTGTTGAATGTAACCGGAAAGACCAATGGTCTATCCTCCGTTCAAACTTGTTGATAATCCACCGCCAGTCATTTTCCTTATATGAGTTAGGTTTTAACAGAAAACCTAAATATTTCAATCCATCAGCCATATCAAGACAATTATAAGGTAAAAAGGAATCAATTTCATCTCTTCTATCTGCTTCCACCAGATGCTGATAAAAACATGACTTAGATATACTAACTTTCATTCCCGACACCTTACAAAAGAAATTAATGATATTTGAGAACACCTTCCACTCAGAAACCGAGTCAATACCTGCAAGAAGAACATCATCAACAAAAAGTAAATGTGACATAAAACAACCTTCCCCCATCTTGATACCTTTTATCAAACCCCAATCCTTTGCTTGATGAATGAGCCTACTGAGACCATCCATAATCAGGATAAATAACAAAGGAGACAGAGGGCAACCCTGTCTGATGCCTTTGGTGCACTGGAAGAAAGAAGAGGGATTTCCATTTACCAAAACAACAATGCAAGGAGAATTCACAAAAGCCATTATCCAGTTTAACACCAATGGAGGAGTTCCAATTTGGATCAGGATCAACCTAAGGAAAGACCAATTAACACGATCATAGGCCTTTTCTAAATCCATCTTTAATACCATAGCCTTTAACTTCTTAGATTTTATAGTATGGAGCAGCTCCTGAGAGAGACCAATAGAATCATGTATTTGTCTATCCTTCAAAAACCCAAACTGCTCTGGAGATATAGCAATGGATAAAACATCCTTCAATCTCACATCTATAATTTTAGAAACAAGTTTATAAATAAGATTGTAGAGCGCTATGGGCCGAAAATCCCCATATGAAACAGGTTTATTACATTTTGGAATTAAGGTAAGGAAAGTGGAGTTTAAAGAACCAGTAATAAACCCATGAATCCTGGTGAACTCCACAAGACTCAGAATGTCTTTCCCCAAAATGTCAAAAAAATGCACATAAAATTCCATAGGCCAGCCATCCGGGCCGGGACTTTTGTCCTTGGCAAAAATTTTTAAAGTCTGCTCATTTTCCTCTAAAGAAACCTCTTTTCCCAAAGCCTCAGCTTCAAATTCATTTATGCATCTAGGATAAATTTTGGCGAATCTGATCTGTTCCAATAGATCCCTATCACCATCCTCCTTATATATATTGCCAAAATACCTCACTGCTTCCGAACTCAATGATTCCAAACCCTTGATAGAATTTCCATTTACATCATTAATATCCCAAATCATTTTAGAATTTCTCCTTGCAGATGCAAAAGCATGAAAAAATATTGTGTTCCTGTCCCCATGATTAATCCACAGCACTCTACTCTTTAATCTCCATTCTCTTTCTTCCATCAATAAAATCTCCTCTTTCTTTTTCTCATAAAGCTTCTGAATTTCAAATTCACCATGGTCCAAAGACCCATCCAAATTTTGTATGAAAGCAAATTGAATATTATTTTCCAACCTTTTAAGTTCAGCTGCATCCGCCTTTTTTCTCACCTTAATCCAATCTATAACTTCCTTTTTTAGTTTCATCATTTTATGACAAAAGAAATCGACAGGGTTTAAATTTTCAACATCCGTATGTAACCAGAAAGATCTCACCATATCACAAAACTCCTTCTCCAAAATCCAAGAACAATTAAACTTGAAAGGGTAGCACACCCTTGGACCAAATTCTTCAAACTGTAGAACAATAGGCCAATGGTCGGAAAATTTTACCTCATGAACCCAAGAACGTGTCTGCTGAAAGATACCTAAAAAGGAGGATTTCACCAAAAAATGATCAAGTCGTTTGTGAACACCAGCACCCCCTTGTCTGCCATTTGTCCAGGTAGGAATTAGTTTAGTAGGCGCCAAATCCACCAGGTCAAAACGACCAAGATAATTCACAAAGTAATCAGCCAACGGATCCATTTTAGCCCCAGCACCCCAAATCTCAGAAGCAGATTTAGTAAAATTTAAATCTCCAGCAATCACTAAATGAGAAAGGTTAAGAACCCCTGAGTCAGCCAAGGCCTCCCAGAAATTACGATGGCCTTCATTGGGTGCATAACAGTTTAGGACATAAAACTGTAAATTCAAACCTAAACATAAATCTTTCATCAACAGACCCCATGGAGTGGAGAAAACTTTAAAGGAAAAAAGTGAAGGGTCCCAAGCCACAGCCAGACCACCCGAAAGACCATTAGCACAACAAGCTGCAACTTCCCACCTAGGCAGAAGATCACCTATCTTCGCGACGGCCACTGAACTTAAACACATAGTTTCCTGTAGAAGAACAATACCAGGGCAAATAGCTGCAAAAAATTTGGAGAAAGCCTTTGCCCGAGAAACTTTCCCCAACCCCCTAATATCCAAGGAAAGAATTGACATTAAGAACCAGTGATCGAGGGTGTCTTCGCTCTAAGACCCTCATCCGAAAAGTTTAAGGAAACCCCATCAGACAAATGCTCAATTCCCCCAGAAAGGCCAGAACCAGCAAAATCAGACTCCTGTCCCCCTTCCTTTTTCTTTTTGCCCCTTCGAATAGTAACATTCTGGAATTTTACAGAATGAGTTGGGAGTACACCAGAGCCAGATAAAAGAGATTTGGAGAAAGTAGGAACCGGTGCAAGGGTTTTTAAAACACCATAAATTCTAAGATCACAATTTTCACTAATCCAAGGTTCATCAAGAGAATGCAAAATAGACGCCGAAATACCCGGTTTCTCAGATACAAGACTAGACTCAAAAAGATCCAAAGACTTGGATCCCCAAGCAACATCACCAACAACCGAAATCCTCGAAGAGACCAAACCCTCATCCACCCTATCTTCCACAGAGGCTAGTTCAGAAGAAATATTTCGAACAATCGAGGATTTCAATTGTTCATCAGACAAAGGTGGACACCCGACAGCGGAAGACTGAATACCATGTCTCAAAATGATATCCCCATAAGCAATACGGGCATCTAAATCTCGTTCCGTTACTTCCAACAAAGCAATGTCTTCCTTTAAAACATCAGAATATACAGAGTTAGGAGCAGGGACAGACTTACCCGGAGCATTTGGCGAAGAAACAATGTCCAAAGAACCAGACAAAGCATACCCTTTCTTCAAATTTAGAGGGCATTTGGCTGCAATGTGCCCAATTTCCTTGCAAGTGAAACAACGAAAGGGTATTCTGAAAAAATCAACCTGTTGTTTCCAGCACCTATTTCCCCAAACAATCACAATTTTTGCCAGAAGACCAGCCTCCATATCGATCTCCACCATAACCTTTGCATATCTATGGTCCATTCCAAGCAGATACTTTCTGTCAATGCGAATAAAGCGCCCAACCGAGTTAGCCAGTCCAACAACAATCGCCTCAGTCCAAAGTTCAATTGGCAATCCTGGAATCAGCATCCAAAGATGTCGATAACGCTATTTTTCTAAAAGAGGATCAAAGGAAATATGCCAACGTTTCAAAATCAAAGAACCCTCTTTAAAGAGCCATGTGCCCTTCAATACCCTCGTCATCAGAGCAGCATCCGGAAAAACATACAAAATCCAGCGATTCAACAGAATATTTACCCTAGGAGCCATACCAGAATCCGACACCTAGTTAACCCTAACCCATTCTAGTAATTCCTCTTTTGTAGCAGATGTAAATTCTAGACAGCCGACTAGGGCACGGTCAGCTAGCATAGCAACCCTATCAAGATTTGCGTCTTCCGCAATCACAAACCTGGTAAGAGAAGACCTTTCCTTGTGAGCCTTCACTCGACGCCGGACCCTAGCCTTCTCACCATAGAGAATAGGGTTTCCATCCCCCGGCAAGCTCAACCCTGACGTCTCATTCGCACCACAATGTGAGACGACAGGAGTGAAAGGAACAGTCGAATGCTGGAGAGTCTGAGGGGCCATAAGGACCCACAACCGGATAAACTCACACTTGTCCTTTCCAAACATAGAAGAATGAGACCCACTGCCACCTGTATCCCACAATCACCACACCTGTCCTACGCAAACCGTGTAGGAAAAGACCCACAGCCACTTGGATCCCACTACTTCCACAAAACCCTACCAAACAAACCCTAGTAGCAGAAAAACGAAGGGAAAAAACTAAACACCGGGTGAAAACGCCTAACCATAGGACAGATGGCAACAACCCGTGAAGGAGTACCTCCAACAGTACGACTAAGGACTACAAACCCTGGATACATAGATCCAGCACTGCAAACAAACCTGCAAAACACCATTGCTCCTCTGCCCATGCAATGTCAATGTTTAACGCTTCAGATTCATCTTTGAATCTATTTTCTCATGGTATAATTTTTTTTGAATTTCATTAAATATTGCTATTTTTTAATATTTGTTTCTAAATTTTGTCATTAAAAAATTTAGGGAGTTCAAAATTAGTCACAATGAAAATTCAATATCATAACAAAGACAACACCAAAAATTTGAAATATTCACAGAGATCTTCCTTGCCCTGTCCTCTTCGAAAGTGTACTTTTATATTTTTCAATAACGGTCACACTAAAAAGAAAATTAAATGTCACCAACATGTGTCGATAAGGCACCATTTTCTAAACATATGCTATTTCGATAAATAATAAAAAATAGTTCTCAAGTCCAAAAAAACTCAAAATATAGTCCATGCACAAGTGTAGTGTGTGTAGACTATGAGCATACATTTCTTAACTTAAAATGAATAACCATCTCTCAAAAAACGAGTTCTCACGCAGGTCACTCATTATCCATGCCTAAAATTTTCAAGTATATGTCGTTGGTGAGCACCAAGTTTGTCCCACGATATGTCCATAAAAAAAATTAAAAAAAAATACGTGTACAAATCTAATTCAATTCTCTAAAACATTTGTGTTTACTTCAAGGTGAAATTCCTAAGGTAGATATGGGTTTAAAGGGGTCGAAGTTGAAAATCATAAAATTTTGCGTTTTTTTGTCAAAAAACAAGAAAAAGTGTTACCCAACTTCATGTTTTCACCCTAAAGCAACCTCAATCTGCCTAGAATTGGCTCTATTTGCATTCCAAGGATTCAAACAATGCATAACACTATCAAGAGTTTACCTCAATTGAATTGACTTGCATTTTGGACATTCAAACAATGCAACAACACTATCAACAGACAAACATTCAAACAATGCATCAACACTATCAACAAAGGATCAGTGTGCCATAGTGGTTCAGGTATTAACATTCACTATTATTCCTTTTATGTTAGAGTATTATCTATGTTTCTAGGTTTTAGATCACTAAACAACCAAAATTTCCAGGTTTCAGTTTTATCAATGTAGTTTCCAATTGATTGCCTCTAAATAAATTTCCCATAGTCATCAAATCTATTGTAACCTAATATGTCCAGGTTTCAATTTTATCAATGTAGTTTCTAACTAATTGTCCATGAATAAATTTTTCATAGTCATCAAATCTACAGCCTAAAATTTGCAGGTTTTAGTTTTATCAATGTAGTTTCTATCTAATTGCCTCTAAATAAGTTTTCCACAGTCATCAAATCTAAATATACATGTAATTCATAAGTGTTTATATATACAAGACTAAATTTCATACTACATTAATATACCTGCAATTCATAAGTGTGTATATATAGAAGACTACATTTCAATTCATAGGTTTTTATTTAGTGTCTGAAGGAGCCGAAACTGAATGCTAGTTATAGTAATCCTAATATAAGTTAGATAAAAAAAAAAATTAGAAAAATGGTATTCTTTTAATTGTCAAACAATCCTTAGAAAAATTACTCCTATTAGGTTATACAACTCACATTTAAATGTTTACGTATTCTCCATCGTTAGTACCTTCATCAAATTCTATTTAAGTTCCTGCTACATATTCATCATTACCTGATATGCTATTGGAATGAATATTTAACTTATGACTGCAATTCATTATGTCTAGATAAAACTCCAACAGTACCACCAAAGAAGATCACGAGACTTGATTAGGAAAACAAGTAATCTTACCACTTTATATTTCAGTGCAAAATTTTTATTCAATGCATGTATGTGTAATAATTGTGCATGTTGTCGCAACCATGTCAAGAGTCAATAATGTTTCTCGTACTAGGAGAACACGGAGACGAGTTACTAAGGGTTCCCAACTACACTACACCTCATCAGATGAGGACACCACCTAGGATTTTAACAATAATGGTGCTCCTAGACATGTTGAAGATGGTCATGTGGTAGAGGAAGATGGGGACACCACAGTGCCACCATCACCCACAATGCCACCATTAACCACAGTTCAAGGAGAAATTTCATCAAAGAAAATCAATGCTTTTAGAGGGTCGATAGAATAGGACATGTTGGCTTGAATTGACGACATTGAATTCCATGGATATTTAAGGAACCTTCCAAAAAACATGGCATTGCACCCGCATCAATCCATTACTGGATAAATTCCCTAACACATACCAAGTGGAGGGGGAATCTTACAGTTATGAATGAACAAGAGGAGGACAATGTGGTTCTGTGGTGTAAGGAGATGGCACAATTGGGACATGGGATAGATTTTATACAACTGAAATCCACTATTGCTCAAATATGTTAGGGGAGGCCAAACCCATTCAAAGATAAGTTTCCTGGTAAATCATGGTGGGTTGGGTTTAGAAAAAATGCATCTAGAACTTGTCTTGCGAACAATCGAGGGCCTTGATAGAGACATGGCACTGAATATTCACCCTACAGTTGTGTCCACGTTCCACGACACACTTTCTAGTGCATATGAGAAACATTGTTACACTCCAAAACATATATGGAACTGTGAAAAAATAGGGTTACATGTAGGAAGTAATTGTGTCACGTGGGTAATTGCCAAGAGAGGGAGTTGAAACATTCCAAAGATTTTTCCTAAGAGCAGGGAGTGGATAACCAATCTATGCTATGTGAATGTAATTGGTTTTTCAATCCCTGTATTTTATTTGTTCAAGGGTAAAATTCACCTAAAAAACTACATCTAAAATTGTGAATTGGGAGCATGCATGGCTGCACATCCCCATGCATGGATGACCAAAGAACTAGTTTTTTTTAATCGGATCTGTCACTTTTCCGCATCTATACCAGGTGGTGTCTCTCCTAATAACAGACACCTACTAGTTTTATATGGCCATGGCAGCCACTTCGCAGTGAAAACAATTGAGGAGGAAAACAAGTTGGGCATTGACTTGTTAACATTGCCTGCCCATACAACTCACTAGATGAAACCCCTCGATGTGAGTATGTTTGGGAAGTTCAAGTATTATTTTAGGTCAGAGAAAGCATCATGAATGGAAAATAATCCAGGGGTAGAGGTAAAGAGGCTTGAATTAGATGAGCTTTCAAGTAAATATTTTAAAAGGGCTCTCACACCCTCAATCGCCAAGGTTTGTTTTAGGCGAACATGTATATAGACACTAAATTACGATGATCTTATCCATGATACTGGTTTTATCTAGGCATTTCATATGGATGACCATGAGGATGTGGATGAACAACAACATGTAGATGGAAAAGAAGATGATGATGGCCAAGAGCCTGTGGATGGCTAGGAAGATGTAGACGGTGTTGACAATATGTTGTCTCTATCCCAAGGAAACTGCTAGGCTACATATGATGGTGATGATGATGAAAAGGCCAATGCTACACAATATGAACAAGAACCAAGATAAGATAACATGATGGAGGGAGAACCATTTAAAACACATATGGATTATGAAGCACATGCTCCATATGTCAATGATGATTTGATTGAGGTCAATGGTGGTCATAGTCCAGACAAAAACAATGACCCCTGCGATTCCAATGGTCTTCAATGAACTCTTCCCAAAACATAATACCTTATAAACATTATAACCTCATTTATTTGAAAATTAATATCAATAATCAATCTCAAACCTTTTTCATTAAATTATTTATTGTCTCTTAAATCTTTATTTCGTAGTTAAAATTCACTTGTTAATAATAAAATTAAAATGTGTTATATATATATATATATATATATTCTGAGGAAAAAAGGTTGGTAACTTTATTCAAAAAATTTGGAAAATTTACAACTTGTATAAGCCTATTGGACTTTGATATTTGTACTTATGTATACATGTATACAAATTGGGATACAGAGGTCTCAACCCACAGAAAATAGGAGGAATCATATCATTTACATATCTCATATAAAAAAATCACAAAACACAATGCTCAATAGATGCCAACTGTGAAAAACATTGACATACATTCTCTACCGTTTTTCTAATGAGAGACTCAAGCATATCATCATGGGATACAAAGTATCAATTAGTTTGTATAGGACAATTGGTATATGTTCATTGTCGGAGAAAACTCAACCATTCATTGTAACTATAATTTTAATATTACTTGTAAAGAAATGCTTTTTCAAAAATTTGGCCGTTATTGTTCACATGTTGTACATGTATCTTTCCCTCCTGTAGATTAGATTCCTCCTTTGCAAGGGTGTTATCTTGCGTGTTGTGTTCTCTAAAGATGTGTTCATAGGTGTAGAACGAAAATCTCCCTTTCAGTTGGATCCCTCTCTTCAGTAGATGAGAAAGCATGATGTTGGAGCAAATTGCTTGTCAATTGAGCAATTTAATCACCAACCGAGAATCCGAAAAAATATGTAGGGACGTGATCTCATATTCTAGTTCCAAGGTGAGGCTCATCACCACACTCTATAGTTCTAAATAATTGTTTGTATTTTTTCTCGTTCCTCTTCTGTATGTCAATTGATGTCCCTTGAAATAAATATAACCACCTTTTGCACTGTTCCTAGGGTTTCTACAAGATGCCTCATCACAAAAGCAATATGACTGATTGTGATCATAGATATGCTTTCCCACCAGTCTATGAGTTTTATGTTTTAATTTGAGAGGATTTTTCATGGAAAATTTGTACTGATACACATATGTGGGAGGATGAGAGATGAATCCTGCAAAAATGGCTTCATTTCTTGTTTTCGAAATGATCAATTGATATGAAGTGTGAGTGTCAATAAGTCGATCGCTACTTTGTTTGTGAACCATTTGCTCCAAGCTTCCAATAAGTGTTTCCTTTCTAGGTAGGAAATGACCCCATCGATCGAGTTGCACTCCAAAATTTCTTTGTCAAGTGATAGGTTGCTAGCAGATGATTAACCATCTCGGCATGTTCCTTGCATAGTGGACATATGCTTGGTCCAATATTTCCTTTCTTTGAAGATTATCCCATTTAAGTATTTTGTTTTTAAAGGCTAGCCAAAAGAACTTCTTGGACTATGGGGTATTTTATGGTTTGCTTCCAAAAGAGGTTTTTTTCATATAAGGGTTTTCGGTGATTCCAAAGTCATTATTGACTGGGCACCAATCGTCTTTAATATTCATAATCTTCATTTGGAGCATTGGCTTCACGAAATCAAACGTCTAATTAAGTGTTTTGAGTTGATTACTTTCTCATATATCTACCGTGAGATAAATCGGGATGCAGACACACTATCCAAGGAGGCTTTGGGTTCTTTGGAGAACTCTGTATATTTTGAAGAATATGTGAATGATGCCATCGTCAACTGTGGTGTCATAAATATCTATTAGCTATGCAAGTTTTTTTATTGAAGGTTCCTGCAGTTTGTTGTTTTTGTAAGTGAAGGTTGCCTCTATAAACTGTTCTTGAGGATTTTTGTATTAGTTTTGTGAATTGTCGTTGTTCATTGGACAAGAAGGAGTCATGTCAACAAGAAAATATGACCAGTGAAGATATACTCTTCTACTATTATTATGTAGCTTTGATTTTTGGAAGAAAATAACAAGTTGCTACTTTTTTTGTTTTGAAAAAAAGGGCTAGCCAAGAGAAAAAAATTAATTTAAAAGATTTACATCTTGAATATATTTTTATAAAATTATAAAATTCTTAATTTTTATTGATGCAAATTAAATGTATTTTTTAATTGATAAAGAAAAAGATTGATTAAATTGAATTATATTATTAAATATGTTATAATTTATAACGAAGAAAAATATATTAAATTGGAAAATATTTTAAAATATATATATATTAAAATTATTAATCTTATTTTATTTAATAGTTTATTTTAAAAATTTATTTTATTAATGCTTTATTCGTCTTTATGAAAATTTAAAAACAAATATTATAATTTTTTAAAAACAAATTTTAAAATAATTTTTAAAACTTAACAAAATATTTTACCATATCTATAATAATAGATATTTCACTAAGTTGAGTTGCGTGCTAGGTTTTTTTTCTCAAGCTATTGTTTACTTGCATGGGGTGGATGAGCTTTGCGGGTAGAGTTGGTTCCTTCGGATTGTTTTGGGGTTGACTTGTAATATGGGGATGGAATGGGATGCATATGTAAATGATTTAAGGTGGGTTAGTATATTTTTGTCACATGAAGAGGATTCCTTGTTCTCATCATGGAATGTTGTTGATGTTCAAGTCACAACCAAGTTAACTTATGTTTCTATTGGTTTTTCTCTTTTATCTAAGGAGGTTCTTTGGTGGTGCAATTTTTTTTATAAGTGGCAGTGTCCGCTAAAGATCATATTGTTTATGTGGTTGGCCCTAGCAAATCGAATTTTAACAAGGGATAATTTTTTAAGAGCGGTGTCCAGGGACCTAAGAGGTGTGTGCTTTGTTGCAGGGAGGAGGAATCCGTGTCTCATATGTTTGTCAATTGTTGGTTTTATAAACAGGTTTGGATGTCCATCAAAAAGGTCTTAAATCTCTCAGTGAGATGGGTTTCAGTGTCTTTGGAATTTAGCTTAGAAGGATGGTTCTCCTCTGTAGGGGATTCCCATCTCAGTTCACTTCCTTGTTTCTTTTGTTGGTGAATTTGGATCCATAAGAATAAGGTCCTCTTTGATGGGTGGAAGCCAAATGTTGTCATGGTAAATCAAACAATTATGGAAGCCTTCATGGAAGTTAAGAAGGGGAAAAAGAAGGATAAGACCAGGGAACTGGTTAGGCCAGTTTTGGAGAAAGGAATTCTTGTTGGAATTTTTTATGGGGCTTGTAATGGGAGTTTTGGGTTATGTGGAGCTGATGCACTCTTAATTTTTTCTAAGGATCATTTACTCAAAATCCAATTGGGTGCCATAATTTGTACAAACATCCGTGTTGAGCTCCTGGTGCTTTAGTGCTTCTTAATATTTTTTATGTCAAAGCATTTGACTAATTTGCAGGTTTTCAAGGATTTGAAGACTATCATTGACTGGCTGCGAAGATCAGTAGGGTTTTCGGTAATCGACCTTGGATGGTGGAAAAGGAAGGTTCATCAACTACAAGAAGCTTTTAACGATATTTGATTCCAACATGTCTTTAGGGAATTTAATTCTTTGGCGATTCTTTGTCAAAGGAGACCTTGGATCTAGATAAAGATATCCTTGGTTTTGAGGGACCTTTAGGTTTCGTAGTGGTCAACACGGGTTCTATTGTCGCTTTTAGACTTTAAGGATTAAAGGTTGGCATGTTGTTTTGTTTTGTTTTTCAGAGTTATGTATGGTCGATGTAGGGGTTCTGTTTTTAGGTGTACATGGTCCTTTATGTTGATGCAGGGTTAAGGTTGGTCTTTTTTCTGCTTATCTAACTTTATGTGAACAATTGTATACTATATCTTGATTCAATAATGAATATCAAATATTGTAGTTTTTTTCTTGTGAAGAAAAATAAAGATACTTCATAGATATTAATTTTAAAAAAATTAAGACTAACCTCTAAAACTATAAAAAATATAGAAATGCAATAAAAGTGATAACTATGAAATCAAAAGTCATATCAAAATATTCCAATAAATTTTCCAAATTAAGAAAATTATGAATGTTCAAAATTAGAATAATGTTTTAGTGAGCATATTGTGAAAAAGGGAAAATATATTATAATGATGGTATTTAAATTTTATTGTGATCAACTTTAATTTATTTCATTGAAAAAGAAAAGTAAATAATTGTTTTTTTTTTTACAATTTTATTTATTTTTGAAAATAGAAAATATTTTAAAAAGCTTTATGAGAAAGTATGAAAATTTTCAAATTAAGAAGGTACAATGTTAGAATAATATTTTAGTGGGCATTTTATTGAAAAAAATAAAATATATTTTATTGATGGTTATTATGTCCTCGATATATAGTTTTCGGAAAGGGGGTATTATTTCACTTGCAATGAGAAAAATTTACAACGATGGATTATAGTTGTACTATGTTTTTTTAATTATAAAAAGATAAAAAACTGAATTGTTATTGGTTTTGAAAGGTTGACATCTGCGTCGGTTTGAATTTCCCACCACGCCGCGACTAGTTGCCATATACCTCCTTTTAATGCCGTGGGAAGGTTTTAATGTGGTTGTTCGAGGTTTGAGAATCCCCCGGCACATGCAATGAGACACCTCATCGAAACTGACATCCATTTTTTGGTGCATTTTCCATTTGATTTTGGTTTAATTGTGAACTGGTGGTGTAATTGAATGCAGGAGTGTCTGGATTGTTCTAATGCCAAGAAAATGTATTGCTTCTTGTTCATCTTCATTTGTTCGTCGGGTGCTGGAGGTAAGGTTTGTTCTATTCAATGTTCTTGTAGTTTATGGAGCTAGGAATAGTCCATAAACAAGAATGGGTTTCAAGCATAAGGATTGTATTTAAGCCGAGGCTGCCCTTTCCTATGGTCGGGAGCGAGTTGACAGTGCAGACCCCCATTGCCGCCACCTTCAAGTATTTCCATGAAGACTCGCACAAACGAGCAAACTTGCAATTGTACGGATCTACCCAAGCATGCATCGAGATGATGAGCCAACGTAGCATGACCAAGCTGATAATTAAGAACCTGGGTGGAGGCTGGTGGCCGAGTTCCACACACCATGCTGCATGGTACGACCTCCTCCTTGGTGAATGGGTTAGCCGCGTGGGGTGAGGACCCCATCTTGGTGGCACCCATCGTGGGGAATTTTTAATATACTTCAATTAAAATTGATCTTAATCATTATTTTTAAAATTTAAATAAAAAAAATCCAATCAAATTTAACTAAAATCTAACATTATTTAAAAAACTTAAAAAGGAGAAAAACACTTCATATTAATAATTTAACTACGTGAAAAGACAAAAGAATCTAACCGTATTTAAGAAGAAAAAAAGTAGTATCATGAAATTATGATTTTTGAATACAAATTTAATAATATTAAAAAAGAAAAGCAACTCGTGATTATTTTTTGGGAAAAAAAATCAATAAAATTATTGTAAGTATAATGTTAAAAGAGAAATGAATCAACTCAATATATATAATAATAATAATAATAATAAAATAAAATCATAAAAATATGATTTATAATTTTAATTACTTGAATGATATAAACATTTAAAAATATATTGTGAATATTACATTAAAATTAAAATCAAAACATAATTATATATATATTTTTATATTTTATCAATAAATATATAAAAAATATTTTAAATATTTTTTCTTTTCTTATTTTCACTTATATAATATATTAGTTCCAAACCAAATAATTCCTTATTTTTTTAAGTAGGATAAACTAAAATTGATATAAATCAACATTGAATATAATCATCATATAAATATATATATTAGTTAATAAAATTGGAATTTGAGTTTTTTTCAAGAAAAAAAAACTATATTTTTAATATTCATCAGAATAAAAAAGTACAATTCTAACGTTTATAGCATCACTTCAAGAACTGACTGAATATAAAGTCACCCAAAAACCTGTCATCTAAAGTTTATAACATCACTCCAAGAATTGAATCAATATAAAGTCACCAAAAAAACCTGTGATCTGAAAACAAAATTGAACCTCCAGAGATTTACATCAAACCCATATGTGTAGGACCCAAAAAAAACACAAAAAAAGAAAAGAAAAAGCAAATAGACCTTTCTGATCCCAATGGTCTTCAATGAACTCTTCCCAAAACAAAATATCTTATAAACATTATAACCTCATGTATTTGAAAATTAATATCAATAATCAAGTAACTTTATGACCAAGTTGATAATTAAGAACCTGGGTGGAGGTTGGTGGCCGATTTCCACACCCCATGTTGCATGGTATGACCTCCTCCTCGTTGAATGGGTTAGCCACAAGAGGTGAGGGCACCATCTTAGTGGCACCCATCGTGGGAAATTTTTAATATATTTCAATTAAACTTGATCTTAATAATTATTATCATCATTATTTATAAAATTTAAATTAAAAAAAATTCAATCAAATTAACTTAAATCTAACATTATTTAAAAAAATTAAAAAAGAAAAACACTTCATATTAGTAATTTAACTATGTGAAAAGACAAATGAATCTAACCGTATTTAAGAAGAAAGAAAAGTAATATCATGAAATTATGATTTTTGAATACGAATCTAATAATATTAAAAAAGAAAAGCAAAAAAGTAATATCATGAAATTATGATTTTTGAATACGAATATAATAATATTAAAAAAGAAAAGCAAAAAAGTAATACCATGAAATTATGATTTTTGAATACGAATCTAATAATATTAAAAAATAAAAGCGAAAAAGTAGATTCATAAAACTATGATTTTTGAATACAAATCTAATAATATAAAAAAAGAAAAACACCTCATGATTACTTTTTTCGAAAAAAAATTCAATAAAATTAATGTAAGTATAATGTTAAATGAGAAGTGAATCAACTCACTTTATATATATATCAAATTATATTATAATAATAAAATAAAATTATAAACATATTTAAATATAAAAACATGATTTATAATTTTAATTACTTGAATGATATAAACATTTAAAAATATATTGTGAATATTACATTAAAATTAAAACATGATTTTTAAAAATTTATATTGAAAATATAGCAAATAAAAAATAAGATAAAATTAAAATTAAAATATATTTATATATTTTATCAATAAATATATAAAAAGTAATGTTTCTTAGATTGTCTTATTTTCACTTATATAATATATTAGTTTCAAACCAAATAATTCTTTATTTTTTTTTAAGTATGATAAACCAAAATTGATGTAAATCAACGTTATATATATATATATATATTAATATTAATATTAGCTAACAAAATTGGAATTTCAGTTTTTTTTTCAAGCAAAAAAACACTATATTTTTGATATTCATCAAAATCAAAAAGTACAATTCTAATGTTTATAGCATCACTCCAAGAACTGACTGAATATAAAGTCACCAAAAAAACTGTGATCTAAAAACAAAATTGAACCTCCAAATATTTACATCAAACCCATATGAATAGGACCTAGAAAAAAACACACACAAAAAAAGAAAAAGCAAATAGACCCTTGCGATTCCAATGGTGTTCAAAGAACTCTTCCCAAAACATAATACCTTATAAACATTATAACCTCATGTATTTGAAAATTAATATCAATAATCAATCTCAAATCTTTTTCATTAAATTATTTATTGTCTCTTAAATCTTTATTTCATAGTTAAAATTCACTTGTTAATAATAAAATTAAAATGTTATATATATATATATATATATATATATATATATATATATATATATATATATATATTCAGACGAAAAAAGGTTGGTAACTTTATTCACAAAATTTGGAAAAGTTACAACTTGTATAAGCCTATTGGAATTTGATATTTGTACTTTTGTATACATCTATACAAAATTGGGATACAGAGGTCTCAACCCACAGAAACTCGGAGGAAATATATCATTTATAGATCTCATATAAAAAAATCACAAAACATAGTGCTTAATAGATACCAACTGTGAAAACCATTGACATGCAGTCTCTACCATTTTGCTAATGAGAGACTCAAGCATATCATCATGGGAGACAAAGTCTCAATTACTTTGTATAGGAAAATTGGTATCTGTTCGTTGTGGGAGAAAAGTCAACCATCCATTGTAACTATGATTTTAATATTACCTATTAGATGCCTCCTTTGCAAGGGTGTTCACTTGCTTATTTTGTTCTATAAAGATGTGTCCACAGGTGTAGAACGGAAATTTCCCTTTCAATTGGATCCCTCTCTTTAGTAGATGAGAAAGCATGATGTTGGAGCAAATTGCTTGTCAATTGAGCCATTTAATCACTAGCCGAGAATCCGAAAAAATATGTAGGGATGTGATCTCATATTCTAGTGCCAAGGTGAGGCTCATCACAACACTCTGTAGTTCTAAATAATTTTTTGTATTTTTGCTTGTCCCTCTTCTGTATGTCAATTGATGTCCCTTGAAATGAATTTAACCACCCTCTCCACCGTTCCTAGGATTTCTACGAGATGCCTCATCACAAAATAAATACGACTGATTGTGATCATAGATATGCTTTCCCACAGTCTACGAGTTTTCTGTTTTAATTTGAGAGGATTTGTCTTGGAAAATTTGGATTGATACACAAATGTGGGAGGATGAGAGATGACTCTTGCAAAAATGGCTTCATTTCTTGTTTTCCAAATGATCAGCTGATATGAAGTGTGAGTGTCAATAAGTCCATCGCTACTTTGTTTGTGAACCATTTGCTCCAAGCTTCCAATAAGTGTTTCCTTTCCAGGTAGGAAATGACCCCATCGATCGAGTTACACTCCAAAATGTCTTTGTCAAGTGACATGTTACTAGCAGATGATTAACCATCTCAGCATGTTCCTTGCATAGTGGACATATGCTTGGTCCAATTTTTCCTTTCTTTGAAGATTATCCCATGTAAGTATTTTTTTTAAAGGCTAGCCAAAAGAACTTCTTGGACTATGGGGTCTTTAATGGTTTTCTTCCAAAAGAGGTTTTATTCATATAAGCGTTTTCGATGATTCCAAAGTCATTATTGACTGGGCAGTAGGAGTCTTTAATATTCATAATCTTCATTTGGAGCATTGGCTTCACGATATGGAACGCCTAATTAAGTGTTTTGATATGATTACTTTCTCATATATCTATCGTGAGATAAATCTGGATGCAGACACACTATCAAAGGAGGCTTTGGGTTCTTTGGAGAACTATGTATATTTTCAAGAATATGTGGATGATTCCATAGTCGACTGTGGTGCCATAAATAACTATTAGCTATGCCAATTTTTTGATTGAAGGTTCTTGTAGTTTGTTGTTTTTATAAGTGAAGGTTGCCTCGATAAACTGTTCTTGAGGAATTTTGTATCAGTTTTGTGAATTGTCATTGTTCGTTGGACATGAAGGAGACATGTAAATAGGAAAATATGACCAGTGAAGATATACTCTTTTACTATCATTATGTAACTTTGATTTTCGAAAGAAAATAACAAGTTGCTTCTTTATTTGTTTTGAGAAAAAAGACTAGCCAAAAGAAACAATTTAATTTAAGAGATTTACATCTTGAATATATTTTTATAAAATTATAAAATTCTTAATTTTTATTGATGCAAATTAAATGTATTTCTTAATTGATAAAGAAAAAAATTCATTAAATTGAATTATATTATTAAATATGTTATAATTTATAACGAAGAAAAATATTTTAAAATATAAATATATTAAAATTATTAAACTTATTTTATTTAATAGTTTATTTTTTAAATTTGTTTTATTAATTATTTATTCGTCTTTATGAAAATTTAAAAACAAATATTATAATTTTTTAAAAACTAATTTTAAAAACTTAAGCAAAATATTTTACCATATCTATAATAATAGATATTTCACTAAGTTGAGTTGCGTGCTAGGTTTTTTTTCTCTAGCTATCGTTTACATGCATGGAGTGGATCAGCTTTGCGGGTGGAATTGGTTCTTTGGGATTGATTTGGGGTTGACTTGTAATATGGTGATGGAATGAGAAGCATAAGGTGGGTCAGTATATTTTTGTCATATAAAGAGGATTCTTGTTTTCATCATGGAATGTTGTTGATGTTCAAGTCATAACTAAATTAACTTATGTTTTTATTGTTTTTTCTCTTAGGAGGTTCCTTGGTGGTGCAAATTTATTTGGAAGTGACACTATTCGCTAAAGATCGAATTGTTTATGTGGTTGTCCCTAGCAAATCGAATTTTAACTTGGGATAATTTTTTAAGAGCGGTGTCCAGGGACCCAGGAGGTGTGTTCTTTGTTGCAGGGAGGAGGAATCTGTGTCTCATATATTTGCCAATTGTTGGTTTTCTAAACAAGTTTGGATGTCCATTGAAAAGGTATTAAATCTCTCAGTGAGATGTGTTTCAGTGTCTTTTGAGTTTAGCTTAGAATGATGGCTCTCCACTGTAGGGGATTCCCATCTCAGTTCACTTCCTCATTTCTTTTGTTGGGGCATCTGGCTCCATAAGAATAAGGTCCTCTTTGAGGGGTGGAAGCCAATTGTTGTCATGGTAACTCAAAAAATTGTGGCAGCCTTCATGGAAGTTAAGAAGGGGAAAAAGAAGGATAAGACCAGGGCATTGGTTAGGCCAGTTTTGGAGAAAGGAATTCTTGTTGGATTTTTTTATGGGGCTTGTAATGGGCCTTTTGGGTTATGCGGAGCTAGTGTAGTCTTAATGTTTTATAAGGATAATTTACTCAAAATCAAATTGGGTGCCGGAATTGGTACAGACACCTGTGTTGAGCTCCTGGCGCTTTAGTGCTTCTTAAAATTTGCTATGTCAAAGCATTTGACTCATTTGCAGGTTGTCAACGATTTGAAGACTATCATTGACTGGGTGAGCATATCTCTAGGGTTGTCGGTCATCAACCTTTGATGGTGGAAAAGGAAGGTTCATTAACTACATGAAGCTTTTAACGATATCTGATTCCAACATGTCTTTAGGGAATTTAATTCTTTGGTGATCCTTTGTCAAAGGAGACCTTGGATCTGGATGAATATCTCCTTGGTTTTGAGGCACTTTTAGGTTTCGTAGTGGTCAATAGGGGTTCTATTGTAGCTTTTATACTTTAAGGATTAAAGCTTGGCATGTTTTTTTTTTTCGGAGTTATGTAGGGGTTCTGTTTTTCGGTGGACATCGTCCTTTATGTTGATGCAAGGTTAAGGTTGGTCTTTTTTCTGCTTATCTACCTTTATGTGAACAATTGTATACTATATCTTAATTCAATAATGAATATCAAATATTGTGGTTTTTTCTTGTGAAGAAAAATAAAAATATTTCATAGATATTTTTTTAAAGAATTAAGACTAACCTCTAAAACTAAAAAAAAATATAAAAATGCAATAAAATTATTAACTATGAAATCAAAAGTCATATCAAAATATTCCAATAAATTTTCCAAATTAAGAAAAATTATGAATGTACAAAATTAGAATAATGTTTTATTGAGCATATTGTGAAAAAGAGAAAATATATGATAATGATGGTATTTAAAATTTATTGTAATAACCTTTAATTTATTTCATTGAAAAAAAGAGTAAATAACTGTTTTGTTTCTTTACAATTTTATTTATCTTTGAAAAATATTTTAAAAAGCTTATAAGAAACTATGAAATTTTTCAAATTAAGAAGGTACAAAGTTAGAATAATATTTTAGATGGCATTTTATTGAAAAAAGGAAAATATATACTAATGATGGTTAGTATGTCGCCGATATATAGTTTTTGGAGAGGGGGTATTATTTCACTTACAATGAGAAAAATTTACATTGGTAGATTATAGCTGTACTATATTTTATTTTTTTTTAAATTATAAAAAGGTAAAAAACTAAATTGTTATTGGTTTTAAGAGGCTGATATCTTCCTCGGTTTGTGTTTCCTACCATGCCGCAATGGGCTGACATTTGCCTCCTTTTAATGTCGTGGGCAGGTTTTAATGTGGTTGTTCGAGGTTTGAAAAGCTCCACACACATGCAATAAGACACCTTGTCGATCGAAACTGACATCCATTTTCTGGTGCATTTTCCATGCGAGTTTGGTTTAATTGTGAACTGGTGGTGTAATTGAATGCATGAGTGTATGGATTGTTCTAATGCAGGGCAAATGTATTGTTGCTTGTTCATCTTCATTTGTCCTTCGGGTGCTGGAGGTAAGGGTTGTTCTATTCAATGTTCTTGTATTTTATGGAGTTGGGAAAAATCCATAAACAAGAATGGGTTTCAAGCATAAGGACTGTATTTAAGCCGAGGCCTCCCTTTCCTATGGACTGGAGTGACTTGACAGTGCGGAGCCCCATTGTTGCCACCTTCAAGTTGGATTTCCATGAAGACTCGCACAAATGAGAAAACCTGCAATCATATCGATCTACCCAAGCATGCACCGGGATGATGAATCTGTGTCTCATATATTTGCCAATTGTTGGTTTTCTAAACAAGTTTGGATGTCCATCGAAAAGGTATTAAATCTCTCAGTGAGATGTGTTTCAGTGTCTTTTGAGTTTAGCTTAGAATGATGGCTCTCCACTGTAGGGGATTCCCATCTCAGTTCACTTCCTCATTTCTTTTGTTGGGGCATCTGGCTCCATAAGAATAAGGTCCTCTTTGAGGGGTGGAAGCCAATTGTTGTCATGGTAACTCAAAAAATTGTGGCAGCCTTCATGGAAGTTAAGAAGGGGAAAAAGAAGGATAAGACCAGGGCATTGGTTAGGCCAGTTTTGGAGAAAGGAATTCTTGTTGGATTTTTTTATGGGGCTTGTAATGGGCCTTTTGGGTTATGTGGAGCTAGTGTAGTCTTAATGTTTTATAAGGATAATTTACTCAAAATCAAATTGGGTGCCGGAATTGGTACAAACACCTGTGTTGAGCTCCTGGCGCTTTAGTGCTTCTTAAAATTTGCTATGTCAAAGCATTTGACTCATTTGCAGGTTGTCAACGATTTGAATACTATCATTGACTGGGTGAGCATATCTCTAGGGTTGTCGGTCATCAACCTTTGATGGTGGAAAAGGAAGGTTCATTAACTACATGAAGCTTTTAACGATATCTGATTCCAACATGTCTTTAGGGAATTTAATTCTTTGGTGATCCTTTGTCAAAGGAGACCTTGGATCTGGATGAATATCTCCTTGGTTTTGAGGCACTTTTAGGTTTCGTAGTGGTCAATAGGGGTTCTATTGTAGCTTTTATACTTTAAGGATTAAAGCTTGGCATGTTTTTTTTTTTCGGAGTTATGTAGGGGTTCTGTTTTTCGGTGGACATCGTCCTTTATGTTGATACAAGGTTAAGGTTGGTCTTTTTTCTGCTTATCTACCTTTATGTGGACAATTATATACTATATCTTAATTCAATAATGAATATCAAATATTGTGGTTTTTTCTTGTGAAGAAAAATAAAAATATTTCATAGATATTTTTTTAAAGAATTAAGACTAACCTCTAAAACTAAAAAAAAATATAAAAATGCAATAAAATTATTAACTATGAAATCAAAAGTCATATCAAAATATTCCAATAAATTTTCCAAATTAAGAAAAATTATGAATGTACAAAATTAGAATAATGTTTTATTGAGCATATTGTGAAAAAGAGAAAATATATGATAATGATGGTATTTAAAATTTATTGTAATAACCTTTAATTTATTTCATTGAAAAAAAGAGTAAATAACTGTTTTGTTTCTTTACAATTTTATTTATCTTTGAAAAATATTTTAAAAAGCTTGATGAGAAACTATGAAATTTTTCAAATTAAGAAGGTACAAAGTTAGAATAATATTTTAGATGGCATTTTATTGAAAAAAGGAAAATATATACTAATGATGGTTAGTATGTCGCCGATATATAGTTTTTGGAGAGGGGGTATTATTTCACTTACAATGAGAAAAATTTACATTGGTAGATTATAGCTGTACTATATTTTATTTTTTTTTAAATTATAAAAAGGTAAAAAACTAAATTGTTATTGGTTTTAAGAGGCTGATATCTTCCTCGGTTTGTGTTTCCTACCATGCCGCAATGGGCTGACATTTGCCTCCTTTTAATGTCGTGGGCAGGTTTTAATGTGGTTGTTCGAGGTTTGAAAAGCTCCACACACATGCAATAAGACACCTTGTCGATCGAAACTGACATCCATTTTCTGGTGCATTTTCCATGCGAGTTTGGTTTAATTGTGAACTGGTGGTGTAATTGAATGCATGAGTGTATGGATTGTTCTAATGCAAGGCAAATGTATTGTTTCTTGTTCATCTTCATTTGTCCTTCGGGTGCTGGAGGTAAGGGTTGTTCTATTCAATGTTCTTGTATTTTATGGAGTTGGGAAAAATCCATAAACAAGAATGGGTTTCAAGCATAAGGACTGTATTTAAGCCGAGGCCTCCCTTTCCTATGGACTGGAGTGACTTGACAGTGCGGAGCCCCATTGTTGCCACCTTCAAGTTGGATTTCCATGAAGACTCGCACAAATGAGAAAACCTGCAATCGTATTGATCTACCCAAGCATGCACCGGGATGATGAATCTGTGTCTCATATATTTGCCAATTGTTGGTTTTCTAAACAAGTTTGGATGTCCATCGAAAAGGTATTAAATCTCTCAGTGAGATGTGTTTCAGTGTCTTTTGAGTTTAGCTTAGAATGATGGCTCTCCACTGTAGGGGATTCCCATCTCAGTTCACTTCCTCATTTCTTTTGTTGGGGCATCTGGCTCCATAAGAATAAGGTCCTCTTTGAGGGGTGGAAGCCAATTGTTGTCATGGTAACTCAAAAAATTGTGGCAGCCTTCATGGAAGTTAAGAAGGGGAAAAAGAAGGATAAGACCAGGGCATTGGTTAGGCCAGTTTTGGAGAAAGGAATTCTTGTTGGATTTTTTTATGGGGCTTGTAATGGGCCTTTTGGGTTATGTGGAGCTAGTGTAGTCTTAATGTTTTATAAGGATAATTTACTCAAAATCAAATTGGGTGCCGGAATTGGTACAAACACCTGTGTTGAGCTCCTGGCGCTTTAGTGCTTCTTAAAATTTGCTATGTCAAAGCATTTGACTCATTTGCAGGTTGTCAACGATTTGAAGACTATCATTGACTGGGTGAGCATATCTCTAGGGTTGTCGGTCATCAACCTTTGATGGTGGAAAAGGAAGGTTCATTAACTACATGAAGTTTTTAACGATATCTGATTCCAACATGTCTTTAGGGAATTTAATTCTTTGGTGATCCTTTGTCAAAGGAGACCTTGGATCTGGATGAATATCTCCTTGGTTTTGAGGCACTTTTAGGTTTCGTAGTGGTCAATAGGGGTTCTATTGTATCTTTTATACTTTAAGGATTAAAGCTTGGCATGTTTTTTTTTTTCGGAGTTATGTAGGGGTTCTGTTTTTCGGTGGACATCGTCCTTTATGTTGATGCAAGGTTAAGGTTGGTCTTTTTTCTGCTTATCTACCTTTATGTGGACAATTGTATACTATATCTTAATTCAATAATGAATATCAAATATTGTGGTTTTTTCTTGTGAAGAAAAATAAAAATATTTCATAGATATTTTTTTAAAGAATTAAGACTAACCTCTAAAACTAAAAAAAAATATAAAAATGCAATAAAATTATTAACTATGAAATCAAAAGTCATATCAAAATATTCCAATAAATTTTCCAAATTATGAAAAATTATGAATGTACAGAATTAGAATAATGTTTTATTGAGCATATTGTGAAAAAGAGAAAATATATGATAATGATGGTATTTAAAATTTATTGTAATAACCTTTAATTTATTTCATTGAAAAAAAAAGTAAATAACTGTTTTGTTTCTTTACAATTTTATTTATCTTTGAAAAATATTTTAAAAAGCTTGATGAGAAACTATGAAATTTTTCAAATTAAGAAGGTACAAAGTTAGAATAATATTTTAGATGGCATTTTATTGAAAAAAGGAAAATATATACTAATGATGGTTAGTATGTCGCCGATATATAGTTTTCGGAGAGGGGGTATTATTTCACTTACAATGAGAAAAATTTACATTGGTAGATTATAGCTGTACTATATATTTTTTTTTTTTAAATTATAAAAAGGTAAAAAACTAAATTGTTATTGGTTTTAAGAGGCTGATATCTTCCTCGGTTTGTGTTTCCTACCATGCCGCAATGGGTTGACATTTGCCTCCTTTTAATGTCGTGGGAAGGTTTTAATGTGGTTGTTCGAGGTTTGAAAAGCTCCACACACATGCAATAAGACACCTTGTCGATCGAAACTTACATCCATTTTCTGGTGCATTTTCCATGCGAGTTTGGTTTAATTGTGAACTGGTGGTGTAATTGAATGCATGAGTGTATGGATTGTTCTAATGCAGGGCAAATGTATTGTTGCTTGTTCATCTTCATTTGTCCTTCGGGTGCTGGAGGTAAGGGTTGTTCTATTCAATGTTCTTGTATTTTATGGAGTTGGGAAAAATCCATAAACAAGAATGGGTTTCAAGCATAAGGACTGTATTTAAGCCGAGGCCTCCCTTTCCTATGGACTGGAGTGACTTGACAATGCGGAGCCCCATTGTTGCCACCTTCAAGTTGGATTTCCACGAAGACTCGCACAAATGAGAAAACCTGCAATCGTATCGATCTACCCAAGCATGCACTGGGATGATGAGCCAACGTAACATGACCAAGCTGATAATTAAGAACCTAGGTGGAGGCTTGTGGCTGAGTTCCATGCACCATGCTGCATGGTACGACATCCTCCTCGTTGAATGGGTTACCCATGTGAGGTGAGGGCCCCATCTTGGTGGCACCCATTGTGGGGAATTTTTAATATACTTCAATTAAAATTGATCTTAATCTTTATTATCATCATTATTGATAAAATTTCAATTAAAAAAATTCAATCAAATTTAACTAAAATAAAACATTAATTAAAAAAATTAAAAATTAAAAACACTTCAGGTTAGTAATTTAACTATGTAAAAAGAGAAAAGAATCTAACCGTATTTAAAAAGAAAAAAAAATAATACAAGAAATTATGATTTTTGAAAACGAATCTAATAATATTAAAGAAGAAAAGCATCTCATAATTACTTTTTTTGAAAATAAAATTAATGTAAATATAATGTTAAAAGAGAAGTGAATCAGCACACTTTATATATATATTAATAAAATAAAATCATAAACATATTTAAATATAAAAATATGATTTATAATTTTAATTACTTAAATGATATAAACATTTAAAAATATATCGTGAATATTACATTAAAATTAAAACATGATTTTTAAAAAATTATATTGAAAATATAGCAAATAAAAATATCAGATAAAATTAAAATTAAAATATAATTATATATATATAATTTTTATATTTTATTAATAAATATATAATTTTTTTTTTTCTTAGATTGTCTTATCTTCACTTATATAATAAATTAGTTTCAAATCAAATAATTCTTTATGTTTTTTTGTTTTTTTAAAGTATGATAAACCAAAATTGATGTAAATCAACGTTGAATATAATCATCATATAAATATATTAGCTAACAAAATTAGAATTTCAGTTTATTTTCAAGCAAAAAAAAAAAAAACTATACTTTTAATATTCATCATAATCAAAAAGTACAATTCTAACGTTTATGGCATCATTCCAAGAATTGACTGAATATGAAGTCACCAAAACACTTGTGATCTGAAAACAAAACTGAACCTCTAGAGATTTACATCAAACCTATCTGCATAGGACCTAGAAAAAAACACACAAAAAAAGAAAAGAAAAAGCAAATAGACCCCTGTGATTCCAATGGTCTTCAATAAACTCTTCCCAAAACAGAATAACTTACAAACTATGAAAACATTGACATAGAGTCTCTACCGTTTTGATAATGAGAGACTCAAGCATATCATCATGGGAGACAAAGTCTCAATTAGTTTGTATAGGACAATTGGTATCTATTCGTTGTGGGAGAAAACTCAATCATCCATTGTAACTATGATTTTAATATTAACTGTAAATAAATGCTTTTTCAAATATTTGGTCGTTATTGTTCACATGTTGTACATGTATCTTCCCCTCATGTAGATTAGATTCCTCATTTGAAAGGGTGTTTGCTTGCTTGTTGATTTCTCTAAAGATGTGTTCACAGGTGTACAACGGAAATTTCCCTTTCAATTTGATCCTTCTCTTTAGTAGATGAGAAAGCATGATGTTGGATAAAATTGCTTGTCAATTGAGCCATTTAATCACCAACCGAGAATCCGAAAAAATATGTAGGGATGTGATATCATATTCTAGTTCCAAGGTGGCACTCATCACCACACTCTGTAGTTCTAAATATTTTTTTGTATTTTTTCCCGTTTCTCTTCTGTATGTCAATTGATGTCCCTTGAAATGAATATAAGCAGCTTCTCCATTGTTCCTAGGGTTTCTACGAGATGCCTCGTCACAAAAGAAATACGATTGATTGTGATCATAGATATGCTTTCCCACCAGTCTATGAGTTTTTTGTTTTAATTTGAGAGGATTTGTGATGGAAAATTTGTACTGATACACAGATGTGGGAGGATGAGAGATGACTCCTGCAAAAATGGCGTCATTTCTTTTTTTTCCAAATGATCAGCTGATATGAAGTGTGAGTGTCAATAAGTCCATCGCTACTTTGTTTGTGAACCATTTGCTCCAAGATTCCAATAAGTGTTTCCTTTCCAGGTAGGAAATGACCCCATTGATCGAGTTGCACTCCAAAATGTCTTTGTCAAGTGACATGTTACTAGTAGATCATTAACCATCTAGGCATGTTCCTTTCATAGTGGACATGTGCTTGGTCCAATTTTTCCTTTCTTTGAAGATTATCCCATGCAAGTATTTTGTTTTTAAAGGCTATCCAAAAGAACTTCTTGGATTATGGGGTCTTTCATGGTATGCTTCCAAAACAGGGTTTTTTCATATAAGGGTTTTCAGTGATTCCAAAGTCATTATTGTTAGGGAAGCATGCGCCTTTAATATTCATAATCTTCATTTGGAGCATTGGCTTCACGAAATCAAACGTCTAATTAATTGTTTTGAGCTGATTACTTTCTCATATATCTACCGTGAGATAAATCTAGATGTAGACAAACTATCCAAGGAGACTAGGGCAACATGCGTCATTATATAACTTTGATTTTCGAAAGAAAATAACAACTTACTGCTTTTTTTATTTTGAAAAAAAGGATTAGCCAAGAGAAAAATTTTAATTTAAGAGATTTACATCTTGAATATATTTTTATAAAATTATAAATTTCTTAATTTTTATTGATGCAACTTAAATGTATTTTTAATTGGTAAATAAAAAGATTCATTAAATTGATTTATATTATTAAATATGTTATAATTTATAACGAAGAAAAATATATTAAATTCAAATATTTTAAAATATAAATATATTAAAATTATTAATCTTATTTTATTTAATAGTTTATTTTTTAAATTTATTTTATTAATGATTTATTCGTCTTTATGAAAATTTAAAAACAAATATTATAATTTTTTAAAAACAAATTTTAAAATAATTTTAAAAACTTAACAAAATATTTTACCATATCTATAATAATAGATATTTCACTAAGTTGAGTTGTGTGTTAGGTTTTTTTCTCTAGCTATTTTTACATGCATGGGGTGGATGAGCTTTGTGGGTAGAGTTGGTTCTCTGGGCTTGATTTGGGGTTGACTTGTAATATGGGAATGGAATGGGATGCATATGTAAATGATTTAAGGTGGGTCAATATATATTTGTCACATGAAGATGATTCCTTGTTCTCATCATGGAATGTTGTTGATGTTCAAGTCATAGCCAAATTAGCTTATGTTTCTATTGTTTTTTCTCTTTTATTTAAGGAATTTCCTTGGTGGTGCAAATTTATTTAGAAGTGGCAGTGTCCGTGAAAGATCATATTGTTTATCTAGTTGGCCCTAGCAAATCGAATTTTAACATGGGATAATTTTTTAAGAGCAGTGTCTAGGGACCCGGGAGCTGTGTGATTTGTTGTAGGGAGGCAGAATATGTGTCTCATATGTTTGTCAATTGTTGGTTTTCTAAACAGGTTTGGATGTCCATCAAAAAGCTCTTAAATCTCTCAGTGAGATGGGTTTCAGTGTCTTTGGAGTTTAGCTTAGAAGGATGGCTCTCCTCTGTAGGGGATTCCCATCTTAGTTCACTTCCTTGTTTCTTTTGTTGGGGCATATGCATCCATAAGAATAAGGTCCTCTTTGAGGGGTGGAAGCCAAATGTTGTCATGGTAACTCAAAAAATTATGCCAACCTTCATGGAAGTTAAGAAGGGGAAAAAGAAGGATAAGACCAGGGCACTGGTTAGGCCAGTTTTGCAGAAAGGAATTCTTGTTGGATTTTTTTATGGGGCTTGTAATGGTCCTTTTGGGTTATGTGGAGTTGGTGTAGTATTAATTTTTTCTAAGGACCATTTACTCAAAATCAAATTGGGTGCCAGAATTGGTACAAGCACCCTTGTTGAGCTCCTGGAGCTTTAGTGCTTCTTAAAATTTTCTATGTCAAAGAATTCGACTCATTTGCAAGTTGTCAAGGATTTGAAGACTATCATTGACTGGGTGGGTAGATCTCTAGGGTTGTCGGTCATTGACCTTGGATGGTGGAAAATGAAGGTTCATCAACTACAGGAAGCTTTTAACGATATATGATTCCAACATGTCTTTAGGGAATTTAATTCTTTGGTGATCCTTTGTCAAAGGAGACCTTGGAGATGGATGAATATATGTTTGGTTTTGAGGGAATTTTAGGTTTCGTAGTGGTCAACAGGGGTTCTAGTGTTTCTTTTAGACTTTAAGGATTAAAATTGGCATGTTGTTTTGTTTTGTTTTCGAAGTTATGTATGCTCTATGTAGGGGTTTTGTTTTTAGGTGGACATGATCCTTTATGTTGATGTAGGGTTAAGGTTGATCTTTTTTCTGCTTATCTACATTTATGTGAACAGTTGTATACTATATCTTGATTCAGTAATAAATATTAAATATTATGGTTTTTTCTTAGAAAAATAAAGACATTTCATAATTTTTTTTAAAAGAATTAAGAGTAACCTCTAAAACTATTAAAACTATAAAAATTCAATATAAAAATTCAATAAAAGTGGTAACTATGAAATCAAAATTCATATCAAAATTTTCCAAATTAAGAAAAGTTATGAATGTACATAATTAGAATAATGTTTTAGTGAGCATATTGTGAAAAAGGGAAAATATAAGGTAATGATGGTATTTAAATTTTATTGTAATCAACTTTAATTTATTTCATTGAAAAAATGTAAATAATTGTTTTGTTTCTTTACAATTTTATTTATCTTTGAAAAATATTTATGAGAAAGTATGAAATTTTTCAAATTAACAAGGTATAAAGTTAGAATAATATTTTAGTGGGCATTTTATTGAAAAAAGGAAAATATATATTAATGATGGTTATTATGTCCCCCACATATAGTTTTCGAAGAAGAGGTATTATTTCACTTGCAAAGAGAAAAATTTACAATGGTGGACTATAGTTGTACTATGTTTTTTTTTTAAATTATAAAAAGGTAAAAAAATGAATTGTTATTGGTTTTGAGAGGCTGACATCTGCCTCGGTTTGAGTTTCCCACCACATTGTGATGGGGTAACATCTTCCTCATTTTAATTCCGTGGGCAGGTTTTAATGTGGTTGTTCGAGGTTTGAAAAGCTCCAGGCAAATGCAATGAGACATCTCGTCAAAACTGACATCCATTTTCTGGTCCATTTTCCATGCAAGTTTGGTTTAATTGTGAACTGGTGGTGTATTTGAATGTAGGAGTGTCTAGATTGTTCTAATGCCAGGAAAATGTAGTGTTGCTTGTTCATCTTCATTTGTTTGTCAGGTGCTGGAGGTAATGGTTGTTCTATTTAATGTTCTTGTAGTTTATGGAGCTGGGAAAACTCCATAAACAAGAATGGGTTTCAAGCATAAGGGTTGTATTTAAGTCGAGGCCACCCTTTCCTATGGCCTGGAGAGAGTTGTCAATGTGAAGCTCCATTGCCGCCACCTTCAAGTTGGATTGCCATGAAGGCTCGCACAAACGAGAAAACCTGCAATCTTACGGATCTACCCAAGCATGCATCGGGATGATGAGCCAACGTAATATGACCAAGCTGATAATTAAGAACCTAGGTGGAGGCTGGTGGTCAAGTTTCACGCACCATGCTGCATGGTACGACCTCTTCCTCGTTGAATGGGTTAGCCACATGGGGTGAGGGCCCCATCTTGGTGGGACCCATCGTGGGGAATTTTTAATATACTTCAATTAAAATTGATCTTAATCATTATTATCATCATTATTTATAAAATTTAAATTAAAAAAATTCAATCAAATTTAACTAAAATCTAACATTATTTAAAAAACTTAAAAATAGAAAAACACTTCATATTAGTAATTTAATTATGTGAAAAGACCAAAGAATCTAACTGTATTTAAGAAGAAAAAAAGGCAGTATCATAAAATTATGATTTTTGAATACGAATCTAATAATATTAAAAAAGAAAAGCACGTTGTGATTTCTTTTTTGGAAAGAAAAATTAATAAAATTAATGTAAATATAATATTAAAAGAAAAGTGAATCAACTCCGTTATATATATATATATATATATATTAATAAAATAAAATCATAGACATATTTAAATATAAAAATATGATTTATGATTTTAATTACTTGAATGATATAAAACATTTAAAAATATATTGTGAATATTACATTAAAATTAAAACATGATTTTTAAAAATTTATATTGAAAATATAGCAAATTAAAATATGAGATAAAATTAAAATTAAAGTATAATTTTATATTTTTTTATTATCTATTTTAACAGTAAATATATAAAAAGTATTTTTTCTTTGACTTATATAATATATTAGTTTCAAACCAAATAATTCCGTATTTTTCTTTTTTTAAGTATGGTAAACCAAAATTAATGTAAATCAACGTTGAATATAATCATCATATATATATATATATATATATATTAGCTAACAAAATTAGAATTTGAGTTTTTTTTTCAATCATAAAAAAAATACTTTTGATATTCATCAGAATCAAAAAGTACAATTCTAACGTTTATAGCATCACTCCAAGAATTGACTGAATATAAAGTCACCAAAAAACCTGTGATCTAACATTTATAGCATTAGTCCAAGAATTGACTCAATATAAAGTCACCAGAAAACTTGTGATTTGAAAACAACACTGAACCTCCAGAAATTTACATCAAACCCATTTGGATAGGACCTTGAAAAAAACACAAAAAAAGAAAAGAAAAAGGAAAATATTCCCCCTGTGATTCCAATGGTCTTCAATGAATTCTTACCAAAACAGAATACCTTATAAACATTATAACCTCATGTAATTGAAAATTAATATCAATAATCAATCTCAAACCTTTTTGATTAAATTATTTATTGTCTCTTAAATCTTTCTTTCATAGTTAAAATGCACTTGTTAATAATAAAATTAAAATGTTATATATATATATATATATATATATTCCGAGGAAAAAAGGTTGGTAACTTTATTCACAAAAAATGGAAAAGTTACAACTTGTATAAACCTATTGGACTTTGATATTTGTACTTCTGTATACATGTATACAAAATTGGGATAGAGAGGTCTCAACCCACAGAAACTCAGAGGAAATATATCATTTACAGATCTCATATAAAAAAATCACAAAACATAGTGCTCAATGAATACCAATTGTGAAAAACATTGACATACAGTCTCTACCGTTTTGTTAATGAGAGACTCAAGCATATCATCATGGGAGAAAAAGTCTCAATTATTTTGGATGGTACAATTGGTATCTGTTTGTTGTGGGAGAAAACTCAACCATCCATTGCAACTATAATTTTAATATTACCTGTAAAGAAATGCTTTTTCAAATATTTGGTTGTTATTGTTCACATGTTGTACATGTATCTTCCCCTAATGTTGATTAGATGCCTCCTTCGTAAGGGTGTTCGCTTGCTTGTTGTGTTCTCTAAAGATGTGTTCACAAGTGTAGAACGTAAATTTCCCTTTCAATTGGGTCCCTCTAATTAGTAGATGAGAAAGCATGATGTTGGAGAAAATTGCTAGTCAATTGAGCCATTTAATCACCAGCCGAGAATCCAAAAAAATATGTAGGGATGTGATCTCATATTCTAGTGCCAAGGTGAGGCTCATCACCACACTTTGTAATTCTAAATAATTGTTTGTATTTTTGCTCGTTCCTCTTCTGTATGCCAATTGATGTCCCTTGAAATGAATATAACCACCTTCTCCATTGTTCCTGGGGTTTCTATGAGATGCCTCGTCACAAAAGCAATACGACTGATTGTGATCATAGATATGATTTCCCACCAGTCTATGAGTTTTTTGTTTTAATTTGAGAGGATTTGTCATGGAAAATTTGTACTGATACACATATGTGAGAGGATGAGAGATGACTCCTACAAAAATGGCTTCATTTCTTGTTTTCCAAAACATCATCTGATATGAAGTGTGAGTGTCAATAGGTCCATCACTACTTTGTTTGTGAACCATTTTCTCCAAGCTTCCAATAAGTTTTTCCTTTCCGGGTAGGAAATGACCCTATCGATTGAGTTGCACTCCAAAATGTCTTTTTCAAGTGACATGTTACTAGCATATGATTAACCATCTTGGCATGTTCCTTGCATAGTGGACATATGCTTGGTCTAATTTTTCCTTTCTTTGAAGATTATCCCATGTAAGTATTTTGTTTTTAAAGGCTATCCAAAAGAACTTCTTGGACTATGGGGTCTTTTATGGTTTGCTTCCAAAAGAGGTTTTTTTCATAGAAGGGTTTTTGGTGATTACAAATTCATTATTGACTGGGAAGCAGGCATCTTTAATATTCATAATCTTCATTTGGAGCATTGCCTTCATGAAATCAAACATCTAATTAAGTGTTTTGAGCTGACTACTTTCTCATATATCTACCGTGAGATAAATCTGGATGCAGACAGACTATCCATGGAGGCTTTGGGTTCTTTGGAGAACTATGTATCTTTTGAAGAATGTGTGGATGATGCCATCGTCAACTATGATGTCATAAATATCTATTATCTATGCAGGTTTTTTGATTGAAGGTTCCTACAGTTTGTTGTTTTTTAAGTGAAGGTTTCCTCTATAAACTGTTCATGAGAAATTTTGTATTAGTTTTGTGAATTGTCACTGTTCATTGGACAGAAAGGAGTCATGTAAACAAGAAAATATGACCAATGAAGATATACTCTTCTACTATGATTATGTAACTTTGATTTTCGAAAGAAAATAACAAGTTGTTGCTTTTTTGTTTTGAAAAAAAAGGTTAGCCAAAAGAAAAAAAATTATTTAAGAGATTTACATCTTGAATATATTTTTATAAAATTATAAAATTCTTAATTTTTATTGATGCAAATTAAATGTATTTCTTAATTGATAAAGAAAAAGATTCATTAAATTGAATTATATTATTAAATACGATAATTTATAACGAAGACAAATATATTAAATTGAAAAATATTTTAAAATATAAATATATTAAAATTATTAATCTTATTTTATTTAATAGTTTATTTTTTAAATTTATTTTATTAATGATTTATTCGTCTTTTTTCTGACAATTTCAGTATAAAACTACGAACTTTATACTTGACATGGCACGGGTTACCCGCGGGTCTCTATATTGACAACCCGCAGGTATCAACTAAAAGTTGCACCTGCGAATTGCTAATCTAGTAAGTTGTGTGTCAATCTCATGGTGCTAGTTGTCATGGTAGCAGGTATCTTAAGAAAATTTGAAAAAATATATTAAGAATACAAATTGGGATTAGTTGAGTCAAGTATTCCAACTTCCCCAACTTCCCAATTCAACCATCTTTCGAACCAATCCTCCTTGCCTTGTTATAAATACAAGGGGAAGGCATGAGAAAGGAAAAATTGGAGAGAGCTATTGTTATGTTGAAGGAATTCAAATCAAGAGAGAGGAGCAGGAACCTAGGGCCTGGTTGCGAAGGTGCTTGATGCAGAGTGAGGTATAACATTTGTACTTACTGCATTCTTTGACAATAAAAGATTGAGACACTCTTCCTTTCCCAATAAAAGTGTTAATGTTTATTGTCCTTTGATTATAATTTTATGTTATGTCATTTTTTAATATCAATATTTATTTATATTCAAACTGGTTTGAGGAAGGTTTGTGTGTGTTTTGCAGGTTTGTTGAGGCAGAGATCGAGGGATAAAAGCTTGGACCGACCGTCATAAACAAGGTACATTTTCTATGAACTTTGATCCTATTTTTTTATAATAACGTATGCAAAGCTCTATGTGTCTATCTGTCACACCTTAGTGCGTTGGTATTCTTCCCCTACTATAAGGAATTTTCCCTAACAACAGAACTGGCGACTCCGCTGGGGAGTACCTTTTTGTTTTTCTGCTTTGGGGATCCTTGTTAGGTTTCTTTAGTTTTGATAACTTCTTCAATCTCTTTAGAGGTATTTAGGGTTTCTTTTTAAATCCTTTGTGTTTTACTCAGCCTGGTGTGGTCTGCAAAGTTTTTTCTTTTCCTTCTATCAGAACCTACCCGCGTGTTTCCTATAGATATAGGCACGTACTTTCTATCACACTCGCGAGTTTCACATTGTGCTACCCGTGGTATTTCAGTTTCACTCGCGAGCTGTTAGTGTATAAAGTCGTGAATTTCTTGGAAGATTGTAACTCTTGATTTAGGGCTTGATCTTGGGGTTTTGGTCTGATTTTGGATTTGCTTTGTTTTTCAAGAACATGTTAAGCATTTAGGTGTTTTATCTGAGTTCATTTCACATCGTTTTAGAGGCCTTTTGGTGTTTGAGTTTGGTTCAATGGCTCTTTAGGTTTTCATTTCTTTTTGGAGGTTTTTAAGGCCCACTCGTGACCTATCTGTATGTACAATCGCGAACTTTCGTCCCTAACTGCGATTTGCTAGTATATATACCCGCGGGTCCACTGCATGTTGTTGCATATCAGTGTCACGAGTTTTTCCTTTTTTATGTAGGGTTTGATCTCAGGGGGGTTTGTCTGTGGCTTTGGAAGTCCTTGTATGATTTGATACACACTGGACCTAGGTCTGGGTGCTTTGAATCTATCTTAAACCTTTTGAAGAGTTTCTCTTTGATTTTTTGTGTTGGTAAAGTTTCCCTAGCATGCTAGCCCATTTTGTTTGGCAAGTGCTTGTTTATTTTTTATTACTGGTGGTTAGGAACAATTTGATCTTTGCATAGGGGTATTTGTTTTTCCGTCTTACACATCAGTCTTCTTTATTGGCATCTTGTTCCAAAGGTTTAGTTACTTTTCAGAAGCAACTAGTTGGGGCAGTCTTTGTCAATCTTGTTGTAGGTCTGTTTGTTTTGGTTCGGGTCATCTTCCTTTACTTGCACTCTTGATAAGTCTTGCTGGTTCATTATTTTCATTTGTATTTCTTTTGTAGCTAAAGAAAAGATCAAATTTCAAAAACAAAAGAACTTCCCTTTTTATTGCAAGATTTTTCATTTATTTTTCAAATTAGTTACAGTTGTTAGTTCTACTATCTTTGAAAATAAAATAAAATAAAAGAACTTTTATGCTTAGGTTTACTTTGATTTTCAGTTTTGAAAGAAAAATGAAAAAACAAATTGTGAAGTTTTACATCTCATATGCACTTTATTTCTAGTTGTAACCACATCACACATTGCACAATCCTTTGAGTAAACAATAGCCTTTAAAAAGAAATTAATTTAAAATTTATTAGTAACATTTATTTTTAGGTTACCCATACATCAACTAGCTTAGGCTAGGATCTTGGATTATAACACACTTTAACTATCCAAGATTATTAAATCTCAAATCGTAGTGCAAACTCTCATTTAGGTAAATCCACTCTTATAGAAGTATTCTGGGAAACTCTACTCAAACCAGAGTTAAGAACGAGGTCGTGTGAGGGTGAAATTGTTGGGGATACCCCCCCACTTTTCATTTGAGCATACACCAGGGCTAATTCACGTACAAGGGTCCATTAGTGCCTTGAGTACTCTTGAATTTCGGGCTTTGCTACCCTACCCATGCGTTTTGGCTGGACCGATGATTGTCCCCTCAGGATCTTTCTGTATTTGTGGTATCCTTTAGTATCTTGACTTTAGGGCTCTACACATGTATAGTGGAAGGATATTTCCATCGCACCTAGGATAGACATGGGAGGTAACCCTCTACAGTAATTCAGGGAGTGCGGTTTGGTGATTCAAACGCTTGCACCCATAGAATCTATATGTGGACACCATGTAACTGACCTTCGATATTCTACTAGTTTGTTCTGGGCCCTCATCATCCCATACTTACTTTTGAGATTATTATCTTTGTTTGCTTGGTTTGGATCACTTTAGGACTTTTTTTTAGTGGTATGTTGTTTTCTCCTAGTTGTTAGTGCCCCCTAGGATAATTACTTAGTATATTTTTCACACAATTGTGGAGGACCAACCTCTTAGAAGGTCACAAAGGTTGCAAAACCTTCCTCCATTTACAATGGATCCTCCACTGCCACCACAACGACAGAGAACAGACTCTCATGGTTCTTATGAGATTACGAGAACAACTGACCTACCCAGAGAACCTCATCTGATCTATCAAGATAAACTGGTTCAAGAACCTTTGGATATTGAATATTTAACAACTCAATATTTTTCCACACCTTTCAATCCTACTTTAACTGGACCCAACGATCCCTTGTTAGTAAGCGTAGTTTCTCTAGGTCTTCCAAAGTTAAGTGTGTATCGGTTTACACCTGGTTCATTCATGGACAATATAGGGGATGTGTCAGGAGTTCCACATACTCCTACCGTAGCTATCATGTCAGGAGGTTTTTCTCCTCCGTTCACACATGCATTGATACCAAGCTCGTTGCAAGCTACTGCTACTCCGAGCACTTCATTTAATTTCAATACTAGAACCTTAGGATTGCCTGGATCTTAAGATATGACTACATTTAGTCCTTTTGGTTCTACTATTGGACCATCCAGTGCCCCTTTTTCAGGGGTACCTTCGGTATCGTTCACATCTTCCCCTTTTGTACAATAATTCTAGGCTAACCCTCAGTATGCTCCTTTTAGTCCCTAATTTCCTTGGTTCAGAGGAAACATAGCTCCTTCGCCACCTTTTGTAGGCTCAATGCCTGCTTCTTCCATTGCATCTACATTAGGGTTCAACCCCTTCACAGATTTTAATGTGCATCCATCCAATGTACATACTTCAAATATACCTGTAGGGAGTACTCCCTTTTCACTATTTGGTGGAGGGGGTGGTAACCGATTTGTCAACCCACATTTCGGGGGTGCTTATACCCAACCACAATGGAACAATCCACAAGGAAGCAATACCCTAGCCTATGGCTGGAGCAACTTTAATAATGTGTTTACTTCACAACAGATGGTCGAGGGAAACCCCAACCAACAGTATAGGATCCAGGTTTCGGGTGGCTCCCCCTACCAAACTCCTTTTAATCAAATTCCATCGGTGAGACCTCGTTTTCCCTTTCTTGCAACCTTGAACTTTCCAGATCTTTCAAAACTGACCAATGATCTAGTGCACCACAATGTTGCATGGCCACCCGTTCCAACTAAGTTTCCTTCTAACATTCAAAATTTTGATGGTAATATCGGTGAAGATCTCGGTGACCATGTCACTACTTTTCATCTCCGGTGCTCTTCCAATTCGTTTAACGATGATTCCATTAGGTTTGGGATCTTTCAAAGAACCTTAATTAGTGTCGCAGCTAAGTAGTACATTGAACTACCCGCTTTCGCATACGACAACTTTTGGGACCTAGCAACAATCTTTTTGAACCATTTCCAACTTCTTGTTTGGTATGATGTTGGTACAGACCTTTTGTCCACTTTCAGGAAGAACAAATCCACTCACTTATCTGACCATATTCAGGAGTGGTGAAGACGTAAGAGACTCATCAAGGTTGAGATTCCTCCAGAGTTCCTTTTAGAGTGGTACTTGAAATCACTCCTTCCTTATATTTCTAAGGATGTCGTAAATTTTGGGGTAAGTTCTGAGGAAGAAGAAATCCTGAGAACCTAGCAGCTTGACCTAGTTTACGCTCAATCTAGGATTCTCTATGCGATCATTTCAGACGCACCAATATCTAATATAGATCTTGGAAAACCTAAGCTTGGACCGTATGCCGATGGCATTGTTGGTTCAACAGATTCAACAACATTGGAAGCTTTAACAAAACAAGTGCATGCACTTTTTGTGAAGCAGTCTACTGCTGAAGCAACTTCGGTTGCTACCTCCCCTTCTAAGACAGAATATGTATAGCAGGTGCAAAAAAACTAAAAGGGTTCTCGGTAACCCAACAACAAAAAAAGAAGGGCGAGAAAGGGGAGGGGAACCATCCAAATCCCAAGAATACGGAAAATGTCGAGGAGGGAAAAAAGGATAAAAAGAAGGTTAAGTTTCCCTGCAACCTTTGCAAAGATGATCAGCTTACTCACTAGTGCCCTCTTATGGAAGAATCCTAGAAGCTGCTACGTGAAAAGAAACTTGTTGTCCTGAAGGACCCATCCCCTCAAGGAAAAGGCTCAACTTCTGGAAACTCTAGTGTTGGAGGCACTCCTCATGGCTCGTCAACTTATCAATCATTTATCAATATGATTAACTCAGTTACGTTTCTGCAAACGAGAGGCAGGAATTATAACCCGGACTCGTAGCATAAATATAAGGATGTTCCCGAGTCATCTGCTCCTCTTCACATTGAAAGAATAGCATATTCTATGCCGAAGATACCTAAGGGTGTCTACAAAAGGGCTACACACAAATCTAAGGTGCGTGCCTCTCCCAACTACTCTGTCGTAGAGGATCTGGCCCAAACGCCTTGTGCAATGTCCACATTAGAAGTCTTGCAAAGATTCCATTTGCAGCGAAATGCACTTCTATCAGCCATCAGGAGCATGGATTCTTCAAGTATGCTTGCACAGTTTAATATGTCAAACATCAAACCCCCGTTACCGTATCATGTGGCCTTCCAAATTGAAGTAGTCCATGGCCCAAAAACCATTGGATGAACAGTTGTATATGAAGGTGCGTCTATGTGTGTAATGTCAATATCCTGTTGGAAAGCCCTTGGCTCGCCTGAGTTAGCCCCTTCCAACACTATACTTACAGCTTTTGACGAGAGATCATTCCGCACACATGGAGTCTTTCCCGTATTCAAATTTGAACTTGCCGGTAAGTTAGTGTCTTTGGAGGTTTAAGTTTTGGATGCTCCTCTTGAATACAATTTGTTGTTAGGAAGGAGCTGGACGTATGCGATGCAAGTTGTCCCATCGTCCATTTTTTGAGTACTCATGTTCCCGCATGAAGGAAAGATCATCACAGTTGATCAACTTTCAGTTACTCAAAAAAACAACAATGCTTCATCGGATTCCATGATCCCTTTGATTGATTAGACTCACCCACCCAACGAGAGTTTGGGACTAGACATGTATTCATCACTGATGGGCACATTTGACCTACCTGATCCCGTAAACTACATTGGTTCTATGAGTACTTCTGACACTTTGTCTCGGGAAATATTCACTGTTAGTTGAACAACTAACCCTTGGATTCTTCCCACTCAACAAGAACCAGCGGTGCCCTTATCTGTTGCAGAAGTAGCATACCAAGCAACACAAGATGCTGCAATAGATTATGTCTCGACTCCGTCCGTCTCCACAGAGTTAGATATAGACTATGAACCTGCATGGTCAGTCAACTCTATCCACTCTTTTGATTGTCTAGATCATACGGTTTTTCCCTCTAATGAGGCTATTTTGGAATCAATGGTAGGACTGGATCATCCATGGGAACACATGCATTAGAGGTCCTATTTTCTTCATGATCTAGACAAGATAGAGAATGGTAAGTTTTCAGTGAGACTTGGTGGTGATATCGATTTGTCCATCAATCCTTCTACGCAAACGATCTATGTTGAAGGTAACATGGAAAATATATCGAGGACCATACCGATCAATATCTCCATTAAACTTGAAGTTGTGCAAAAACCTCTTTATTGGAGCATATTGTTTTCCTGATGAGATCACTCTGTATACCAACCTGTTTAAGGAATTTCGCGACGTGTTCTCCTGGTCTTATGAGGAGATGCCATGCATCGACCCCACTATCGTGGAGCATGTCATCACGACTTACCCTAATGCTAAACTAGTGAGACAAAAGCTCAGTCTGGTAAACCCATGGAAAGCAACGACCATTAATGTTGAAGTTGAAAAACTGTTAAAAGCTGGCTTCATCTATCCGATCGATACGACGGAATGGGTCTCTAACCCAGTTTCGATCGACAAAAAGCAAGGAACCATATGAGTTTGTACGGACTTCAGAGACCTAAATAAAGCCTGTCCTAAGGACAACTACCCCACATCGTTCATAGATTAGATTATCGATGCGTGTGCAGGCCATGAAATATTTTCTTTCATGGATGGTTTTTCAGAATAAAATCAGATTCAAATAAAACCTGAAGACCAACATAAGACAGCTTTCATTTGTCCTTGGGGTACCTTTGCTTATTGGAAGATGCTTTTCAGGGTAAAGAACACTGGAGCCACCTTCCAGTGCGCCATGAAATTTGCTTTCCACTATATCAAGCATGTAGTTGAGCCTTATCTGGAATCCTAGTGCGATCTCGTAAGAGACGAGATCATCCTGATCACTTGCGACTAGTGTTTGAGAGATGCAGATACTATAAGATTCCTAATAAATGTGTATTCTATGTTGAGTCTGGACGCCTACTGGGTTTCATTGTCTCAAGTCATGGTATCATGGTCGATCCATTAAAATTTGAGGCCATTGTAAATCTGCCTCCTCCTCGAACCCTTACACAACTTCAAAGTCTGCAGGGTATGCCAAACTTTCTACGACGTTTTATTATAAACTATGCTAAAATCGCAAAGGGATTCATGAGATTGCTCAAGGAAGATACCTATTTTCTTTGGGATGAGGCTACTCAAACTTCATTTGAGGCTCTGAAAAAGGCATTACTATCAGCCCCCTTGATGATCCTGCCAGATTACACCAAGGACTTCCTTCTATATCTGGCATCATCTGTTTCCACGATTGGTATAGTACTTGTTTAGGAGGATGAAAAGCTTCAAGAGCATGTCATTTATTATCTTTCCCGTGCATTGATAGCTCCTGATATTAAGTATTCTTACGTTGAGAAGTTGGCATTAGCCGTTGTCCATGCAGTTCAGAGATTGCATCACTACATCCTACTGCGAACCACCACTGTGATTGCAGAAGTCAATCCTTTTCAATATCATAGGAGGGAAATTCAATAAATGGATTGTCATCTTGCAAGAGTTTGACCTAATTTTCCAATCCGCTAAGTCAAAGAAATCTCTAGTGTTCGTCGAACTAATTTCTGAATTTTCTAGTGATGTAGTAAACAATGAGGAAGAGTCATCATTCCCGGATGAACACATCTTTCTTATTGCGTCTTCTAACCCATGGTATGGAGATATTTTAGTATATCTACAGACTTTGAGGTGTCCTCCCACTTTCTCTAGGGATGAGCGATGAAAATTGAAAAATCATGCACAGAATTATCTCATCATTTCTAACACTTTGTACATGTTATACACAATGCTCACTGAGAGGGGGCGGGGTGAATCAGTGAGCTAGGGCTCAATTCCAAATTCAACTTTTTCTACCAATTATTTCACATTCACTTCAGCATCATATTCATCAATGAATTATATATCAGTAATTAACTAATCACCTATCATTCATCAATTAAAAACAAAACATCATCAACAACTTGAGCAAGAGACACACAATATAATTGTAATGTTTTTGTATTTGGTTCAATGGCTACAACCGTGAGGTAATTCAGCTACAACTAAAACAATGAGCACCAACTCATCATCTAGAACCTAGCCTAGGTTTTCTTAGATCCTACTAAGAAAGAGATACAAGACCCAACTTATAAGTCAGCATACAGTAATCACATTACACTTCATCAATGCACACGTTACATCATTACTATTCTACCCACATATCATCAAACTCTGTCCATACTGTCCAAAGACACACCTTGTCAATTCACAACCAACATCTTACAAGTCATTGTTCAGTATATTACAATTATGTTCATGATCATTGTCATACATATATCAGCAACATCAAATCATCATCTTATCATTTAGCATTCTGTGCAACCATTGAGATCATCATTGTTCTGTTCATGTCATCAATATCTCAGCATACAACTTGTGATTTGTCATGTCCTTATCTACTGCTCTATAACATTCTTCTCAGCATCGAACTCATCTACATATGTGTTAGGATATTTAGACACTTAGGAGTTATTTAAGATCAACTTGTGTAATATATCCGTTAGGGATAGTGTGTTTCTTTAGTATGCATTAGTATGCATTTGTAAATACTTAATCCGATGGTCACGATATGTTTCCGACATAGAGTGATCTGACGGCTCAACTTTTCTTAGATCAAACCTAACCTTGATCCGTGGCTTAACACCCGATTGGTCCATGATCTCTATTTAAAGAGCATGGAGGGTCATTGTTTAGTTGATCGATTATGAGAAGCTCATTTGTAACTTTCTTTCTTTGCATAATAAATTGTCCCGTAAAAGCTATTTGGCCGGAGCCGTGGAGTGTTTCCCTCAAGAGGGTTTAAACCATGTCAAAACATCGGTGTGTTGATCTGTGATCTGTTTGTGTGAAGTGGTTTCTCTTGGTGTTCGATCCTTTGGTAGTACCATGTGTACCCGAACATGGTATCAGAGCTTTTTATGAAGTGCCACTTCCAGTTATGATCTAGATCTTGAACTGTTGTTGCTGAAACTCGAAAGGGTTTCTAGTTCTTATATTTCTATGCATTTATGGGCTGTGGGAGGTGTTCCATTGCGTCCGGAGCATCGTTTCCATTGGGAAACAGTTTTCGTTTGATCAAAAACGGTTCCCGGTTGCTCCAGAAACGCGTATTTCATCAGATATGAAGGTATAATGTTACAGTGACGCATTTTTTTTATTTCGTTTTTTGAAAAGAAAAAATCTCATATTTCATCTTTTTTTACTGTTAGATTTTTTTTGGTTCGGATTGTTGCTTTCCCGTCTGCGTATGCTCTTTGCCGTGCACCTTGAGCGATCTCGGCAAATCAGAAACAGAAAGGGAAAGGGTTTTTCTCGGCTGCGTATGCTCTTTGCCGTGGACCTTGCGCGATCTCGGCAAATCAGAAACAGAGAGAAAACATAGAATTTTCGGGCAAGCTAACAAGATCTAACTCCACAAGTGTGGAAAAGTTTCTTTTGTTTCGATTTGTGGTTTGTTTTGCAGGAAAAAGGGTGAGCATGCAAACCGAGCAAGAAGAGTTTAAAAAAAAAAAAAAAGAGCCCACTTCCTCATTCCCATATTTTACATACCTTTTAATCTAGCTCACTTGGTTCAAAGTTGCTTTATTCCTTAATAGGTCTTGAGTTCAAGTCTTAAGAAGTTACTTTTAAAAGAAAAAGTGCATACAATTTCTAATTTCAAGTTACTTTATTGTAAAAGTGCATCTCACTTAAATAATAAAAATACAAGTGAGTCACTTAAGTTTTTTTATTGTTGCACTATTTAAAAGTAAAAGCCCCCTTCCTCATTCCCATATTTTACATACCTTTTAATCTAGCTCACTTGGTTCAAAGTTGCTTTATTCCTTAATAGGTCTTGAGTTCAAGTCTTAGGAAGTTACTTTTAAAAGAAAAAGTGCATGCAATTTCTAATTTCAAGTTACTTTATTGTAAAAGTGCATCTCACTCAAATAATAAAAAATAAAAATACAAGTGAGTCACTTAAGTTTTTATATTGTTGCACTATTTAAAAGTAATGTCATTGTAAAAGTGAAATCACTTATTTTACAAAAGTGGTTCACTTAAAGCAACTTTCTTGTAAAGTGATTGTCAAAAGGTTCATCTTGGGAAGAGGGGGAGTTCTTTTTTTTGCTGGACATTCTCTAGCTGCCACGTCACTATTGGGGACATCTTCAATAGCTTCTTTGCTCAAGCATAACTTCATCATACAGAGTCCGTTTTCAGTGCCGTTTTTTTTGAAACCGCCTATTTTTTCGAGCTCTTCACATCTAGACTATTGGTTTCTACTTTTACAGCCATTAATTTACAAATATGGCCACCCTTTGTGATATTTTACTTAACAGTTCCAACAATTTCTCATGAAAATCTCGTATGGAGGATGTTCTACGAAGTAGGGGACTTTTCAGAATTACAACAGGGAAAGAAAAAGAACCCACTGATGATGATAAGAAAATAAAATGGGCAAATAGATGTGATGAAGCTTGTGGATTGATTGGGATGTCAATCTCTACTGATTTGCGATTCCACATATCTGGAATTGATGAACCTAATGCTGCTTGGGACAAGTTGGAATTTGTGTTTGGTAAACACAATGAAATTCGAGGTCACCAACTCGAAAATGAGTTGATTTCTTTAAATCCAAGTGACTTTTCATGCATTCAAGATTATTTATCTAAGTACAAAACTCTTAAACTCTTATGTGCAGAATGTAAGATTGAGAGGGAAGACAAACAATGCATTTATCATATTCTTTCCAAACTTGGACCTGCATATTCTGTTTTTGTATCTACATTTTATTCCATGAAAGCATCCTTGAATGCAGCTAGCTATCAAGAGCCTAATCTTGAATCCTTTTGTGATTCATTGATTAGAGAACAAGATAAACTCATTCATCTCGGAATAATCAACAATGCAAATAAATCTGGGAAAGCCTTATTGTCCCAACATAAAGAAAAGTCCAAGCCTCCCAAGAAACAAAATTTTCGCAATAATAAGTCAAACAAGGGTCCAAAACCCTCTCAGTCAGCTCCTTCTTTAAAAAATGACAAAGGATCCAAGCCAAAAGGCAAGAAGACTGAGCGTCATTGCAACTATTGCGGGAAAGATAATCATGATGAATCTAAGTGTTTCAAGAAGATGGCAGCCTTGGAAGCAGCAATGAAGAAGCACCACATCAGCCTAGATTCACCTTCAGAATCTGCCTCTCATGGACATGCACTTTGTGCTTCTGGTTATTCTTATAATGCATCTTCTTCTTCTACTTCAAATGAATGGCTCATTGATTCTGGAGCATCTTATCATATGGCTAAGGATCAAGCCATCTTTTCTACTATGCATAAATGTAACACCAAACAAATATTTGTTGGTGATGATAGATCTCTAAGTGTTGTAGGAGCTGGAACAGTTCCAGTAGATAATGGTCATTTTAGTGATGTACTATGTGTTCCAAGAATTTCCTACAATTTGTTATCAGTCTATCAGATCACTCATTCTGGTGAAGGTAAAACTGTGACCTTTACACCTCACCAAGTTGTAATCAAGGATTTTAAAGATCCTGAACAGGTCTTAGCTACCGGAATTGTTGATGATATTACCAGGTTGTACAAGTTTAACAACTTTGGGTCATCACCTTTCCCTTTAGTTTTTGTTGCTCATAGTGATAACTTGAGCAAACTTTGGCATGAGCGATTTGGTCACTTAAATTATCGCTCATTGCAACAACTATGTAAAGAAAATATGGTGACAGGTCTTCCGATGGTATCTTGCAAGGATGGTGTTTGCTCCAGTTGTGTACTCGAAAAACATCATCGGGACAGTTTTGACAAATGTGCCTCTTGGCACGCCTCGGTTCCCTTGGAGCTTGTGCATAGTGACTTGTGTGGTCCTCTTCCATCTGCTTCCTTTTCTGGTTTCAAGTATTTCTTAACTTTCATTGATGATTACACCAGACGCACTTGGGTTTATTTCCTAAAACTTAAGAGCGAAGTATTTAACATGTTCTTGGCCTACAAGGCCCTTGTTGAAAAACAATCTGGTCATCAAATTATTAAGTTAAGATCTGACAATGGAGGAGAATATGTTAACAAACAGTTCACTACTTTCTGCACTGAACAAGGCATCCAACAACAGCACACTGTTCCATATACACCACAACAAAATGGTGTAGCTGAGCGGAAGAACCGCACTTTAAAAGAGATGGCTAATTGTATGATCCAATCTAAGGGACTAAGTCTTCAATTTTGGGCTGAAGCCATTAATTGTGCAAATTACATAGTTAATCGCACCCCCACAAAAGCATTACAAGGTATAACACCGGAAGAAGCATGGAGTAAAATTAAACCTGATGTAAGTCACTTTCGTGTGTTTGGTAGTGAAGCATGGGCTCACATTCTGGATGAAAAACGGAAAGCATTGCAGCCTAAAAGTGAAAAGTGCATATTTGTTGGATATTCTGAAGATGTAAAAGGTTATAGACTTCTTCAACCACATTCTCATGCTATAATCATTAGAAGAGATGTTAAATTTGATGAAAATCTCTTGGCCTGTGAGCCTAACTCGACGATTGTGCCATCTTTGGCCTGCAAGCCTGATTCGGCGTTTGTGCCTTCTTCTTCTTCTTCTAGCTTCCTTGACAGGTTTCCAACTCCAGTTTCTGATGATGACAGTGAGGATGAAAATCCACCTCCGCCTGCTCATGTTCCTCCAGTTGCACCAGCACAAGTGCTTCCTTGATGGGTCCTTTCAACATGTGAAGCAGTTGGTGATCTTGCCGGTGATCCTAGAGATCAGCGTTGAACACGTTCTCAGTTTCAGCAAGCCTCTTCTCTTTTGGCTCAAGTTTTCGAGAATCATGATCCAGAAACTTTTGCAGAAGCTTCAGGGAATCCAGATTGGGATGCAACCATGGATGAAGAATATCGTTCCTTAATGGCGAACGATACTTGGGATCTTGTACCTCTTCCAAAAGGAAGAAAACTTGTCAGATGTAAATGGGTCTACAGAACTAAGTATGCATCAGATGGAAGTGTTGAAAGACTTAAGGCAAGGTTAGTTGCCAAAGGTTTTTCCCAAGTTGAAGGGATTGACTACAATGAAAACTTTGCTCGTGTTGCAAAAATGAACTCCATCCTCCTTTTTCTTTCCCTTGCAGCCTTACACAACTGGGAATTCCATCAAATGGATGTCAAGTTTGCCTTCTTACATGGTGATTTACAGGAGGAAATTTACATGGAACAACGTCCTGGCTATGTTCAGAATAACTCTATCATTGTCTGCCGCCTTAAGAAATTCTTATATTGCCTTAAGCAAGCTCCTAGAGCTTGGTATGCCAAAATGGATAACTTTCTCCTTGACACTGGTTGTTCTAGATGCCATTCTGACCCCAATGTCTATACCAAGAAAGTAGGAAACCATCTCATCATACTTGTTCTACATGTTGATGACCTTATTCTTACTGGTAGTGACCCTAAGCTTATAACCCATGTGAAATCCAGTCTTAAACAAAATTTTGAAATGTCAGACTTAGGACATTTACATTATTTTCTTGGTCTCCAAGTCCTACAAACCAAAGAAGGAATCTTTCTTTCTCAGTCTAAGTATGCTTGTGACCTTCTTCGTCGCTTTCACATGGAAGATTGTACACCAGTCCCTTCTCCCTTCCAGTCTGGAGTCAAACTTTCTGCCACTTGTACTTCACCTGAATTCGATGCCACCTTGTATTGTCAGCTTGTTGGTAGTCTCTTATACTTGACTCATTCCCGTCCTGACCTTTCCTTTGCCATTGGTCGAGTTGCCCATTATATGCAGACACCTCATGAAAGTCACTGGAAAGAAGCTAAAAGAATACTTCGATATATTCGAGGTACAGTTCAGTTTGGGATTAATTACAGTACAGGGGGGAAACCTTTGTTGGTTGGTTTCACTGATTCAGATTGGGCCGGCGATCCTGATGATCGAAAGTCTATTGCAGGTTATGTTTTTAGTCTGGGATCTGGACCTATTACTTGGGCTTGTAAGAAACAACAAGCTCTTGCTCTTTCTTCAACAGAGGTAGAATATTGAGTAGCAGTCAATGCCAGTCAGGAAGCTTTATGGCTTCGACAGATCCTTTCAGAGTTTGGATTCGAGCAGCAGCAGCCTACTCCACTTTGGTGCGACAATCAAAGTGCCATCAAGCTTGCCAAAGATCCAATTCTACATCAACGCAGCAAACACATTGATCTACATATGCACTTCATCAGAAATCTTGTTCATGATCGGATTCTTGAAGTGCTCTTTTGCCCTACAGATGATCAAGTTGCAGACATCTTCACCAAGTCTCTTACAGAAGTGAAGTTTTCTAAACTTCGATCTATGTTAGGAGTTCAGGAACTTGTCATTAAGGGGGGATAGGCTCTAATGCCTCCTTCCTTCTCCTAATAGTGTCACTTTTGTAAATCCTTCAATCCTATCCCAAGTTGTTCTTAAGGGGGGATGTTAGGATATTTAGACACTTCGGAGTTAGTTAAGATCAACTTGTATAATATATCCGTTAGGGATAGTGTGTTTCTTTAGTATGCATTAGTATGCATTTGTAAATACGTAATCCGACGGTCACGACATGTTTCCGATATAGAGTGATCCGACGGCTCAACTTCTCTTAGATCAAACCTAACCTTGATCAGTGGCTTAACACCCGATTGGTCCATGATCTCTATTTAAAGAGCATGGAGGGTCATTGTTTAGTTGATCGATTATGAGAAGCTCATTTGTAACTTTCTTTCTTTGCATAATAAATTGTCCCGTAGAAGCTATTTGGCCGGGGTCGTGGAGTGTTTCCCTCAAGAGGGTTTAAACCACGTCAAAACATCGGTGTGTTGATCTGTGATCTGTTTGTGTGAAGTGGTTTCTCTTGGTGTTCGATCCTTTGGTAGTACCCTGTGTACCCGAACAATATGTCATCTAACTATCCATCATCACTGATTATGACTTTCTCATATCAAATACATCTTCACACTCTGTCCCAAACATGTCATGATAATTATAGCTGGTAATCTTTCCACATATCATACTGTCCTTAGCGTCAAACTGTCATCAACCATAGCAAGCATTCTGTCCATTATCATGTCACATATTATTGTGCCACTGATAATATTTTCCTGTCCACAATCATCATCAAGTGTTCAATCATTCTATTGTAAGTTCATCTTTATACTTCCTCAATCAATTGCCCAGAAATCAGTCATGTCTTCATCCTGCTAACAATCAACCTTGTGATGCCTTAGTGAAGCCCAAAAAATTCAAAGATAAAGCGTGATTATCATGCTGCTGCTCCTCTGCTTCCTAACGAATTGTCTTATTGCATGAGACCCCCAAACTCGGAACTCTTCCACTTCACTGAACTATTTTTCACATCCATAATTTGAGCTGATCAAGCTCTACTGCTACCTTAGTAACTAACCCAAAATTATGAGCAATGTCTGTAGTATTATGTGAGGCTGCCACAGAACACAGAGCTATCCACCGAAATCAAAGATAGATGTCATACAATTTGAACTTGACTGCGGCTGCCTTAGAGTACAAACCCAAGCTGCTAATTCTTCATTGGATGCCAAATTACTTCCTCTACACCAATGGAATTGCCTAAGAAAGGGGGGGGGCTGAAAATCAGAGCTTGTCACAAATTAAAAAATCGTTGTTGCCACAGTTACCCAAATTTTTGAGCTGTTCAGTAACTCATCCAAAAATTTAGAGCTATGTAATATCCACTGAATTTTCTTTTTAATGAATGAGGTTGTTGGCCCATATTTATACTTGTTCCAGCATAGAAAATTAATCTGATCCGACTTGTATTTTTTATTTTTCTTTTGAATATGGAGCCGACTTTGCATCAATTGAGTTTATTTTTTGATTATTATAATTTTAAATATAGCCGGGCCGACTTCCCTCATGAATATACTTTTGTTCCACACATTACTCATCAAATATCTTTGATATATTGGCACAATCTTCATGAAAATGCACACATGGGTCTTTAACCTGTCTTTCAAAATGTGCCATGTAACTTCCACTGAGATGCCCACAATTGTTTTATCTTTCTCCAGCAAAAGCCCGCAATGCAACATAAATATGCCCACTGTGATAAGAATTTGATGCCCTCAAGCCTTGAGAATATGTCCTCCAGGGCTTACCCAAAATGCCCTCCACGGGCTTATCAAAATGCACTCCATTGTCTTCCAAATGCACTCTGGGGTTTGTAGATTGCATGCCAACCATTGTAGAATGCACGCCAGGGCCTTCCAAATGCACGCCATGGTGTCCTTGTCTATGCTTGCCAAGCCATCATATTTTTCCATGTCATTCTTGTCATGTCTCTTGTCCACCTTGGCCACCAAGCCAGCTTTGCCATGCCCACGGCATCTTCTAATGACCACAGTATGGGTCATTTGAGTCATTGGGTTCCAGTGGGTCCAATACCCACATCTGATGTCCTTGCCCTCATGTTCTTTGTCCATTAATTTCAAGCCAATGCTAAGTCACCAATCATGCTTCTTTGTCATTAATGTTGTCATCAATAACAATATTCATCAGTACAGACGTGGGATAGATTCAATTTTGCGTCGTTGCTTAACCCTGGAGGAATCCAAAATAGTATTGAATGATGTTCATAGTGGAGCTTGTGGGGGTCATATTTCTGGGTTGGAAACAACCCAGAAAATACTGTGTGCTGGTTATTTTTATCCCATGATCTTTAAATATTATGTGGAAGCTATGAAACACTGTTAGCCTTGTCATATTTTCACCAAAAAGATGCGAGCACACCCGGATCCTCTCCATCCTATGATCACAGCAGGCCCCTTCACTAAGTGGGGGATTGATTTCATGACGTGTAATCCAGATTCGGCAGGAGGACACCATCACATCATTGTTGTCGTCAACTACTTTACGAAGTGGGTCGAGGAAATGCCTACCGTGAGAGCAGATGGAGAAACGGCTGCTTACTTCGTGTTTAATCGGATCATTGCTAGATTTGGTATCCCTAAAGAGATCGTTACATAACACGTTCGACACTTTCAAAACAACATGATGACTGAGTTGTATACTATGCTAGGTTTTCGATAGGAACATTCATCCCCATTCTATCCGCAGGCGAATGGTCAGGTCGAAGCGGTCAACAAAAATTTGAAAACCATCCTTCAAAGGACCATTAATGCCAGTCGATCTAACTGGAACATCATGTTGTACCCCTCTCTTTGGTCCTACCGGTCTAATGTTAAGACTTATATCAGGTTATCACCTTTCCAACTCGTTCACAGGGTGGAAGTAGTTATTCCGGTTGAATGCGAGATTCCCTCGTTAAAGTTGGTTGTCCAACTGCTCCCTAAAACTTAAGCTTTGGAGGAGCATTTGTTTCATTTAGAACATTTATATGAACATCGTTGTGATGCGCTTACAACAAACGAGGTTCATAAAAGCATATTCAAACTTCAGTACGACAAGTCTATAAAGCCAATGGTGTTCTCTGAAGGAGACCTTGTTCTGCTCTATGACCAGGACAAAGATCCCTTGGGGTCAGGCCAGTTCAAATCTATGTGGCTTGGACCATACATTGTCTCTAAAGTTTTGAAGAAAGGATCTTACGAGCTAACCGACTATGAGGGTTGTAAGTTTCCTGATCCCAGAAATGGGCTCTACCTGAAAAATTATTATGCTTAGGCTTCGATGCTTTTTCTTGTATTATAACTGTACATGTTTGTAGAGTTAGTATTTTCTTTTTATTTTCATCGTGTCTTATGTGTCTTCTGGGTTGTGGTTTCAGATGACAACTAAGTGCTTTATAGGATTTGTGGATGGCGCTAGCCGCCACACCCGTCAGTTAGCTTCAGCAACTTGGGTTATCCACTCACCGTCTAGCCAACTCGTGTCTTCGGGAGGTGCTTGATTAGGCCCTACGACGAACAATGTAGCTGAGTACAGTGCAGTCATTGAGTTTCTCCGAGATGCTATTCATCACGACATTTCACATTTGGAGGTATGAATCGAATCACAGTTATTTGTACTTCAATTGATGGGTGACTATAGGGTTCGGGATCCTGCTTTGCTTCGTCATTTCTTACGGGTCAGGTTACTTGAAAAACATTTTGAGTCTATCACATTTCAATAAATTTAAATGCATAAGCTGACTCATATGCAAATTACATTCTAGATTGGCATATTTTCCATGCACAATCGCATTAAGCATTCACATAAAGATAAGAAACACATGTATATAAAATCGGTACTGTATATATCCGTATCAAAAAATATGAGTTTGGGTCAAGAGTATGTCGCAGTGTCATATCAATATACAAAATTGGGCTCAAAAGGCCTCAAAAATATACATATGTATTTCTCCCTATGGAGAAGGAGGGGCCTCTGCTAACTCTGCTACAAACTCTCTATAACAGATGACGAGTCTGGCTACTTTCCTAAGTAACCTAATCCATGATGGGGGCACACCCACAACATTCTCCTGCTTATTGAGCGGCATTTGCTCGATCTTGTAGGTTAGGATATTGTGAGTTAGCTGACTCATTTTCCCCTCTATACCCACTAGCATGGCATCAGTTGCTCTGGGCTCAGTCGGACGTGTAAATGTATGAGGATGTCCCTTAGGCCGCACAAGTCCCACATCTGCATAAAAACACGTTTTTAATACTCTAACTTATTATAAAAATTATATACATAAAAAACATAAAAATGAAATAAAATCAAAAGCATAAGCATGTATTACCCATCTCTCCCCAGGCTAATCCTGGAGGTAGAGCGAGATCAGGATCTCCACGAAAATCCATACCAACATAAGGAAACTGCTCAAGAGGCGACACCTGACGGCCCCACCAGGATAAGTAGTCCTCATCAGCATATGAGAGACTCGTCTCGCCACCACCCTGGCATAAGAACATGTCTCCCCACTGAGTCATCAATGGCTCGTGAGGATTGAGCACTAGTAGGGTCACTCCCAGACTCAGGGCGGGAACCCTCTCAAAGAAGAAAGCACATAAGATGCTACCATATCCAAAGTTTTTCTTCTTTCCTATCTTACAATCAGTCAGTTGCTGTTTCATGCTCACCAAAAGACTCGAACACCAGTCAAATACTACACCCCGTAAGCACTAAACACCAATCTCCATATAGTTCCTGGAAGCCAAGTGTTGTGTAGCCCCACCTCCATTCCTGTTTAGAGTACTTAGGATTACTTTCAAAGGGAAGCTCGCAATGGAGCCAATAGGGACTTGGCCGCCACTTTTCTCAGTACCCGATAGACAGTAGGTGTTGATATAACATTGTATTGACAGGGCACCCACCACTCTAAATGTACCTTTTAGGTTTACCACTTCCCCTCTATGGGACAAATCTATTATGAAATAGATGTCATCGATAGTGAGTTCAAGTATCTCTCCTTGAAGATCAAACACTACTTGGTTTGCATCCCAATAGTTAACAAGCACTTGGAGCAATTGTGTTTGTGCTCTCATACTGGTAGTTCAAATTTTTTTTAGTAAGCCACATCTTCTTAATGCATTTAGTGTCAATGGATCTCCCATAGCTTTCCTATCCATATCCTCGTGCTCCCTTTCCCTCCATGTTAGCACCATACCTGCATTCATTCAACCATTCCAACCTTTAGTTTTTCTTTTTTTTCTTTTTAGACTGCGGCACCCACGACTGTACCTATCACACAGAGGTGGATACCCGCGTATTTTTCACGTATGCGCAAATTTGACAGAGGGAAACTCGCAGGTACGAGGCCCTAAAATTTAAAACTTAATAAAAAACAAAAATAACCACCAAAAATTAAAAACAATGGTTTGAATTGAAAGTAGAAGGATAGATCACTTACTTGCAAGTGGCATAATCTGATTCGGTGACCCAGTTCGTAAGCAACAAATGTTTGAAGTAGAAGGTCCCTTTCCCCCTTTTGCTCCAACAAAAGACTTGTGAGTTTTGTTTACATTTTTGAAACTATTTATAAAAGTTAATTTTAATTTTTACCCACTTTTATCATTTTGATATAGTTTCAAATTTGTTTTTAAACTTATTTAATCAACTAAGGCATTTTTTAAGTTTCTTTGATTAGGTGAAGTCCGAAGAAACATTTCTCATCAACGGTGGTCTATAAGGGTTTGATTTTTTTTTATGACACGTTAGTTTGGTATAATAATTCCTTTCATCTTATGTCATAATGAAAATCTCTTTGGATCATGTTTTACTAATCTGGTTGTCCCCATTATATCTACAGTTGCGTCAATTGACAAGGTCAAGGAACATAGTTCCTTGGCACCTATAGATTTTTTTAAGCCCTTGTTAGACTCTTTAAAATCAAACAAGATCGCCTAGTATACTTGTCACTTCAAACTCGCTAAATGAATTGAAGCGACATCCACTTAGGTATAAGTTTACCCATTTTCCGTACCTTCGTGGATTAGTTATGAAAAAGGTATACTCTAGTCATACGTGGCTAGAAGAGTTCTTCTCTCATCATTTTACACTTTTTCGGGTGAGGAGACTAACGATACAAAAAAAGAATTTTGGAGTCTTCTTTAGGGTTTTCAGACTCTCGAAACATGAAAACACCAAGCGAGCATTCACTAACTCGGGCTCGATGTGAAATACACGAGTAAGCATATGGAGTTCTTGTTTAAGTATTTCAGACTCCTAAAATATGAAAACACCAACAAGCACAAACCAACTTGAGCTTGATATTAAAATCCACGAGTAGGTGTATGGATTTATTGTTTAAGTTTTTTAGACTCCTTAAAATTGAAAACACCCGCGAGCATGAACAGATCCAGGATCGATATTAAAATCCATGGATCAGTGTATCGGGTACTAGACTATCTCTTCTTCAAACTCGTTAAAAAATGAAGAAGGTATTGAGTTTCCCTCCCATGGACTCGTTAGACTACACATGGTTGGACTTGTATCAAGCAGTCTTCTCCCTCTTTCTTCGAGCTTGCTTTAAAAATGAATAAGGACTATTGCTTTTTCTTTCTTGGACTAATTAAAACCAACAAGAAGGATATTCTTTAACAAAAAGAGAAAAGGGAAGGGAAGTATGTCAAACATATTTTTCAGTTTAAAGGAAACAAGTCATTTACGTCCTTGAACACATCACATTTTTTAGTCTGTCAAACAAGTTGGGTTTTAGTTTTTGGCCTTAGTATGAACCTGATCTCAGAGTTTCACTCCTCCGATTGGTTACTCTTCCGGTCATAAGGAGAATCTGTTATGTCTCCTACATTACAGATTTGTATCATGATCCTCTTACTGTCAAAATATTCCTAAGTCACTCCTGTGTCGTGCTCAATGTTCAAGGACAAACCCTTGTGTCGACCATTCTGCAGTTACCTTGACCTCATGTGTTGGCCATTCCTTAGTGTCATTTTGTTTCATCAGGTACTTAGTCCTATTCCAGATCAAATCAACCTTTTGAGTGTTCCTCGTGTTGGATGATGGAGGATGCCTTAAGGCCTCCCTTCCAACATACTTCTTCTTACCGACTTCAACACATATTACTCTGTGTAATATCCTGGGCAAGATCTGACCCAGATATTAACTCCACTTTGAAACGTTTACTAGTGAAATTTTGTGGCAAATCCTTCGAACCGGACAGGAGGTAAGTGAGGGGTACTGGTGTACAGACTGAGGATGATGGGATGAAATTTTGATTCTGGAATTTATATGGGATTAGGTGCAACAGCAGAAAAATATTTTTTTAGCAGGAGTCCTTGGCACAAGGTACTAGAGCCATTCACTTTTCAGCAATAGAACGAATCTATTGCCTACTTTGAGGCTTCTTGGGCTTCTAGAATATGCCAACAATATTGGGTAAGGGTTAAAGGAGTTTAGGACAGAGATATATCAATCATGAAACTCATAAGGAATGCTGGAATAAAGACTGGATTGACTTGGAAAGGTTTGGAGCAATTTGGGGATTATTTGCACATGGTGGACTGCTGAGCTAGTCACAATATAGGATTTCCAAAATGAGGCTAAAGGCATCCAAATTCTTATTATAGGGACTGATATGGATACTATACTGAGTTAAGGACTAGTTCCAACTGACAGAATGTAAAAATAGTGATTAAAATAGATTCAGCAGGAAAACTGGTGAAACTAGTCTAGAATTGCCATCAATCTAGCTAGTCTTGCATTCTGACTTCACAAACTGCTTTAATTAACCACAAAATCTGTTCTGGTATTAATTTAGACTCTAATATAACTTGTTTTTTTTTTTAACAGAAACAGGGGATTTTAACTATATATATAAAAGGTTGTGCACATCCATTCATTACAAAATCTGAGCCATAAGTCTGCTTTAAAAAGAGGAGAAATGCAGATTTTACAAGGATTTTTTCTCTTAAAGTCCTTGCTCCTAATTTTCCTGGGGTTCCTGTTCATTCTACTGGTATAAACCTTTACATACTGATTGCATAACAAAATACAGAAAAACATTAAAAGTAAATGTTCTTTGAAAACCTGCACAGAGAGCAAAATCCATTATTTCTGAAGAGTTGTTCTATCTGTAGTTGGGTTGCACGAAAGAAGCAGCTTCAAACATGCCCTGGTTCACTGACGGCGCTTCTTGAACCCTGCTGAGCTGAGTGTGGCTAATGAAGACAGAGAGATCCTCCTTAACACTGTCTACCTTCCCCAGTAATTCAATAGTGTTTCTTTCGATATCATCAAGGCGAGACTCGACACAGGAGAGGCGTGAATGCAAATATTTGAATTCCGTGGTCTGTTCTTTGTTCTGATCTGCAATGGAACAGACAGCAGAATAGGTCCTGCTAAGGTAAACTTTAACTTCAGAAGTGATCCAGCTGAGAGTAGCTATAGCTTGCCTTATCCCTTCCATCGTGCTGCACCTGCTATCACGAAAATCTTCTTCAAACTGCCAGGTATCAAACTCCGAAACGGTGAGACTGAGCTGCTGCAAATCCGAACCAAGCGAGAATGGGTTGTGTTGCTCCATGTCGCGAAGAGGCTTCCTATGTTCCCTCTGCTGCATTAAGTGCTGAGGCGTGGGAGCTCTGGGCGTAGGTGAGAAGCCACATGGCTTAGTCCTTGACACATGATGAGGGGCGCGTGTATGATAGTCCGGGCACCTACCTCGGGAGGGGGACCTCCAATCCATTAAATTAGAGGATGAACTCCTTGCCAAGTCAATTAGTTCAATGATGTGGTTCGAGTTCCTTGCCAAATCTGCTAAGTTGGTGACGTAGCTCTTAGGGAATATATTTATAACCCAATACATTATTTTGTAACAATTGGCCTTTTTCCAAAGTGACTCCAATATTGGCGAGCTTATCTGCTGAATAGTTGAGATTTCTGAGGACATGAAAGAAGAGGATATCGGTTGGGAGAGGAAGAGTTTCAATCCTTTTCTTTAGATTTTGTCTCATTGCTCCTTTCAAGTTCTTGCTTTTCATGCTCTGGATTACATGTCTGGAATCTCCGATCACCTGTAACTTTGCTATGTTCATGGAGGAGGCATACTCAAGAGAATAATAGATCGCCAACCACTCTGCTTCATTATTTATTTTCGTTCCTAATCCCCAAGAGAAGTCTTCAACTATCTTTCCTCCGGGATCAAAAATAATCCCCCCCGCGCCTGCCTCCCCAGGGTTTCCTTTAGAAGCCCCATCAAAGAAGATTGTGTGTCTTTTTTGACTTTTCCACCAGTTATTGAAGGTCTGTTCATCTTTCCTTATCTCCCATTCTTGCAGCAATGGTGTCATATTGGACTGAAGTGAACTCTCTTTTAAAAAGTTTTGGCACCACTGAAATTCGTGCCAATTTAGAGCCTCTTTCTGCTGAAGGGTTATCCCCTTGGTTCTTAGCGATTCTGAAGTTAATGTTATGATTTTGTTGGTTGTTCTGATTTCTGTTTTTGCTTTCCCTTCAAAAACTCGTTGATTTCTTTCCAACCATATTTGCCAACATAAATTCATCGGGAGAAGTTTTAATATTCTGTATAAAGTTGGTTTTGCCTTTCGAACTCCCTGAAAACCGCTGACCCATTTGCCTATCATTTGGTGAATTTGCTTGGGTATTGAGATAAGGTTTGAAATAGGGCCAAGAACCAATTTCCATACCTGCTTGGTGTAGCTGCACTCAATGAAAAGGTGCTAAGAGGTTTCTTCTGCATTTTGACATAAATAGCATCTGGAAGGTCCTTCGATTCCTCGAAGCTTTAGATTATCAGCTGTCAATTGTTTGTTGTGAGCCAGAAACCAGAAGAAGTAATTGATTTTTGGTATGCTATCTGAATTCCAAACCTTCTGCCAAAATATTTGGGTCGTGGAATGCTTAGTGGTGAGTAAATCATATCCAGCCTTGACAGTGTACCTTCCGGCCTTCCCCCAGCCTCTGACATCTTTTGCCCTAACGCTGACTGGAGCTTTCCCATGTAATAACTAGAGGAAAGCCTTGTAATTTTCAACAAGATTTGCTGGGGGTTCTATAACTTTCCAGTCTTTCCATCTTCCAGTTAACGTCCAAATTGCCATATCTGACAGCCTTTGTATTCCTGATTCCTGAAGCCAGATCTTGATGTTTTGGATTTCACTGATTTCTCCTAAGGGGCGCTCTCCTTTGATACTGTCCTTCCAAATATTGATTTTTTCCCCATTGCCCGGGATCCAGTGTAGATGTTCCTTTATTAGATCAGCTGAGGAATGGATTAACCTCCATATTGCTATTCCTTTCTTCTTTTTTAAATTATTCAAACATCTTTGCCGAGGTCCTCTAATGTACTTTTTTCTTATGACCTCCTTCCACCAGTCTCTCTTACTAGTTATCATTCTCCAGACTACTTTAGCTCCCATGGCTTTGCTCATTGTTGTGGGGTCTCGTATTCCCAATCCTCCTCTTTTGCGATTTTCTTTGACTGTTTTCCAATTTACAAGGTGAAACTTCTTACCCTGAGTTTTTCCACCCTGCCAGAGGAACTTTCTGATTTCCTGGCAAATTGTATTTGTGACAGACTTTGGGGCCAAAAGAATGGCTCCTGAGAAGATTGGGATTGAAGTGAGCACGGATTTGATTAGAATGACTTTGCTTGATAGATTTAGCCAGCGGGTTCCCCATGAGCTTATCTTGTTTTTAATTTTTTCTAGGATGGGAGTCCAGGAGGTCGAGGTTGCTTTTTTTAGAGAAATAGGTATACCCAAGTACTTGAAATGAAACCAGTCAAAGCATGGCTTGCATTCTAATATATTAGCTAGATTTCTGAGTTGAAGAGTATTACAATTCCAGCCATAGACATTACATTTTTGGTTGTTTGTTTTCCCCCCGGACGCCCTCAGGAAGGTGGAAAGAGAAATCTTGAATCTATAGGCTATTATAGGCGAAGCACTTCCTAGCAATATGGTATCATCGGCAAATTGAGCGTGGTTTATTGGTTGGACATTTCTAACAATTTCAATTCCGGGGAGGGATCCAGATTCTTGAAGCCTGTTTAGAGTTCTGCTAAAGGAGTCTGCCATAATCACATAGAGACAGGGAGAGAGGGGACATCCCTGCCTCAGTCCTCGAGACAAGCGTAGAAATGAAGAGGGTCTTCCATTTACTAGAGGTGCTATCCATGGTGAACCAATGCAAGCTTTTATCCATCCTATGAAATCTTCCTCAAAGCCAAATTTCTTCATAACTGTAAAAAGGAATTCATGTCTAACTCTATCAAAAGCATTTGCCATATCAAGTTTAATGGCCATACCTGAATCCTTTCTTTGCATGCTTGAATGGATGGCTTCTTGTACTAGCAGAATATTGTCATAAATTTGATGGCCTGTGATAAAACCTCCTTGATTAGGAGAAATTATTCAAGGTAGAAGCCCTTTAACTCTGTTGGCAATGATCTTTGTGAGGATTTTGTAGGAGGACTTGCAAAGGGAGATTGGCCGGTAGTGTTCTAGGGTGAGAGGATTTTTATCTTTGGGGATTAAAGCAATAAAAGAGGAGTTTGTGGCTCCCCCTATTCTTTCTCTTTTCCTGGTCCAGTTTAACATTCGGAGGAGGTCTTTTTTTATCCAATGCCAACATGTCCTGTAGAAGCTTATTGTAAATCCATCAGGTCCGGGAGCTTTGTCCGGATGTAGAGACCAGATTGCCTTTCTGGTTTCATTTTCCGTAATCTGGCCCATTAAATTTTTGTTATCGGCCTTTGATATGAGATTAGGAATCTCTTTGCTCATGTATTCCATGTCTTCTTGAAGCACGTCCTCATTGCTATTGTATAATCTTTCAAAATGAGCTTTTGCTTCTTTTAAAATGTGGTCTTGGCCCTCAATTTTCGCTCCATCCTCCTTTGTGATGCTCTCAATATTGTTCTTCCTATATCTCTCCTTACATTGTGCATGAAAAAATTTGGTATTTCTGTCTCCTGCTTTTAGCCAGAGACTTCGGGATTTTAATCTCCATTCTTCTTCCTCTTTTTTAGCTACTTTTTGGATTTTCTCCTCCATTTCTTTTTCCTCCATAAGCATGTCTTCAGTGACTGGGTTTTGTTCCATTTTGATTTGGAGGTTCCCTAAATCTCTTTGCAAATTCTCTAGCTCCTCCCCAGGCTTTATATAATTCGTTTTAGCCCAATTTTTTAATGTGCTTTTCACCAACTTGAGTTTCGAATCCCATATAAATCCTGGTGACCCTGGGATGAATTGTCTCCACACAGCTTTCACCTCCTCTAAACATTCCTCATTTTCAAGCCAGGCAGGGTTATATCTAAATGGAAGAGGACCTAGATTTCCAGGAGAGGAGAAGAATAAAGAGATAGGTTTGTGATCAGACGCTGCAGAGGCGAGGATATTTGAGTTAGGAAGTTTAGCACCGGAAATAAAAGAATTGCTTAATAAGAACCTGTCGAGTCTGGCTGCTATATGATTTGGCCCAACTCTTTTATTGTTCCACGTGAAGGTGCCTTGCTTGGGCTTGACATCAACAAGATTCCAGGCTGCCAACATATCTTCCATTTTTTCCCCATAAGGATCTCTAACTTTCGATCCTCCCTTTCTTTCAGCTACTGAAATGGTGACATTGAAATCTCCCGCAAGAATGCATGGAGATCCAGCTATCCTGTGGCTTAAACCTATTAACTGATCCCAAAATTGTTCCTTCTGTCCATAGACAGTAGGACCATAGATATTCCCTATCCAAAAAAATTTATTGCTTGCTTTTTCCTCCAATTCTACAAAAATCCAATGTCGGTTAGAGAAAGAGACTTTATTTTGATACATACCTTTTTCCCACCAGGTGATGATTCCTACAGAAGCCCCTGAGGAGATCGCTGCTGTTCCTTCCCCACTGGGACAGACTTGTTTCATGAGATTAAGACTTTCCTCCTCTTGCATTTTAGTCTCCTGGATCAGAAGGATTGAAAACTTTTCCATTCTTTTTATTCTTTTTATTGCTTCTGCTTTCTGTCGTCCACCTAATCCTTTGCAATTCCAGGAGACTATTTTCATTATTTCTTTGATGGTTGAGGACCTGCTCTGTCCTTTCTTTCCTCCTGAGTTCCTTGCTGCTATTTTCCATTCGAAATTATTCTTACATGTTGGTCCAGGCTGGTTTGCTTACCCGCCGCCTTTTCTCTGGCTGCTTCTTGTTCTCTTATTACTTTGTTGTATTTCCTTCCTCTTTTCACCATAGGTTCCTGCTCCTCGTCTTTACTATCTGAAGTTTCTTCTTGGAATAGTTTTGCTTTTGCCCGCATTATTGATCCTCCGAATTTTAATGAGGGTTCTATTTCTACTGCTGGGGTCTGGTGTGTCAAGATGCGAACTTGCTGATTTCTGATATCAAACTGTTCCTCTTTTTCTTGGTCCTGCTCCATTTGTTTCTCTTTCTCCTGCTCCTCACCATCTTCTTCTATTGTCAACACTTGAAACTTATTTGCATTTTCTGTGTTTTTTACTGGAGTTTTGGAGACTGGATTGGTTTTGCTCCCTTTTTTCCTTGTGACTTCGTTCCATTCCCCACCTTGAGCTTCCTCTTCTTCTATGACTTTCCTTTTTGGGCATAGTATAGCAAAATGTCCATATTCATGGCAAGCTTTGCATTTGAATGGAATTTGCTCGTAGTCGACTGTTTGTCTGTGGCTCCATCCATCCATTGATAGGTTTATTGCTTCCGGTAGCCCCTTTTCCAGATCAACTTCTACACATATTCTTGCACATGAAAACATCGGGGGTTTTGGCTCATATTTATCGATGTATTTCCCTAATGAATTTCCTATAGCTCGAAAATCTTCATCATTCCAGCAATGTAGCGGGAGATGTGGCAGTTTGACCCAGACTGGAACAACAGATGGGATGTCTTTCTCTGGATCAAAGGAGAGGTCCCATTTGTTTAAGTACATTCCTCTCGGCCCCATAAAGTAAGGACCATTCTTGAATATTAAATCTCTATCCTCCCTTTTTTCGAAATAAAAAACGAAGAACCCTTTGCCGCAAAAGATTTGCTGAACTTCCCCTTGGATTAATGGTCTCCAGTTTTTGTTGAGCCACATTTCTATCGAGCGGGGTGAAGGCCATAAGCCTGTAAAATTCCCTACTAGACCCTTGTCTGCAAGAGCCACGGCCTTGCATTTTGAGGCAGTCGACGTTAGCTTGACCTCTGGAACCTCCGCTTTTTTCACGAACTTAGAATCTTTCGCAGCAGTCGATTTAGGAATAACTGGTTGGGAATCAACCAGTGATTTGAAACGATCAACGATGTGGAGTCGAGCTTCGTCCGGGGCCTCCTGCCCCGGGTCTGGAGGAGGATCCATGCAAACTCCCTGCTAACAGAAACCCTAACCATAATTTGAGAATTTCATAATAGTCTATAACCGCAATTCGATGTCTAGATCCGATTCTGGTTGTTGTGCGAGTCGAAGCTCCAAATCCACTAGAACTAGCGCCCTGATATAACTTGTTACACACATATAACTTGAAATATGACTTTCAAAACACTTCTTATTTAATTAATAATTTGCTTCTCAAATAACAATGCCTCACAGGATAATCTTCGGTTACAATCAGTGAGAGAATAGATAAGAGAAGTAAGAAGTTACTGTGGCTCTATTCTGGAAGTAAATATCAGTTCATCTTAATATTAGATGACTGATCTTTCTGCACTCAGAATGGCTGATATTCAAATGGGCCTCCTGCCCCGGGTCTGGAGGAGGATCCATGCAAACTCCCTGCTAACAGAAACCCTAACCGTAATTTGAGAATTTCATAATAGTCTATAACCGCAATTCGATGTCTAGATCCGATTCTGGTTGTTGTGCGAGTCGAAGCTCCAAATCCACTAGAACTAGCGCCCTGATATAACTTGTTACACACATATAACTTGAAATATGACTTTCAAAACACTTCTTATTTAATTAATAATTTGCTTCTCAAATAACAATGCCTCACAGGCTAATCTTCGGTTACAATCAGTGAGAGAATAGATAAGAGAAGTAAGAAGTTACTGTGGCTCTATTCTGGAAGTAAATATCAGTTCATCTTAATATTAGATGACTGATATTTCTGCACTCAGAATGGCTGATCTTCAAATGGGCACCATCACCTTCAACTAGCTCTCTTCTTCAGTGGAAACCCTCTCCAAATCTAGCTGTGGTTGAGAGAATGAGATAGAAGAGAAGGATGGTTCACCTCTGAAGCTGAACTCTGATATGTGGCTCTTATAATGTCTGTAAAAATGGATGAACTATCTCTCCACCAAGTCTTGGGCGCATTCACTGGATCAAACTTCTTCAACAGGAGAATCTTCACTAAAACTAGCTGCAGAATCACTGTTGGAGGAACCTGTTCTCCTGTATGACTGTAGATATTCAATGGAGGCTGGAATCATATGTTACTAGCTGCAATATCTTGATAAGGACCTGCACAACACTCATTGGAAACTATGGGACTTGGGGCACATCACCCAAGAAGCACAGCTGAGGCACATCACTCAACTAGAGAAGCATCAGAGCTCTCATGAGAAAACATAAATGATGAAAAGTTGTCAAATGAAGTTGATTGGATTCTTTTATAAACTTCATGATGACCTGCTGAGCAAGTTCTTGGCTTGGTGACCTGTGAGAGTAGGTTACCCACTTTCTCATTCTACTCCAAAGCCATGAGGGCACCTTTTTTGAGGAGAATAGCAACTTCTGAGCTTTCAAAACTTTCTTTCCTTCATCTCCTTCACTGAATTTGTCCAAGTGCACTTTAGGTAGCTTTTTTGGTTGTTGCTATTTTCTTTTAGAAACCTTTTTTGAATCTTTCCACTTTCTTTACTTTCCTCTTTCCTGCTTCTGTCTGATTTTTCCAGCTTTTGTTAGATTCCTTTCTGGGTTCATCTTGCCAACTTGTCTCCACTAGATTCCTTAGTTTTTCTGAGCCTTTACCACTTTGGAAAGTTTGGCTCACTTACCAATTCAAATTTCCTAGGAATATCATCACCACTTGCTAATATTTATTAGCAACATTTATTATTAAAATATCATAATTCTCAGAATTAATTCAGACTTCAGAATTTAATTAATTAATTCAAAATTAATTAACCACTATAGTAATTGCCTCAAAACTTCCCCATTAATTAAATTCTCATTTAATTAATCACTTAGACTTAGTCATGGGGTTAATAACTACATGGGGGGCTCACCTTGTCCATTTAATTCCCAAATACAACCTTAGGCACCTTTCATGAGGTAGTTTCCATACTTGCTTATTAATTAAATAATGATTGCCTAGGTGACTTAGGCCAAAATTACCCTATGGACCATAGCAAAATATGGGGACATGACACTCTGCGAATGAATTTTAGAGTTTCATATAGTACCTTGGGGATTGCAGTCATCAGTGGCAATTTCCCTCGTCATTGAATAGCGGGAATACATCAATGTCCCCTACTTGATGGATTCTTCAGGTGTTCGACTTCAGAACCCTATGTTCACATATGTTAGAATGTACTAGGTACCTTGGGTCCCATTTTCATTATTGGTGGGATTCCCTCGCGTTTGTTAACGGTATACACCAATGACCGGTAATCAAACAGAATCCTCCATGCTCAACTTCACCTCATTTATTCGCATGTTTAGGATTTGTACCTTGTGACAGTTTGGATGAAAACCTTGGGCCTGTGATAGCATTATCACCTTTTGTTATTTCCCAAGTTGCGCAAGATTGAGCCACACCCATTTTTTTTCTCTTGATGAGACATAGATCCAGTTTGTTGTTATGGCTATGATCTCCTGTTTGACATGGATCCATGCTTTTATTTCAATGGCCATGCTATATACATCTTTCAATTATGTATTGGAGGTTATATTCTTCTGAATATCTCCTAATGTCATGATTGTAAATTGCTCGCTAACCTGGTTTTTGTTTCAGGTACTTTTGTGACTTTGTCCTATGGTTTCCTTGCTTCTCCTCTGACTTGGATTGTAATGTATTTCGGTCATCGTTTCCCTCTGACCTCACACATTAGGGGGCATCTGTTATCGGTCAAATTAGCACTTCTCCGTCCATGACCACATTGCCTTGACGGTCACACAAAAGGACACTATGGATGGAAGAGCTTACTTGGCCTTAGATGATTTAGGAGCTGAATCCCACGATGTTCAGCTTAATTTTTTTTTTTTTTTTTTACAATTTCAGTATAAAACCGCGACCTTTATACTTGACATGGCGCGGGTCACCCATAGGTCTCTATATTGACAACCCACGGGTATCAACTAAAATTTGCACCCGCGAACTGCTAATCTAGTAAGTCGCAAGTCACTCGCATGGTGATAGATGTCATGGTCGCGGGTATCTTAAGAAAAGTTGAAAAAATATATACGAATTGGGATTAGTTGAGTCAGGTATTCCAACTTCCCCAACTTCCCAATTCAACCATCTTTTGAACCAATCCTCCTTGCATTGTTATAAATACAAGGGGAGGGCATGAGAAAGGAAAAATTGGAGAGAGCTATTGTTATGCTGAAGGAATTCTAAGTCAAGAGAGAGGAGCAAGAACCTAGGGCCTCATTGCGAAGGTGCTTGATGCAGAGTCAGGTATAACATTTTTAATTACTGCATTCTTTGACAATAAAATATTGAGGCACTCTTCCTTTCCCAATAAAAGTGTTAATGTTTATTTCCCTTGTTATATTTTGAGCATTAATTCAACATACTCTAGGATCTTTACTGAGAGAATAACATGTACAACATATCAATCATATCAAGCAATCACATAAGACAATGGACACACAGAGTTTCACTGGGGAAAACCATAAAGGTGAAAAACCCCACAACTTCCTCAGAGATAGAAAGAGCAATGAGACAACCAAAGTACAAGAGATAGTCTTCTACTAGCAGGTGCTCCTCCTCCTCAACTAGTGCGACACTTTTCGAGTAGTGTAGATGTCAATAATGAGATGATCAAATAGAGAGATCCCGCTCTCTATTTATACTTGTCCTGAGCTACCTAATAAACCAGTGGGGCCGACTTGTCTAACTCAGTCTAATAACCCATGGTTACATTAATCTGGGCCGACCCCTTACTAGGTGGTCTAATAACCCATCGGCAAGTTACAACACTTGCGACACTTGTCAATACAAATGAAGACACTTCCATATATAGGAATAATACATCTCTATAGGAGTACAATAAATACATAGATGAAATACATTCCGAAGTTACATATACATCAACACTCCCTCTTAACTAGGAAGGTATTTCTCGACACATATCTGCTAGCACAAGTCTTCTTCTCTGGATCATCGTCACTGGATCATCGTCATCGAACCATCATCATCGAATCATCATCACTTCTACTATCTCAATCAATCTCCAATCTACTCGTCATAGGAATTTCTATAGAGCCTTTCATACTGAATGTAGGCCCTCCACCTATAGGTCTTCATCATCAACATATCTGCAAGCAAGCCATCAAGTATTTACACCTCAGGACTGATTACACTGCTTCTGCAAAACCTGCAAGATCTCCCAGGACTAATTGCACTGCCTCTGCAAAACCTGTAAGAGCATCTCAGGACTGATCATATGCCTCTGCAAAACCTGTGTACCATACTATCACATCATCATTTTTAGATCATCGTCAACGTCCACGGAGCACGACCCAGATGCACACACACAACACTTACACTCACCAGCATGGGAGGACCAACCTACTACCATCTGTGAAAGGCTCACATCACTTACATCAATGACCATGGGAGGACCAAACTACCACCATGTCGAAACGACTTTAGCAATTACATCAATGACCATGGGAGGACTAACCTACCACCATGTTGGAAAAGCTCGGCAATTACATCAACGACCATGGGAGGACTAACCTACCACCATGTCGAAAAATCCTGACAATTACATCAACGAACATCGGAGGACTAACCTACCACCATGTCGGAAAAGCCCATCCAGCCCTTACAACTCACCATGGGAGGACTAACCTACCACCATGTGAGAATGGCCCAACCCTTAAATCTGCACCATAGGAGGACTAACCTACCATTATGTGAGAATGGCCTAGCACTTACATCAACGACCATGGGAGGACTAACCTAGCACCATGTCGGAATGGGTTGTGTGCATCTGTGTCTCCGGATTCATCACTTCCCATTGGAAGGTATCTCGATCTGAAGTACACCAAGTCTCCCTCTGAAGTATTCAAACTTCACTCTGGAAAGCGGATTGGTCAACACATCGGCTATCTGCTCGTCCATCGCAACATACAGGAGCTTCACTGCTCCTCTCTGCACCATATCCCTGATATAGTGATACTTGATCTCAATGTGCTTTGACTTGTCATGGAACATTGGGTTCTCCGAAAACTTCACACAACTCTGGTTGTCGCAATATATACAAGTAGCACTCAGCAGGAGATCAAACAAATTAGACAGTAGCTTCCTAAGCCATACTGCCTCACAATTGGCTGAACAAACTGTGACATACTCTGCTTCAGCTGTACTCAATGCCACACAGGACTTCTTCCTGCTAAACCAAGAGATCATACCGGATCCCATATTGAAGCAACACCTCGATGTGCTCTTCCGATCAATGGCACTGCCTTCCCAATCCGAATCAACATAACCCTCCAGGTTAAACTTTTGATTCGCCTCATACTTGATCCCATAGTCAACTGTACCCTTCAGGTACCTTAGAATATGCTTTGCAGCTATTAAGTGAACATGTCTCAGATCTGTCAAGTACTGGCTCAAGGTGTTCACCACCGCAAAGAAGATATCTGGTCTTGTATTCATCAGGTACATCAAGGACCCAATCATCTGACGATACATCATAGCATCAACCGGCTCAGATGAAGCATCACACAGAAGCTTCAGGTTCAATGTCATAGGTGTGGCCATGGCCTTGCAGTCCATCATACCGAACCTCTTCAGGATCTCTACTGCATACTTCCCTTGTCCAAGGAAGATTCCATCTTCACTCTGCCACACCTCCATACCAAGAAAGTAATGCATCATACCCAAGTCTTGTTGATGCCTCGAATATCGCAGCATCAATCAGCAAGGGATTCTCCCCAGTAAGTGGTCCCAATTAGATCACCCACCGTTTGGTGTAGGGAATTCGTCCGGTTAACGGTCCGGCTACCGTATAGGTTTCACAGATTTGTTTATTTTATCGGTTGCGGCCCGATCCACCATTTATGTATTTTATATTAGAGAATGATATGCAAGTTCCCTAAATTAAATGCATGCTATGAAACAAATCTATTCTAACTATCCTAACTTAAATTAACCTATCCTTGCAAGGAGTAGAATTTAAAATATGAGTACATTACTGAAAGAAACATCTGGAGAATTAAACAGATAGCCATTAATCATCAAGACGTATTTTCAGTAGAATGTGGGTAATATCAAAGATAATTCTGATTTTATAAAATGCATTCCATTTACTCATGAGACACAGAGATTTGCAAAGAAATAAGATCAACCATATCATATAATTAGCTCATAGGATCTAGGAAAGATCTCATAGAATGTGTATGAAATGTGCAGAAATAGTTCGGCTATCATTCATCACAACCCAAAGCAAATAATGCACCAGCTTCCACAGGCCAAAATCCTTTCTCTATTCATGTATCTGAAATAATTCATGTACATCAGAAGAAAATCTTTTAAATGCCAAAAGTCCCTCTATCCTCTTCTATTCATCTATATATAGCTTTACAAAATGCTCCAAGAGCTGCCACCTATACCCTAACCATTTATATTCCTCTAATTTGTCTTGTAGTGTCCATGTCACAAAAAGAGAATAAAAACCCAAAATATTACAAAAATGGATGTGATGGAGGCCCAAATGTCATCTAATAATTAATACATAGGATGACTGAAAGAAAAGACGTTGGTCGCAGACCAATGTAATAAGACAGAAGATATATTATTTATGAGTTGGTGCCTTTGCTTATTTGGGCGTTTCTGCTGAGGCTGATACTCTTGCTGGGGCTTGAACTATTGGTGCTGCGGGGAATTCTATTGAATTTGATGCCTCTGCTACTCCTATTGTTGCTTGATGTGTTCCCGTTGTTATCATCTTGTATGTTTCTACTATATGCTTCACCTAGAGACTGGTCTATTTTATGATATTGTTTGCATCCAGGGGAAGCATGGTCTTCAAAGAAACTACATGCTTGGCCAACTCTTCTTCAAGATTAGCGACTTCTACTGTTGTAGCTTGGAGACTCTCATTTAGGAGGTATGTGCGAATTGTATCCTGGCCAATCCACTCGTGAAGATCCTCTGAGGTCAAGGCATCTACCTTTGTAACATAGTCTATTTCAACGTTCAAACCCTCCTTTAGATCAGATAATCGTTGGGATTTATCTGGAAACTATTCTATGGTTTGGGGTATTTTCACCTAGAAGTTTTCTTGGGTGGTTCGTATTTTCAAATATAAATTCCCGCATTGTTCAAGTGTAACCATGGCCACTTCATTCAATTTTACTCCGTAATTCTGGCAAAACCCCAAGAGGCGGATATCCGCTTTGAAACCGGCGATGGATTTAAGAGGGAGTCTTTCTGGGAATCCTGATCTTCCCTCTCTCCATTCCATTTTCCTCCTAATGTCTTCAACAATACGTGTGTACTTTCTCCTACGCCTAGTGGCCTCAGCATTTATTTCTTTGATCCTAACCACTAATTCCTTCAACTTGCAGATTTATTCCATTGTGAGCTCTTGAATCTTGTGTATCCTTTTCATAATTGCACAAGCCTACTCATGAAAGGGTCCCAAGTTGCCAACCTTGTTGGTTGCGAGTTGTAATTGATATTCTAGCAGTTCCTCCTTTTCTTCTAGCTTCTCTACGCTCTCCTTTAGGTCATCAATCTTTTGAGCGGTATCAAATTTCTCCGACTCCAACTGTAGGTTGCGGATTTATATAACTCTTTTCTCTGTTTCCAGAGCTCTTATTTGTATCACCAAAGCTCTCTTTTCACCTTCTAGATACTGAAATATTCTGTTGAATTCTTCCTTCAAAGGGTGTCACATTTTTCAACCATCAAATTTGAATAATTATGCTCTTTGACCAGAGTTTCTTGCAGATGGTGGGATTTCTCCTTCTCCAATTCTAACTCGTCTAATAATATGTCAACATTGTCGGTCGTTGCTAGGACAGAGGCCATAGAAATAGATGCCATGAGATTGTGTGCACGTTGGGTACCTTGCATGACTGTAGTTTCATGCCTAGTGACAATATCAGGTTGAAAAGGCCTCTTCATTCTGGTCATTGTTTCTTTAATAATGGAATTCCTTTTCTTGTTGTAGGTAAACTTATCCCATTGGGAAACTGTACTACTCTTGGATGGTGTAAAAGGGACAATTGGGAGGTCCCTTATGGGAGAAACCATGTCCAAGTCTTGTATATTTGGGCTTTTTGGGTCAGCATCTTTTTTTAATTTCTTTTCCTCTTCTTCTTTTCTTTGCGCTTCTTCCTCCTATTCCCTTCTCAATTTGTCATCTTCTTCTTGTTGGGCAATTTCTTCTAGCCTACTCCTTTCCTCCTCCTGAATCCTTCGAGCTTCATCTTCAACTGCTTGCATCCTTTGAGTTCTTTCTGGAGTTCATCTTCTTTTGCGTTGTTTTCTCTATTAGTAGCTTCTCTTTGGATTTTCTCGGCTGCTTCTTTTATCTCTTGCTCTTCTTTAGAGAGAGTTTGAAAAAATTCTGCTGCTTCCTTTTCCTTCTGTTGCTTTGCACTTTTCACAGTGCCAGAGCTAGAACTGGCCCCGACTTTACTTGGCCGACAAATTTGCAATTCGGTCATGTTACTGACCCCACGATACGTTTCTTCTTCCTCATCATAATAGTGGGCAAATTCAAAGTTGGCATGGAGCTCTTTGCAATGTCGTGCAGCTTTGCCTTGTCAATCGTTCCTCCAGAAAATCCTCTCACCAAAGTGAAAGTCTTTCAGTTCTGCAATGAACTCTTCTACAGTTGCAATTCCTGAGAACTTGTAGGCCCCAACATAGAAAGGTAATGTTAAGATCCTGGTGGGTGGCCTTCACTAACATCTCGAGGTTTTGGTGTAACGGTTCGTATCATCTGGTGTCAGAGCCTCCACCCAGGTTCAAGTCACAAAGCAGGTGGCAACGCCGGCATTACAGTGTTCGATCAGGGCTCGTACGACGCAAAGGGGACACCACCGTACAGGCGCACATCCAGCCCAGAGTTTGGACTGCGGAGCGTGGTGGGATGTTAAGATCCTGGTGGGTGGCCTTCATTAACATCTCGACATTTTGGTGTAACGGTTCGTATCATCGGAACCTATTTCAACCCTTCTCTTTACTATGTTAGTATATTGTTGTTGGACGCATATGCTTTGTAATTCATCTCGTAGTATTTGTTGATCCGTAGTTTATATTAGCCCATAGTATTGACCCATAGTATTGGACGCATATGCTTTGTAAGTCGCCCCGTAGTATTATATGTCCCATGGTTTTGACTCATAGTATTGGGCATAGACTTAGTATATAAGTGTGTGTTGAGGTCCTTGAAGGCACCGTGAAGTTAATTGTATTGAGCTTGCTCAAAGGAGGTTGCCCCCTCGAAGTGGCCCGTGATCAATATAAAAGTGATTCTGTTCTATTATTTATGATATCTCGTGTATTTACATTAATTAATTATTGCAAGTTAATCACATCTGGTATCAGAGCACTTTCTTGGGCTCGTTGGGTGGAATTTCTGCCAATTTTTTTTTCACATCTGTTGCAGCTTCGGATTTGGGAATAATCCCTATCCGCTTAACTGTGGGAAGTACTTTGGCATAATCCCTAAAAATCATTGTGAGTAGTACCACAGGAACCCCAAAGTAGCTGGCCCATTGAAAGGACCTGCCAGCGAAAAGGGCAACGACCCCTACCTGATTGACTAGTTCCCAACCATGAGGTAAACCAAGAGCTGTCGTTTGTGGCAAAGTGGTTATCATTTTTACCTGAGCCATGGAGTGAGGGGTACTGCCCCAATATGCAAGCCGTCAGACAGCATTGGTGGCCGAGTGAAAAACCTGAACTGTTAAGAAGCCGTACATACCTGGGGTCCATATCTATTTTCAGTTGAACTGTTGCCGATCACTTCCGCTCCAGATCCAGCCATTTAAAATCTATTATGAAATTCGTTCCAGATCCAGTCGTTGTTGCAGATCCAGCCGTTTTCGATCCCTTCCACGCCGTTGCCGATCCATTTCTGAAAAAAAAAAACAAAAAAAGGTATAAAATTCAGTTTTTTCTCCATATCTACCTTGTTTTCACTCTGTTTCCCTTGAAATTTTCGGGGAACCCCTGTCATCCCATTCTGCATCTTTCATTCCTTAGGACCCTATCCCCAATTCCCCTTCACAAAGCCCGAAATCCCACATTTGTCTATTTTTAGGGTTTTCCATAACTTCCTCAGATTTCACCCAATCACCTTCAAATTTTACCACAGAGTTCCTTTCTGAATTCTACTTCTTTGTCCCTCTCTGCCAAATTTTCTCATTCTATCACCCCTCTTCTGAAATCCCCCTTTTTGCTTTCTTGTCCTTTCGACAGTGTCCAAAATCTAGTTAAACCCCAATTACCCATCAGATTGTTTCCCCAATCCAAATTTCCATTTACTAAATCAACTTCTATTTGTGTTTTTCTACCCATTCCACCCAAAAAAAAACCTGGTTATGGTTGTCACCCGTGCAGGAGCACACACCATGGAGGAAGCACTTGCAGCCATCCAAACCAAACTCCAAGATCTAGATGAAAAATTTCTCAGCCTCCATCTTCAGCATTAAGCCATGAACAATACCAGACAGCTAGAATCTTTTGCAGCCACCGGGTTCTCTTCTTCCAGCAATTTTCGTGGGCCGAAGCTTGATTTTCCTCGCTTCAATGGTACTGATTCGACTGGATGGATATATCGAGCAAAACAATATTTCAGTCTGCATAATACTTCTGATGCCCGGAAAGTTCCACTTGCATCCTTTCATTTGGAATAGGAAGCCCTTCAATGGTACCATTGGTACATCAAAGCTCATCCTGAGCCAAACTGGACAGATTTTTGCCAACTCATTTTGCCACGATTTGGTCCTAGGGCTTTTGATGATTTCACAGGAGCACTCACTAAACTTCACCAAATTGGCACAGTGAGAGAGTATCAGACAGAATTTGAGAAATTGGCCAATCACAAAGAAGGATTGTCTGATGAATTCTACAGGATTTGTTTTATCAGTGGTCTCAAGGATGAAATCCGCTCAGAGGTCAAAATGTTTTGTCCCAACACAATGATGGAAGTCCTAGGGTTGGCTAAGCTGGCCGAGAACAAGATCGCCGCTCAACAACGCTCCAAACCCACCTTTGTTCCCTTCAGAAATATGGGTTCCCAACGACCTCCCATCACGCCTGCTCCTCAACCAACTCCTATCAAGCATTTGTCTGAAATAGAAATGCAGGAACGCCGAGAAAAAGGGCTTTGCTATAATTGTGATGAGAAATTCAATCAGGGACATAGATGTGTTCAACAAAAGCTCTATCTCTTGGATGTGGGTTCTCCACATTCCTTAGAACTTGGTGAAGAAGCTATAGATACAGTATATGATCAGATCGACACTCAACACCCGCCTATTGACACCCCATCTCAGGACGACCCACCCGAGATCTCTCTCCATGCTGTAATCGGCGTCACCACCCCACAAACAATGCGGGTCAGGGGATACTTCAAGAATCTCCCTCTTACCATACTCATTGATTCTGGTAGCACTCATAACTTCATTGACCCTCAGATTGCCAAACAGGCTGATTGTTTTGTCCATCCTTGCTCCAACTTTGAAGTCATGGTTGCCAATGGGGGCACCTTACCTTGCAAGGGGATGTGTCACAATGTGCGTATCTCTATGGAAGATTATAACCTACGCTCTGACATGTTTTCCTTGTCCTTAGGCGGATGTGATGTGGTTTTGGGCATTCAATGGCTACGCACACTTGGCCCCATCTTATGGGATTTTGCTGAACTTTGGATGCAGTTTAAAGTTAATGGGGCACAACACAAATTTATGGGCTTACAACCAGGGTCTCTCTGCATCATCAGTTCACATTGCCTGGAAAAAATCCTTAAGAAGAATTCACATGGTGTCATCGCTCAACTCAATTCCATTCAGATGCACCCATCAACAGTCTCCACTACTTCCTTGGATAGATATGCAGGTATCTTTGCTGAACCAATGCACTTGCTACCTTTAAGAGACCTTTTCGGTCAGAATTTAGCCACATCTACCTCTCAGCAAGAAATGATGGCTATTTTGCATGCAGTACAAAAGTGGCAGCCATACCTGTTAGGGAATTATTTCTGCATCAAGACTGATCTCCCGAGTCTAGAAAATTTTCTAGAACAATGGGTCTCCTCCCCAACACACCTCTCATGGGTTATCCCTATGTGATCACTTACAAGAAGGGTAAGGACAATATGGTGGAAGATGCTCCTTCTCGCACAATTGATGACCTAGTTTCTCTTACAGCTCTTTCTCTACTTGTTCCAAATTGGTTGCAATATGTTCAACAGGGCTATCTCTTCTATGAAATCCATGCTTCTTCATCAACAGGGCACTCTGGGTTCTGCAAAATGTATGACCGGGAACAATGTAACTTTTTTGGCAGGGACTAAAAATGACAATTCAACAGATGGTGGTTGATGATGATACTTTCCAAGTCAACAAGGGAGAAACGACACTCCTTTCGAGATTGCTCAAACCCTTTCCCATCCCTACACAGCTTTGGCCAACTATTTCTATGGATTTCCTAGCAGCGCTCTGGTGGTACAATACCACATGTCAAAGGACACCATATGAAGCAGTCTATGGAAAAACACCACCAGTTCTTCTTCCATACACCCTTAGCAGCTCCCCCGTTCAGGAAATTGACTCGGTTCTTCGAAACCGCGATCAGATTCTTCTCATTCTGCAGGACAATCTTCACATGGCCAGAATTCGCCTGAAACAACAAGCCGATCAGCACCGTTCTGAGCGCATTTTCCACGCAGCTGATAGGGTTCTTCTTCATCTACATCCTTCCAAGCAATCCTCCTTGACACTCCAAAGGCGTCAGTGGCCCGAAATGCACCCCGAGGATGCTACCGGGGAACCACTCCTTCAGATTCTGCAGCAATTTCTCCAACCAAAGCTTTGAGGACAAAGCTTTTTTTAAGGGAGAGGGGATGTTAGGAACCTATGCCAACCCTTCTCTTTACTATGTTAGTATATTGTTGTTGGATGCATATGCTTTGTAAGTCGTCCCGTAGTATTTGTTGATCCGTAGTTTATATTAGCCCATAGTATTGACCCATAGTATTGGACGCATATGCTTTGTAATCCGTCCCGTAGTATTATATGTCCCATGGTTTTGAATCATAGTATTGGGAATAGACTTAGTATATAAGTGTGTGTTGAGGTCATTGAAGGCACCGTGAAGTTAATTGTATTGAGCTTGCTCAAAGGAGGTTTCCCCCTCGAAGTGGTCCGTGATCAATATAAAAGTGATTCTGTTCTATTATTTCTAATATCTCATGTATTTACATTAATTAATTATTGCAGGTTCATCACATCTCCTCCAGAAAATCCTCTCACTAAAGTGAAAGTCTTTCAGTTCTGCAATGAACTCTTCTACAGTTGCAATTCTTGAGAACTTGTAGGCCCCAACATAGAAAGGTAAAGGCGGGAAAGTGGCCTTCTTTGCTTTGTACAAGGTGCTCCCCACCCCATCAATGAACACTTGCCTCACTGCCTCCTTGTGTACCACATAATTAGTGGCGTATCTCGGTAGGATATACGGGGGTTTAGAGCCTCCATACATTCTTATGTAGGTGCCTTCTGACGAAAAATAGAAATCACCATACTTTTCCAGAACTTCCATGGAGTTCTCAAATAAGCAGTTGGGTTCCTCGTTGAACATTAATTAGTATAGAGGCATGATAAACTCCTCACAAATGAGTTTGTAATGCCTCTTGTAATTTTGAGCCCAAAATATTTTGTAAGCGATGAATACTGAGGTCTCGGTCGAGTTCCATATGCATCCTAAATTGGGAAAGGGACACTTTTCCACAACACAATCTATCAAGTAGGACGCCATGTAACATTATGCTATTTTCTCCACTAGCCCTTCTTATGCAGCAATTATAGCTGATGTTAAGCTGTCTGAGAGAATATCAACCCAGTTAAAAATTGTTCCTTTGAACGCCACATAGTGGATGATGGGCACCCATCGTAGCACAAACATCGTCCCATCGGGTCTTCCAAAGATTCTGCTTAGCATGAGAGAAATCAATTTGAAAGGGGGTCTTAGATTTTGAACCTCATACTCTTCACTGTCCTTTTTCCTGATTTGTTTGCCTGAGATTAGTATCCTACTAGCCATCTCTAGATTATCCATTTTTATGTCTTCTAGCCATGCATCATCCAACCGCTACTGGGGCATGGGAAATTTATAAGCCGTTGAGATATAGGATGGGTGAAATGAAGCAAAAGCTTCTCCTTTGTTGTCTACAAGAACTCTTGTCTCGGTATTCGCATGCCGCAGAAGCCACCCAATTACTTCTGAGCAGGGGAAAATCTCTGGACAGGTGGAAGCTTTGGATATACATGAGTTTATGATATTTTGGTACAGACATTCTTCTTCAAGAAGAGCTTTAGCGAAGTTCTAGTCTCTTACCATACGGTATACATCTCCCCATTTCACTTATGGGGGCACGTCTGTGGTGCACCTAGTGTCTTGGAATAAAGTTTCCACCCTTGTGTTGTCATCAGTCGTGTAGGTTACCTTTGACCTTTTCCTGCCACCTTTAGTTATTTGAAAAATCCTGTAGGCATATGGCAGAGCATCAATAATTTAAATCATCATTTTCTTCATACTATTGAGGCCTAAATGCCAACTGAAAGTTTCTAATTCTACTCGTTTCATGACTGATTTTTTTTAAATGGCTCTTCTATTTCAGTTTAAAAATTTACATCACATGCTATTTCACAATCTCAGTGTGAAACTAGAAAACGTTTATGTAGGACGCTATATTGCAACTATGAAGAATAAGGGGTATGCATTTCATAATGACAAACCGTAAGCGCAAAGCGATTTTGAGTACTACGTTACAAAGCACAAAAACAACATAAACTTTCACATTTTGGGAAAGAATATCGATTGTTCTTCATGTAAGGGTGGATGGGGCTAGTTTAGAGATTACAAAATTGACGGCTTAATGGGTGTTCAGGATCTCGGAAATGTCCATATTCATACGAAAACAAGACCTTGACGCGTTTAAATGGATAAAGGCATGGGTCGCTTCGGCCAAAGTTAAACTACACAGCTTGACGTAGATAAGAGAACCATGCATATAATATTCATCTTAACCATTACAATTTAGTCCATGAGGCTTGATAGGGTACTTACCTGTTGAAAGATGATGGCAAGAAGGCGTTGATACCACGGCGGAACAGGTGAGCCTATAGCAGGTGCTTGCAACTCGAATGGAAAACAGAATGGGTGCTCCAACCAATGAAAATAGCGAAAACCCAACGGGGTTCATGTCCTATATATATAAAAGTGATACATGGGATTTATTAATAGGGTGGTTGCAGATCATTAAAACGGGGTTAAAGCGACGTACAGATGGGTCAAATCGACCTTTTTCTTATTAAATGCGACCGTCGAAATCAGAAAGACTCGATTAAGTTCTCCGTTTGCTGCGGAAGGAAAAGCGAAGTTTGCCCGCCATTGCGGGAGGATTGTCCGAGCTTTTCCGCAAGAGAAAGTGTGACTCTATGCATCGGCCAACTTAAGTGAGTTTTCCCACCTTTGCGGAAGAGTTATCCGAGTTCTTTCGAAAATGTGCCACTCTACCCGCCGGTGCGGAAGAATTTCTTGAAGATCTTCGCTATTGCAGGAAAGATAAATGATTCCTTCCGCCACAGTGACTTATTCATAAAAATCCGATCGTTTGCGGAAAAGTTAGGCGAGTTCTCCCGCCATTGCGGAGAAACTTGGTGAATTTGTTCGCCGCGGGTTCACTTGGTCAAAGGTTTCACCCTTTTAGAAACTTAAGATGATTTTTCCGCCACGGCTTGACTTGGTATTTTTCTTCGACCATTTCGGGAGGTTTGGACCAAGATTTTCACTGTTACGGAAAGGTTAGCTCAAAGCTTCCGCCGTTGCGGCTCATAAACTTGAGTTTTACTTAGGCAAAAAAAAAAAAAAACCTCAAAGTTTAAGGTGGGCAAAAGACAATTCTTTAGGGAAACTAAGTAAGAAAACTCTGAGGCCTTGAGACCTTTAGGAAAACTTATTCTCAAAGAGCAAAAGGAGGGGCCCCAAAATTTTTTTGGGGGGAATGTTGTAGCAACAACAATTGGTGATTCCCTGGTGGACACAGATCTCTGAAACACATTTATCTCATGGCCAGGGAAGTTACAAAGCACTGATTGCATGTGCAACAGAATGTCTCCATAGTTCAACTTCGAAGAATACAGTGATCACTCTTATCATAATGGTGATAAAGGGAAAGGCAGCTTTGACTCAGATTTCTTTAAGACTCTCTGAGGGCCAAAGTGTGGGGTTTATTTTAAAGCTTTGTCTTTCAAAAGATTACTAGTATAAGACTCTACAGGATCGTGACAATATCCCACAGGCATATTCGTTTGTTCCTCATTCCCATGCTTTTTTACATCCTTTTGGATGTTTCTTTAATTCGTGACTTTTAGCCGCTTTGAGTCTTCCAGAAATAAGTTTCTCCTGCTTTAAAAATTTTGATATAAGTTCTTCAACCCAAAATGTCCTTTTGTGTGAGTAGAAGATTTGTTTGATTTCATGCTTCATGGATGGAGAAGAACCTTGCTGGGCTAGTTTATTTGAACAGCTTCCTTGATTTACAAGTTTCCTTTATTTTCTTAGCCATGCTTTAATTGGGGTGAGAATTTCTGGAAACTAGACTCTTCAGCATATGCCTTTTAGCTCCTCTTGTAGCATGGGATCATTTTAAATACCATATATCTGTGAGACATGCTTCCTCTGCATGGGTCTTCCATAGTGAACTTCTTAAGACAGTCGTTAATGTTAGAGTGAACGGGGCCCTAAGATAGTGAGAAGGAAATGCTAAATCTTAGCTATTTGACAGGGGTTATTTTGACCAAACAGAAAATAGGATCTCTGCATTCTAGAAAATCGATCAGTGAAAGCAAAGTTACAATATGTATTGCCTTTATCAGTGAGCTTCTTCATGACCATTCTTTTGAGTTTTCTAAAGTCTCATCTCTCAGCTACACCAAAACTGAGCTTAGCTTTATTTAAACAAAGGACTTAATCAAGAGGGAAACAAACAAAAGAAAACAAAAAGATCAAGCTAACTGGCAAAATAAAAGGTAATCAAAGCAATTAAAAGAAAAGAAAAGAAAAGAAAAGAAACCAAAACAGAAAAGATAGTGTTTTATTTATGTACAAGAGCCCACCCAGGACTCATGCGAACTATTGTTTCAAGGCGAGGCCGTTGAAAGGGAGATTTACTTCCTCCCCTTATAGGTCTTTCAATTTATAGGTCGACAAGCCAAGCTTTTCGGAAATTTGGTAAGGTCCAACCCATAAGTGTTGAAATTTTGTGTGCATTCCCTTACCATCATGCTGGTGGTCCCATTTCAGAATTAAGTCACCTACTTCAAAATTCCTCTTACCATATTTTTTCTTATCAAACCATCTTTTGACTATGTTTTGGTGATGGTGGAATTGGTCTTTGGCATTTTGTTGTGATTCTTCAAGTTTCAGTAGGGTGTTGATTCATGATTGGAGGGCTTGACCGTTAGAACCTCTGGAATCTTGGGACAATTGTAAGGATGGGAGTAAAATATTTGGAGGGAGAATGGCTTCCTTACCATAGACCAAAGTGAAAGGAGAAACGCCTAAGGCATTCTTGGGAGTGACGCTATCTGCCCATAAAGCATTTGGGAGGGCTATGTGCCAGCTTCTCTGGTTTTCAATCATATTTTTCTTCAGGATTCAGATGAGATTTTTATTGGTAGACTCAGCTAATCCATTCCCTTGGGGATAGTAATTAGCTGAATAATGCAGTTTAATTCCTTTCTCATACATGAATTCATTAATCTTCATTGACGAAAAATAAGGTGCATTATCAAAGACTAGGGAAATTGGAACCCCAAACCTGGTTATGATGTGCTCCTCCAGGAAATTGACAACTGTGTCTTTGTTTACTTTACGTAGTGGAATAGATTCAGCCCATCTTGTAAAATAATCTATAGCCATTAGAATATAACGGTGTTGGAGCAAGGAATTGGTGTTTATTTCACCGATAATATCTATGCCCCATTACTCAAATGGTTCAGAGATAATAACTGGCTGCAAGGGTCCAGTTGCCTTTGGTAATTTTTCGGTGCTTCTTTGGCATACGTCGCAATTCCTAGCATAGGCGTGGGCATCCCTGAAAAGAGTGGAACAATAGTACCCGGCTCTAAGAATTTTGTGAGCTATAGTATCTCCAGAGTAATGTCCTCCAGTAGGGCCATCATGTAATTCTTTGACGACTTTGTTCGCATCTTCTTTCTCTACACATATGAGAAAAATGCCATCGTAATTATTCCTGAAGAGGACTCCTTCAATGATTTGGTATGCTGCTAATTTGAGATGGAGAGCTCTTCTTTGCTTTGGATTCCAGTGTTCTGGCAAGTAACCTGACTGTAGATAATGCACTAGGTCCCTGTACCAAGATTCTGGCGTCGTAAAAATTGGACATACATCAATCATGTTCAGCTCAGCTTCATTTCTCCAATCTAGCTCTTCATCGGCTGGGTTTTCAGTAAGCAATTTGCACAGACCTTGACCTTTGATAATAGTGGCTGGTTTGAATTATAAGTCATACTCTTGAAGAGTAATGACCCAGTTTCCTCTTCTTTCTCCCAATTCTTTCTGAACGAAAAGAGATCTGACAGCAGGATGAGGGACTATGAATTTAGTTCTATTTTTTAGAATATATGGCCTGAACTGTTTTACCGCTTTGAAAACTGTGTATTCTTGCTTATCTACCACAGGGTAGTTTAGTTTAGCGCCCTGCAGACCGGTGCTCATAAAAGAAATTGGGTATTCATCTCCTGATTTCTCCTTTTGAGTAAGCACAGCTACGAGAGAGTTATCAGAAGCAAAAGTATACATTATAAAATCTTTGTCGAAATATGGGCTTCTCAAAGAAGGTGCCTTGGCTATGGCAGCCTTGATTTCTTTGAATGCAACCTTTTCCAAATTCATCCATTTAAATTGTACACTCTGCTTGACCATTTGTTGTAAAGGCTTAACGATCTGAGTGAAGTCTGGTAGGAACCTTCGAACAAAATTTATGGTGCCCATGAATGATTGCATAGACTTTTTACTGTGGAGCATGGGAATCTTTTTGATAGATTGCACTCTCTCTTGATCTATCGAGATTCCCTCCTTTGAAATGATATGACCCAAAATTTTGCCCTCAAGAATAGTGAAAACACTTTTCTTAGGGTTTAAAGAGATACCTGCAGCTATCAAAGAGACCACCCAATCCTCGAAAAGCAATGTCCATGGCTCGCTGAAAAGTAGCTCCTGCGTTGATTAAGCCAAAATCAATTCTTCGATATGCGAAGGTTCCCCACTTCGTACGAAAAGTGGTTTTGAGTCGGTCCTCTTCCGCTACTAGCACTTGGTTGTAACCAGAGAAACCATCTAGTAGAGAGAAAAGTTTCGACCCTGACACCATCTGCAATATTTGTTCCATTGGGGGCACAAGATAGTTGTCTTTATTGGAAGCTCTATTTAAGTTCCGGAAATCTACACACAGTCTGATTTCCCCCGATTTCTTTCACACGGGAACTAAATTAGCCACCCATTCAGAATGTCGGACTTTAAAAATAATCTTGGCATCCAACAATTTTTTTAACTCTTTCTGAATTAGAGGCTCAAGTGTCGGATGCATCCTTCTTAATTGTTGCTGAAAAGGTTTGACACCCTCCTTCATCGGTATTATGTGTTGAATGACGCGGGTATCATATGTTTTCAGATCGTCGTAGGTCCAAGCGAACACATCTTTATATTGCTGGAACAATTTGATGAATTTACTTCTCTCTCCCGGCTTATAGCACTTACCAAGATTAATATATTTCGGTTCAGCTTCTGTGCCCATATTTATTAACTCATGCTGTGTGGACGAACTGTGAGTTTTAGCATTTACAGGTCTTCTGAACTTGCTCTGTAAATCAAATAACGCTTCAAGATTTCTCACGCCTTTGGGCATGAAGTTTCCCTTGACAGCATCTTTGTTTTGTAAATTTGAATCATGTTGCTCTTCCTCTATTATGGCCTCTTGGAAGACATCTTCATTGGTTAATAAATTAATGATCTGATCATCATCGTCAAACACCCTGAGATTTGTGATGTTATCCGGGACAGAGGGCCTGAAAATTAATTCAATAGAGCATTTGTTATTAGTGGGAACTAACCTGGAAGCAGAGGTTGCTAACAAATCAGCTGCAACATTCTTTAACCTACGAACATAATTAATATTGAAAGCATCAAAACATGACATCAAATCCCAAACCTCGGCTTGATAACCCTTTAAGTGTGGTGAAAGGCAATGAATTTGTGATGAACCTGCAATAATTAATTAATGCAAATACACGAGATATCAGAAATAATAGAACTCAGAATCACTTTTATATTGATCACGGGCCACTTCGAGGGGGCAACCTCCTTTGAGCAAGCTCAATACAATTAACTTCATGGTGCCTTCATAGGCCTCAACACACACTTATATACTAAGTCTAGGCGCCAATACCATGGGTCAATACTATGTGTCAATACAAACCATGGGCTAAGTCTAGGCGCCAATACTATGAGTCAAAACCATGGGACATATAATACCATGGGACGACTTACAAAGCATATGCATCCAATACTATGGGTCAATACTATGGGCTAATATAAACTATGGATCAACAAATACTACGGGATGACTTACAAAGCATATGCGTCCAACAACAATATACTAACAAAGTAAAGACATGGGTTCCTAACATCCCCTCTCCCTTAGGACAAAGCTTTAGATGTGGAAATTGATGCAGAATCTGAAGGAGTGGGTCCCCTGTAGCATCCTCGGGTTGCATTCCGAGCCACTGGCGCCTTTGGAGCTTCAGGGAGGATTACATGGAAGGCTATAGATGAAGAAGAACCATATCAGCGATGTAAAAAGTGTGCTCAGAACGGTGTTGATCGGCTTGTTGTTTCAGTCGAATTCTTGCCATGTGAAAATTGTCCTGCAGAATGAGAAGAAGTTGATCACGGTTTCAAAGAATTGAGTCAATTGCCTGAACTGGGGAGCTGCTGAAGGTGTATGGAAGAAGAACTGGTGGTGCCTGTCCAAAGACTGCTTCATATGGTGTCCTTTGAGATGTGGTACTATACCACTGGAGCGCTTGTAGGAAATCCATAGAAATAGTTGTCCAAATCTGTGGAGGGATGGGTAAGGGTTCAAGCAGTCCCGAAAGGAGGGTCGTTTCACCCTTGTTGACCTAGAAAGTATCACAGTCAACCACCGTCCGTTGAATTGTCCTTTTGAGTCCCTACCAAAAGAAGTTACATTGTTCCTGGTCATACATTTTGAGGAACCCAGAGTGCCCTACTTATGAAGAAGCATGGAGTTCATAGAAGAGATAGCCCCATTGAACAGATTGCAACCAATTTGGAACAAGCAGAGAAATAACTATAAGAGAAACTGGGTCATCAAATGTGCGAGGAGGAGCATCTTCCACCATATTGTCCTTACCCTTTTGGTAAATGGTCGCATAGTCATAACCCATGAGTTGGATAACCCATTTCAGGTGTGTTGGGGAGGAGAACCGTTGTTCAAGGAAAGTTTCCAGACTCTGGAGATCAGTCTTGATGCAGAAATAATTCCCCAATAGGGATGGCTGCAACTTTTGTACTGCATGCAAAATAGACATCATGTCCTACTGAGATGTCGATGCAGAAAAATGCTTATCGGAAAGGTCTCGTGAAGGCGGCAAGCCCACTAGTGCAACAAAGACACCTGCATATCTATCCAAGGAAGTAGTGGAGACCGTTGGTGGGTGCATCTGAAGGGAATGGAGCTGAGCAATGACACCATGTGAATTCTTCTTAAGGATATTTTCCAAGAGATGTGAACTAATGATGCAGAGATACCTTGGTTATAAGCCCATAAATTTGTGTTGTGTCCCATTGACTGGAAACTGCATCCAAAGTTCAGCAAAATCCCATAAGATGGGGTCAAGTGTGCGTAACCATTGAATGCCCAAAACCACAACACATCCACCTAAGGACAAGGCAAACATGTCAAAGCGCAGGTTATAATCTTCCATAGAGATACGCACATTATGACACTTCCCCTTGCAAGGTAAGGTGCCCCCATTTGCAACCATGACTTCAAAGTTGGAACAAGGATGGAAAAAACAATCAGCCTGTTTGGCAATCCGAGGGTCAATGAAGTTATGATTGCTACCAGAATCAATGAGTATGGTAAGAGGGAGCTTCTTGAAGTATCCCCTGACCCGCATTGTTTGTGGGGTGGTGACGCCAGTTACAGCATGGAGAGAGATCTCGGGTGGGTCGTCTTGAGATGGGGTATCAACAGGCGGGTGTTGAATGTCGACCTGAACATCTACTATATCTGGAGCTTATTCACCAAGTTATGAGGCAGGCGGAGAATCGACATCCAAGAGATAGAGCTTTTGTTGAACACATCTATGTCCCCGAGTGAATTTCTCATCACAATTATAACAAAGCCCTTTTTCTCGGCGTGCCTGCATCTCTGTTTTAGACAATTGCTTGATAGGAGTTGGTTGAGGAGCAGGCGTGATGGGAGGTCATTGGGAACCCATATTTCTGAAGGGAACAAAGGTGGGTTTGGAGCGTTGTTGAGTTGCGATCTTGTCCTCGGCCAGCTTAGCCAACCCTAGGACTTCCATCATTGTGTTGGGACAAAACATTTTGACCTCTCAGCCGATTTCATCCTTGAGACCACTGATAAAACAACTCCTGTAGAATTCATCAGACAATCCTTCTGTGTGATTGGCTAGTTTCTCAAATTCCGTCTGATACTCTTTCACTGTGCCAATTTGGTGAAGTTTAGTTAGTGCTCCTGTGAAGTCATCAAAAGCACTAGGACCAAATCGTGGCAAAAGGAGTTGGAAAAATTTGTCCAGTTTGGCTCGGGATGAGCTTTGATGTACCAACGGTACCATTGAAGGGCTTCCTGTTCCAAATGAAAGGATGCAAGTGGAACTTTCTAGACATCAAAAGTATTATGCAGATTGAAATATTGTTCTGTTTGTTATATCCATCCAATCGGATCAGTACCATTGAAGCGAGAAAAATCAAGCTTCGACCCACGAAAATTGCTGGAAGAAGAGAACCCGGTGGCTACAAAAGACTCTGGCTGTCGGTTATTGTTCATGGCTGAATGCTAAAGATGGAGGATGAGAAATTTTTCATCCAAATATTAGAGTTTGGTTTGGATGGCTGCAAGTGCTTCCTCCATGGTGTGTGCTCCTGCACGAGTGACAACCATAACCAGGTTTTTTTTTTTTTTGGGGGGGGGGGGGGTGGGGGATGGGTAGAAAAACACAAACAGAAGCTGATTTAGTAAAGGGAAATTTGGATTGGGGAAAAAATTTGATGGTTAATTGGGGTTTGACGAGATTTTGGACACTGTCGAAAGGACATGAAAGCAGAAAAGGGGGATGTCAGAAGCAGGGTGAAAGAATGAGAAAATTTGGCAGAGGGGGACAAAGAAGCAGAATTCGAAAAGGAACTCTGTGGTAAAATTTGAAGGTGATTGGGTGAAATCTGAGGAAGTTATGGAAAATCCTAAAAATAGACAAATGTGGGATTTCAGGCTTTGGGGAGTGAAATTGGGAATAGGGTCCTCAGGAATGAAATATGCAGAATGGGATGACAGGGGTTCCCCAAAAATTTCAGGGGAAACAGAGTGAAAACAAGGGAGATATGGAGAAAAAACTGAATTTGTACCTTTTTTTTTTGTCAGACTGGAGCGGCTATGGCTCGGAAGGGATATGAAATAGATAGATCTGCAATGGCCCGAAAGTGAGCAGAAACAGAGGGATCTAAAACGACGCCGAATGGATTGAAAATGGCTGGATCTGGAACGACTTTCAAAATGGATCTGAACAGATGGATCTGAAATGGCGCAGCAGTGATCGACAACAGTTCAGCTGAAAATAGATATGGACCCCAGGTATGTGCGGCTTCCTAACAGTTCAGGGGTTTCACTCGGCCACCAATGTTGTCTGACGGCTTGCGTATTGGGGCAGTACCCCTCACTCCACGGCTCAGGTAAAACTGATAACCACTTTGCCACAAACAACGGCTCTTGGTTTACCTCACAGGTGGAAACTAGTCAATAAGGTAGGGGTCGTTGCCCTTTTCGTTTCCAGGTCCTCTCAATGGGCCAGCTACTTTGGGGTTCCTGTGGTACTCCTCACAATGAGTTTTAGGGCTTATGCCCAAGTACTTCCCATAGTTAAGCAGATAGGGATTATTCCCAAATCCGAAGCTGCAACAGATGCAAAACAAAAAAAAATTGGCAGAAATTCCACCCAACGAGCCCAAGAAAGTGCTTTGATACCAGATGTGATGAACCTGCAATAATTAATTAATGCAAATACACGAGATATAAGAAATAATAGAACTCAAAATCACTTTTATATTGATCACGGGCCACTTCGAGGGGGCAACCTACTTTGAGCAAGCTCAATACAATTAACTTCACGATGCCTTCATAGGCCTCTACACGCACTTATATACTAAGTCTAGGCGCCAATACCATGGGTCAATACGATGTGTCAATACAAACCATGGGATAAGTCTAGGCTCCAATACCATGGGTCAATACGATGTGTCAATACAAACCATGGGATAAGTCTAGGCACCAATACTATGAGTCAAAACCATGGGACATATAATACTATGGGACGACTTACAAAGCATATGTGTCCAATACTGTAGGTCAATACTATGGGCTAATATAAACTATGGATCAACAAATACTACGGGACGACTTACAAAGCATATGCGTCCAACAACAATATACTAACAAAGTAAAGACATGGGTTCCTAACAGAATTGTATTCCTTATTTGCCTGACAACTATTTCCGAATCACCAAACACTTTCAAATATTTGACATTCAAACCAATAGCTTTCTTTAACCCGTGGATCAGAGATTCATACTTAGCAGTATTATTCGTGCATTCAAATTCTAATCTACAAGATTAAAAATGCTTGTTTCTTTCCGGGTCAATTAAAACACAACCATCTCCTGATCCTTCTTGAGTTTTGGAGCCATCGAAGTAGAGAGTCCAAAAAGTATCTTCTTTTTTAATTGATTCAGTCCTATTGCTATCTAAGATAGTAACTAAACTTACTATGTTACAATCAGTATCATCAGTCCGTGAAAAATGAAGGAGATCGGACTATTTGTCTGAATCATGACTAACATCTTCTGACTGATAATTCCCAGGTTCGATTTCTAAGAAATAGTTTCCCAACACTGAAGATGAAAAAGCTACAACTTCATTTTTTCCCTCTAGCTGAGTGACATTTTGTTTCATGTGTGGCTCTCTTAATATCTTGATCTGATTTTTCCTATTTTGATAGGGTAGCCACAAATGAGACCAATCCATTGCAAAATAGCCATTCAGTTTCGCAGACCAGTCCCTACTCAAAATTAAACCATATGCCTCAAGGATATCGATATTAATGAATTGACATACTCTAGGATCGGATGACAACCTAATAAGTACATCTTTCAGTTCACCAATAACCTTGATAGCAGTTCTATCTAATTGAAAGATTTGAGATGGGGATGGGATTGGATGTCCATTAATCCTTTTGCAAATTGACAAAGGCATGACATTCGAACTAGCACCTAAGTCTACCAAAAAATTATGCACATTGTGATTAAAAATCTCAAAGGTTAAGAGGAAAGGTAGAGTTTGAGATTTGGATTTTTCGCCAATACTTGCTTCATTAATTTTCGGGTTTTCATCAGCGTTTTCTACTGCGACACTTATTGGTGGATCAAAAACCTCCATCAATTTCTTTCTTTGTTCCGACAAGCTACACATATAAAAAATGGAAATGTTTGCTTTTGTTTTCTTAATATCTTCGATTATATCATAACTCATGTCATATTCTTTTGAGATTTTCGATTGATTTTCTGTTTTGTCTAAAGAAGTTGGTGGCGGTTTAATTATTTCTGAGTTTGGTTCCTTAGTCACCGTAGGAGAAACTACTGGGTTTGTCTTAGGTTGAGGGGGAATGACAGTTATGTGCCACCTCGGTATTTGATTGGGTCTAGCTTTAGGTGCTTCTATTGTCGAATCAATCGTTGGGCCTTTAATTTTGGTAGTGATGTTAATAGACGTTGTTTTCACTTCATCTACGGAATCTTCACAAGATGGATCTTGGGTAGGAGTCCAATCCCAAAGGATCATCGTAGTGTCGGGGTCAGGCTCCTCCCTATCAGGAATTGGTTCTTGTTGGGGATTCGTTTGCTCGGGCATTTGTGCATCTAACATTTGGTTCATCACTAAACTCATCGAATTGATCCACTGTGGACATATTTTCTCCAAGTGTTGTTCTTGATGGAAAGTGCATAAGTGGTCCATGCCTATTTCATTTAAGTTTAGTACAGCAGAATTGTTTACCGGTGGGGTTGACTGTCCATTTTCTTCTTTCTTTTTATAGAATGTCTTGAACGGTGGCCTTGAAGAACTAGTTGCCTTATCCTTTTCTAGATCTACAATCTTATTGGAGAGTTTTTGCATCATTTTTATGACATTATCTAAATCTGTTGCGGGTTCTTCCTTATCCCTAGTTAACAAAAAAGGTTTCTTAATAGCTGCTAGCTTGACCTCTACATCTAGAGCATGTTTGGCGATGTTGTCGGCCTCTTCTTCTACTTTCTTTGCTTCTTCGAAATTTTCTGTCAGGGTAACCTTTTTCGTTCTTTTGACGAACATTGCTAGTGGGGATTTAAGAGATGTTGTGTAATACTCTACCAAGCATTCCTCAGCAGGCTTTGTTGCATCACACTAATTGTTTAGAAGTGTCGTGAATCTTTGATTAAACTGTTGGACTTTCTCTTTCTTTTCCATTCTCATAGAAAACAATTCTTTCATAAGAGTAGCTACAGTTTTCTGATTTCCATATTTTTTTAGAAAACATTTCTCAAAATCCTCCCAACTAGTTATTGAATTAGCTTGCAGGCTAAAATACCAGGAGGATACTTTGGGTTCAAAAGTGTAAGGGAAAAGGTGATAGACCATGTCTTCGTATTCTACATTAAGAAGATTCAAGGCTAAATAGAAACTTTTGAGGTGGTCTTCAACAGAGATCCCTTTGCCAGGGTCGTACTTAGGCAAAACCTTTTATGGGTTTTTAGGCAAATCATGAAATGGCCCAACTACATTTAATGCTCCTCTTGCTCTCCATGCGGATACAACCATGACTCTAGGTGGAGAGCGTGGTGGTGAGTGCGGTGGTGAGTTGTGAGGAGTATGTCTTGGAGTATGCTGTTGTTCTTGATTTGTGGGAGTCTCGGGTCTAACTTTGTCGAAAGGTTCAGTGATTTCTTCTAGAGATAAATCCAATAATTTTTCTAGACTTTGAACAAGAACGGAATCCCTTGTACACTAAGGGTTTTTTCGAGGAGCTCTGATTCTGGGTAACAGAGGAACTGTGGTTAGTCCGCCAAGACTCCTAACGTAGGAGTGAGTATGTATTCTGAAGCGGTTTACTTCCTCAAAAGGGATGGCATACAAATTTTCTTGCTGTTCTGTTTCAAAATCTGGAATATCTGGGATAACTGTTTCTGATGGGTTTTCAGTGGAAATGTTTCTAACAAAAGGATCTCTTCTTCCAGCCATGCACTGGTGGCCCTCCTTCTAGTGCCAAAAACTGTTGAGGCCTCGAATATCGCAGCATCAATCAACAAGGGATTCTCCCCAGTAAGCGATCCCAATTAGATTACCCACTGTTTGGTGTAGGGAATTTGTCCGGTTAACGGTCCAGCTACCATATAGGTTTAACAGATTTGTTTATTTTATCGGTTGCGGCATGATCCACCGTTTATGTATTTTATATTAGAGAATGATATGTAAGTGCCCTTAAATTAAATGCATGCTATTAAAAAAAATCTATTCTAACTATCCTAACTTAAATTAACCTATCATTGCAAGGAGCATAATTTAAAATATGAGTAACATGACTGAAAGAAACATCTAGAGAATTAAACAGATAGCCATTAATCATCAAGATGTATTTTCAGTAGAATGTGGGTAGTATCAAAGATAACTCTGATTTTATAAAATGCATTCCATTTACTCATGAGATACAGAGATTTGCAAAGAAATAAGATCAATCACAGCATAGAATTAGTTCATAGGAGCTAGGAAAGATGTCATAGAATGTGTATGAAATATGCAGAAATAGTTCAACTATCATTCATCACAACCCAAAGTAAACAATGCACCAGCTTCCACAGGCCAAAATCCTTTCTCTATTCATGTAGCTGAAATAATTCATGTACATCAGATGAAAATATTTCACCTGCCAAAAGTCCCTCTATCCTCTTCTATTCAGCTATATATAGCTTTAAAAAATGCTCCAAGAGCTACCACCTATACCCTAACCGTTTATATTCCTCTAACTTGTCTTGTAGTGTCCATGTCACAAAAAGAGAATAAAAACCCAAAATATTACAAAAATGGATGTGATGGAGGCCCAAATGTCATTTAATAATTAATACATACGATGACTGAAAGAAAAGACGCTGGTCACAGACCCATGTAATAAGACAGAAGATATATTATTTATGAGTTGGTGCCTTTGCTGACTTGGGCGTTTCTGCTGAGGCTGATACTCCTGCTGGGGCTTGAACTACTGGTGCTACTGGGGCTTCCGTTGAAGTTGATGCCTCTGCTACTCCTATTGTTGCTTGATGTGTTCCCACTGTTATCATACTGTCCGTTTCTGCTATATGCTTCACCCAGAGACTGGACTCTTTTATGATATTGTTTACATCCAGGGGAAGCATGGTCTTCAAAGAAACTACATGCTTGGCCAGCTCTTCTTCAAGATTAGCGAATTCTACTGTTGTAGCTTGGAGACTCTCATTTAGGAGCATTTAGGTGGTATGCGCGAATTGTAGCCTGTCCAATCCACTCATGAAGATCCTCTGAGGTCAAGATCTACCTTTGTAACATACTCTATTTCAGTGTTCAAACCCTCCGTTAGATCAGACAATCGTTGGGCTTTATCTGGAAACTCTTCTATGGTTTGGGGTATTTTCACCTGGCAGTTTTCTTGGGTGGTTCGTAATTTCAAATACAAATTCCCGCACTATTCAAGTGTAACCATGGCCACTTCATTCAATTTTACTCCGTAATTCTGGAAAAACTCCAAGAAGCGGATATCTGCTTTGAAACCAGCGATGGATTTAAGAGGGAGTCTTTCTGGGAATCCTGATCTTCCCTCTCTCCATTCCATTTGCCTCCTAATGTCTTCAACAATACGTGTATACTTTCTCCTACACCTAGTGGCCTCAACATTTATTTCTTTGATCCTGACCACTACTTCCTTCAACTTGCAGATTTATTCCGTCATGAGCTCTTGAATCTCGTGTATCCTTTTCATAATTCCACAAGCCTGCTCATGAAAGGGTCCCAAGTCGCCAACCTTGTTGGTTGCGAGTTGTAATTGATATTCTAGCAGTTCCTCCTTTTCTTCCAACTTCTCTACGCTCTCCTTTAGGGCATCAATCTGTTGAGCGGTATCAAATTTCTCCGACTCCAACTGTAGGATGTGGCTTTCTATAGCTCTTTTCTTTGTTTCCAGAGCTCTTATTTGTATCACCAAAGCTCTCTTTTCACCTTCTAGATGCTGAAATATTCTGTTGAATTCTTCCTTCTCTAGCACAAGGGTGTCACATTTTTCAACCATCAAATTTGAATAATTCTGCTCTTTGACCAGAGTTTCTTGCAGATGGTGGGATTTCTCCTTCTCCAATTCTAACTCGTCTAATAATATGTCAACATTGTCGGCCGTTGCTAGGACAAAGGCCACAAAAATAGATTATGTGAGCTTGTGTACACGTTGGGTACCTTGCATGACTGTAGTTTCATGCCTGGTGACAATATCAGGTTGAAAAGGACTCTTCATTTTGGTCATTGTTTCTTTAACAATGGACTTCCTTTTCTTGTTTTAGGTAAACTTATCCCATTGGGACATTGTACTACTCTTGGATGGTGTAAAAGGGACAATTGGGAGGTCCCTTATGGGAGAAACCATGTCCAAGTCTTGTATATTTGGGCTTTTGGGGTCAGCATCTTTTTTGAATTTCTTTTCCTCTTCTTATTTTCTTTGCGCTTCTTCCTCCTGTTCCCTTCTCAGTTTGTCATCTTCTTCTTGTTGGGCAATTTCTTCCAGCCTACTCCTTTCCTCCTCCTGAATCCTTCGAGCTTCATCTTCAACTACTTGCATCCTTTGAGATTCTTCTTTCTGGAGTTCATCTTCTTTTTCCTTGTTTGCTCTATTAGCAGCTTCTCTTTGGATTTTCTCGGCTGCTTCTTTTAGCTCTTGCTCTTCTTTAGAGAGAGTTTGAGCAACTTCTGTTGCTTCCTTTTCCTTCTGTTGCTTTGCACCTTTCACAGTGCCAAAGCTAGAACTGGCCCCGACTTTACTTGGCCGAAAAATCCGCAATTCAGTCATGTTACTGACCCCTCGATACGTTTGTTCTTCCTCATCATAATAGTGGGCGTATTCAAAGTTGACATGGAGCTCTTTGCAATGTCGTGCATCTTTGCCTTGTCGATCGTTCCTCCAGAAAATCCTCTCACCAAAGTGAAAGTATTTCAGTTCTGCAATGAACTCTTCTAAAGTTGCAATTCCTGAGAACTTGTAGGCCCCAACATAGAAAGGTAAAGGTGGGAAAGTGGCATTCTTTGCTTTGTACAAGGACCGTGCTCCCCACCCCATCAATGAAAACTTTCCTCACTGCCTTCTTATGGACCACATAATCAGCGGCGTATCTTGGTAGGATATATGGGGGTTTAGAGCCTCCATACATTCTTATGTAGGTGCCTTCTGATGAAAAATAGAAATCACCATAGTTTTCCAGGACTTCCATGGCATTCTCAGATAAGCAGTTGGGTTCCTCGTTGAACATTAATTCGTATAGAGGCATGATAAACTCCTCACAAATGAGTTTGTAATGCCTCTTTTAATTATGATCCCAAAAGATTTTGTAAGCAATGAATATTGAGGTCTCAGCAGAGTTCCATATGCATCCTAAATTGGGAAAGGGATGCTTTTCCACAACACAATCTATCAAGTAGGACGCCATGTAACATTCTGCTCTTTTCTCCACTACCCTTCTTATGCATCAATTATAGCTGATGTTAAGCTATCTGAGAGAATATCAGCCCAGTTAAAAAAATTTCCTTTGAACGCCACATAGTGGATGATGGGAACCCATCGTAGCACAAACATCGTCCCATCGGGTCTTCCAAAGATTCTGCTTAGCATGAGAGCAATCAATCTGAAAGGGGGTCTCAGATTTTGAACCTCATACTCTTCACTGTCCTTTTTCCTGATTTGTTTTCCTGAGATTAGCAACCTCCTAGCCATCTTCAGATTATCCATTTTAATGTCTTCTAGCCATCCATCATCTAGCCGCTGCTGGGGCTTGGGAAATTTATAAGCCGTTGAGATATAGGATGGGTGAAATGAAGCAAAAGCTTCTCCTTTACTGTCTGCAAGAACTCTTGTCTCGGTATTCGCATGCCGCAGAAGCCACCCAATTACTTCTGAGCAGGGGAAAAGCTCTGGATGGGTGGAAGATTTGGATATACATGAGTTTCTGATATTCTGTTACAGACATTCTTCTTCAAGAAGAGCTTCAGGGAAGTCCTGGTCTCTTACCATACTATATACATCTCCCCATTTCACTTCTGGGGGCACGTCTGTGGTGCACCTAGTGTTTTGGAATAAAGTTTCCACCCTTGTGTTGTCATCAGCCGGGTAGGTTACCTTTGACCTTTTACTACCACCTTTAGTCATTTGAAAAATCCTGTAGGCATACGATGGAGCGTCAGTAATTTAAATCATCATTTTATTCATACTATTGAGTCCTAAATTCCAACTGAAAGTTTCCAATTCTACTCGTTTCATGACTGATTTTTTTAAAATGGATCTTCTATTTCAGTTTAAAAATTTACATCACATGCTATTTCACAATCTCATTGCGAAACTAGAAAATGTTTTTGTAGGACGCTATATTGCAACTATGAAGAATAAGTGGTACGTGTTTCATAATGACAAACCGTAAGCGCAAAGTGATTTTGAGTACTACATTCCAAAGCGCAAAAACAGCATAAACTTTCACAATTTGGGCAAGAATACCGATTGTTCTTCATGTAAGGGTGGACGGGGCTAGTTTGGAGATTACAAAATTGACAGCTTAATGGGTGTTCAGGATTCGAGAAATGTCCATATTCATGCGAAAACAATACCTTGACACATTTAAATGGATAAAGGCATGGGTCGCTTCGGCCGAAGTTAAACTACATAGCTTGACGTGGATAAGAGAACCATGCATATAATATTCATCTTAACCATTACAATTTAGTCTATGAGGCTTGACAAGGTACTTACTTGTTGAAAGACGATGGCAAGAAGGCATTGATACCACGGTGGAAATGGTGTGCCTGTAGCAGGTGCTTGCAACTCGAATGGAAAACAGAATGGGTGCTCCGACCAATGAAAATAGAGAAAACCCAATGGGTTTCATGCCCTATATATATATAACTGATATGTGCGAGTTATTAATAGGGTGGTTGCAGAACATTAAAACGGGGTTAAAGCGACCTATGGATGGGTCAAATCGACCTTTTTCTTATTAAAGGTGACTGCCGAAATCGGAAAGACTCGATTAAGTTCTCCATCTGCTGCGGAAGGAAAAGCGGAGTTTTCCCACCATTGCAGGAGGATTGTCTGATATTTTCCGTAAGAGAAAGTGTGACTCTATGCATCAGCCAACTTAAGTGAGTTTTCCTGCCTTTGTGGAAGAGTTATCTGAGTTCTTCCAAAAATGTGCCACTCTACCCACCGGTGCGGAAGAGTTTCTTGAAGATCTTCGCAATTGTGGGAAAGATAGACGAGTCCTTCTGCCGCAGTGACTTATTCATAAAAATCCGATCGCTTGCGGAAGAGTTAGGCGAGTTCTCCTGCTGTTGCGGAGAAAATTGGTGAATTTGTTCCGCCGCGGGTTCACTTGGTTAAAGGTTTCTCCCTTTCGGAAACTTAAGATGAGTTTTCCGCCGCGGCTTGACTTGGTCTTTTTCTTTCACCATTTCGGGAGGTTTGGACCAAGCTTTTCACCGTTATGGAAAGGTTAGCTCGGAGCTTCCGTCATTGTGGCTCAGAAACTTGAGTTTTACTTAGGAGAAAAAATAAAAATAAACTCAAATTTTAAGGCGGGCAAAAGACAATTCTTTAGGGAAACTAAGTAAGAAAACTTTGAGGCCCTGAGACCTTTAGGAAAAATTCTTCTCAAAGAGAAAAAGGAGGGGCCCCAAAATTTTTTAGGGGGGAATGTTGTAGAAACAACAAGTCCTTCATCTCGAACTCGGCAGCAAGCTTCCTCTTTGTATCGGCAATCAATCTATCCTCACCTGTTACAAACAGGTCATCCACATACAATAGTAGAATCATAGGATTTCCTTCCTCAACCTTATAGTAAAGGTTGGAATCCGCTTTACTCTTGATAAAGCCCAAACTAGATAGGAATCCATCTATCCTACCATACCAGGTCCTAGGTACCTGTTTCAAAGCATACAGGGCTTTCTTTAGTTTGCACACATGTGTCTCTCGGTCATGTGTCTCAAACTCGAGTGGATGCTCCACATACACTTCCTCTTCAACTACACCATTCAAGAAAGCTGTCTTGACATCCATCTGGTGTACCTTCCATTTCATCACTGTAGCCAGAGCAAGTACTAATCTAATGGAAGTGTATCTGGCCACAGGAGCAAAAGTCTCTTCATAATCAATCCCTTCTTTCTTGGAGAAGCCACGATCTACAAACCTTGCTTTATATTTCTCTATGTTTCCATCTGCAGCATTCTCGATCTTATAGATCCACTTGGAAGTCACCACAGACTTCCCATCTGGTCTTGGGACCACATCCCAAACATCATTCTTCATGATCGACTGATATTCTTAACCATGGTATCCTTCCATTCTTTCTTTTCTGTTGCTTCTTCATAACTGGAAGGTTCTTTGTTCATTATGTCACAGAGTAAAGCAACATAGCTGGTATGTGATCTTGTTCTTTTCCTTTCTCTGTGTTCCTCTTCTGGAATGCCAAACCTTTATGCATCTTGGATGAGCTCTCTAGCCCATGCTAGTTTCCTCTTGTGAGATTCCTTCTCATGGGGTAGATCTACAGGTTGTTGTGGATCTTCCATTTCACGATCTTCTTCAGGAATTGCTTCATTCATGGTGGTGTCTTGAGTTCTGGATATTCTGGGTTCTTTATTATCTTCAACTGGTGTTTTCCTCGATTTGATGTATGATGAGATTTCATCAAATGTTACACCCTACTGATATCAATCTTCTTGAATCCTGGGAAGTAGATTATGTAAGCCTTCGAGCTTTCACTGTAACCCACGAATATGCCCTTCTTTCTTGAAGGATCTATCTTTGTCCTCTTTTCTTTTGGGATGTGAGTATATACTAGACAACCAAATATTCTGAGATGGATACCTTCTGGTTTCTTACCAGTGAACACTTCTTCTGGTGTTTTGTTGTCAAGTATCTTATGAGGTGTTCTGTTCTGCACATATACAACTATCCTTGCTGCTTCAGCCCACAAGTGCATAGGTATATCTTGGTCATGGAGCATTTCCCTAGCTGCTTCCATGATTGTTCTATTCTTCTTTTCGGCAACCCCGTTCTGTTGTGGATTGTAAGGAGTAGTCAACTCCCTCTTAATCCCTGAATCACTGCATAGCTTCTTGAAGTCTCCTGAAGTAAATTCTCCACCATTGTCGGATCTGAAGATCTTGATCTTCATGTTAGTTTGGTTTTCTATCAAGGATTTGAATTCCTTGAATTTGTCAAATACTTCATCTTTGTTCTTCAAGAAGTAAACCCAAGCCTTCCTAGAGAAATCATCAATGAAGGAAACATAGTATACATACCCACTCAGATAACTGGATGACATCAGACCGCATACATCAGAGTGGATGATTTCCAAGATTCTTTTTGCCTTGCTTTCACTGCTTGGAAATGTCTTCTTGGTGCTCTTTCCCTTAGCACAACCTTTGCAAATGCTTTCATGCTTTGTTTGGATTTCAGGAAGACCTTCTACATATTTGCTTGCAATTGGTAATGCCTTATAGTGCATGTGTGCAATCCTTCTATGCCAAATTTCACTTGGCTCTACTGAGTCATGGACCATGGCTTGTTCTGGTTGGCTCTTCAATTTGTATAATCCTCCCTCTTGCTCTCCAATCACAACTACATCATCTATTGTCTTACCTTTTGGCCACATTAGGACTTGGCCATCTACAAATGCAACCCTCATGCCTTTTGCATCTAATGCAGATATGGAGAGTAGATTCTTCTTGAGACTTAGAACATAAAGTACATATTTCATCTTCATAGACTTTCCTGAGTCTAGTTTATAGGAGGCTTCACCACTCCCTTTTATTGGATACTGGTAGTCATCCCCAAGTTTCACCTTGTCGGGTGATTCATGTTCAGATAGGTTCCTAAAGGATTCCTTGAATCCTGTCATGTGTTTAGAAGCCCCACTATCTATAAGCCAATCATTACTTCCATGAGTAATGGTAATTCCAGTGAGAGCAGAAATCAAAACATATTCTTCATAACTAGAAGAATCTTCACTATCTTCTCTATCCCTCTTCCTGGGAGGTTCATCATCCTCTGCAGCATGAGCATGATGTCTTCTTTTGGTGTTCTTCCTTTTGTGAGAACCATCTTTCTTATTTATGGGACAGTGTCTGGAATAGTGTCCCTTTTCATCACATGTATAGCAACGGGCATGGGACATGTTTCTTCTACCCTTCTGATTCAGATGGTGATGTCTTTCTTTCTTTCCATGATGGTGAGTCTTTTTGTCACCATGACCTTTGGAGTGTGTTGTGAGAGCTTGATCTTCATTCCCCATCTTTTCTTCGCGATCTATAATTCGAGATTCTTCCTGTGAGCATTCTTCCCACAGCCTACTGAAAGTGATAAGTTTATTACTAGCACAAATCCCTTGGATGAAGGAATCCCATGCCCTAGGAAGGCCATTAAGAGTGGTCATTACCACTTCTCCATTTTCTATGTTTTCTCCCACAGCTTCAAGTTGTTCTTTTATCTAGGAGACCCTTGAGAAATAAGACTGCATAGAACAGTGGGGCCGACTGAGATGCCTAATAAACCAGTGGGCCGACTTGTCTAACTCAGTCTAATAACCCTGGTTACATTAATCCAGACCAACCCCTTACTAGGTGGTCTAATAACCCATCAACAAGTTACAACACTTGCGACACTTGTCAATACAAACGACGACACTTCCATATATAGGAATAATACATCTCTATAGGAGTACAATAAATACATAGATGAAATACATTCAGAAGTTACACATACATCAACATCCCTTTGATTATAATTTGATGTTATGTCATTTGTTAATATCAATATTTATTTATAGTCAAACTGGTTTGAGGAAGGTTTGTGTGTGTTTTGCATGTTTGTTGCGGCAAAGATCGAGGGAGAAAAGCTTGGATTGACCGTCATAAACAAGGTACATTTTCTCTGAACTTTGATCCTATTTGTTTATAGCAACGTATGCAAAGCTCTATGTGTCTATATGTCACCCCTTAGTACGTTGGTAGTCTTTCCCTACTATAAGGACTTTTCCCTAACAACAAATACAAAAAGGGTCATCCATTCATTATTGTGTTCACCATTCTGGATATAGATGAATTGTTGGCTTAGCCTTCGTAGGTTGAATATCTTTAAATTTATATCATAACCGAAGTGGAGGCCGACCCTTATTGTGCTCAGTATTCTTCGAGTTTTCACCATTCTGAATAAAGATGAATTATCGGCCTAGCCTTCATAGGTTGAATATTTTTACATTTCTCTCATAAATGAAAGGGAGACCGACCCTTCTTATGCTCAGTATTATTTTCGTAATAGTTCTATAAAAGAAGGGTCATTCGGTCCTTCTTGCTTTCACCATTCTGGATATAGATGAATTGTTGGCTGACCATTCATAGCTTCGACAGTTTTACAATTAAGTATACTAAAGGAATGGGTGGCCATTCATTTTGCTCCATGATCTTCTTGATATTTGGAGGATAGAAGAAGGGGCGCTCGATCCTTCTTTTGTTTACTATTCCTACTAATCCCAAATACAGGAAGGGTTGGTCATTCATTCTTTTGTTCACCATACTAGATATAGATTAATTATAGGCCTATCCTTCGTAGATTAAATACTTTTACATTTCTCTCATAAATGAAGGGTCGTCTGACCCTTCTTGTGCTTAGTATTCTTCCAGTGTTCACCATTCTGGATATACATAAATTGTTGGCCTAGTATTCGTAGGTTGAATATTTTTACATTTATCTCATAACTGAAGTGGCGACAAACCCTTCATGTTCTCAGTATTCTTTTCATAATAGTTCTATAGTGCAAGACGGGTCAGTCGTTCCTTCTTGTGTTCACCATTCTGGATATAGGTGAATTGTTGGATGACTATTCGTAGCTTCGTCAGTTTTACAATTCTATACTAAACGAAGGGGCGATCGATCCTTTCTCTCCATGATATTATTGATATTTGAAGGATATAAGAAGGGGTTCTTGATCCTTCTGGTGTTTACTATTTCTACTAATCCTACAATACAGGAATGGTTGACCGTTCATTCTTCTGTTCATAATTCGGGATATAGATGAATTGTTGGCCTAGCCTTTGTAGATTAAATATTTTTACATTTCTCTCGTAAATGAAGGGTTGGTGGACCCTTCTTGTGCTCGGTATTCTTCCAGTGTTCACCATTCTGGATATACATGAATTGACGGCCTAGCCTTCGTAGGTTGAATATTTTTATAATTCTCTCATAAAGGAAGGGGAGAACGACCCTTCTTCTTTTCAATATTATTTTCATAATAGTTCTATACTGCAAGAAGGCTTGGTCAATCCTTCTTGTGTTCACCATTCTGGATATAGGTGAATTTTTGGATATAGGTGTTCACAATTCTCTACTAAGAAAAGGGGCGGTTGATCCTTTCTCTCCATGATATTCTTGATATTTTGAGGATATAAGAAGGGGTGCCTGATCCTTCTGGTGTTTACTATTCCTACTAATCCTACAATATAGGAAGGGTCATCCGTTCATTCTTCTAGTTTTCTCTCATAAATGAAGGGTCGACCGACCCTTCTTGTCGGAAGTCAGAATTCAAGACAAACATTTTTATATGTTATAACTTAGTTGATGTCCCAATCCCTACTATTTACTAGGGAAGTCGGAAGTCGAGAATTGTCAGCCTGTCTTTCGTAGATTAAATATTTTTACATTTCTCTCATAAATGAAGGGTCGGCTAACCCTTCTTGTGCTCAGTATTCTTCTAATTTTCACCATTATGGATATACGTGAATTGACATCCTAGCCTTCATAGGTTGAATATTTTTACAATTCTCTCATAAATAAAGGGGCGACCAACCCTTCTTCTGCCCAGTATTCTTTTCATAATAGTTATATACTGCAAGAAGGGTCGGTCGGTCCTTCTTGTGTTCACCATTCTGGATATAGGTGAATTGCTGCATATAGGTGTTCATAATTATCTAATAAACAAAGGGGCGGTTGATCCTTTCTCTCCATGATATTCTTGATATTTCGAGGATATAAGAAGGGGTGCCCGATCCTTCTGGTGTTTAATATTCCTAATAATCCTACAATACAGGAAGGGGTCGGTCGTTAATTCTTTTGTTTTATCTCATAAATGAAGGGTCAGTCTACCCTTCTTATCGGAAGTCGAAATTCGGGACAAACATTTTTATATGTTATAACTTAGTCATTGTCCCGATCCCTTCTGAATTCCGGAATTCAGAAGTCCGGAATTGTCGGCATAGCCTTCGTAGATTAAATATTTTTACATTTATCTCGTAAATGAAGGGTCGTCTGACCCTTCTTGTGTTAATTATTCTTCCAGCGTTCATCATTATGGATATACATGAATTTAAGGCCTAGCCTTCATAAGTTGAATATTTTTACAATTGTCTCACAAATGAAGGGGCAACTGACCCTTCTTCTGCCCAATATTCTTTTCATAATAGTTCTATAATGCAAGAAGGTTCGGTCGATTCTTCTTGTGTTCACCATTCTGGGTATAGGTGAATTGTTGGATATAGGTGTTCACAATTCTCTACTAAATGAAGGAGCGGTCGATCCTTTATCTCCATGATATTCTTGATATTTCGAGGATATAATAAGGGGTTCCTAATCTACTGGTGTTTACTATTCCTACTAATCCTACAATACAGGAAGGGTCGTTCGTTCATTATTTTGTTTTTTATCATAAATGAAGGGTCAGACGACCCTTCTTTTCGGAAGTCAGAAGTCGGGAAAAACATTTTTATATGTTATAACTTAGCTGATGTCCCGATCCCTACTATTTATAGCGCAAGTTGGAAGTCGGGAATTTTTGTCCTACCCTTTGTAGATTAAATATTTTTATATTTCTCTCATAAATGAAGGGTCGTCCGACCCTTCTTGTGCTCAGTATTCTTCCAGTGTTCACCATTCTGGATATACATGAATTGTCGGCCTAGCCTTCGTGCGTTGAATATTTTTACAATTCTCTCATAAATGAAGGGGCGACCGACCTTTCTTCTTCCCAATATTCTTTCCATAATAGTTCTTTACTGCAAGAAGGGTCGTTCGATCATTCTTGTGTTCACCATTCTGGATAAGGGTGAATTGTTGGATATAGGTGTTCACAATTATCTACTAAACGAAGGGGCATTCGATCATTTCTCTCCATGATAATCTTGATATTTTGAGGATATAAGAAGGTGTAATGTCCCTTGTTAGGATTTTTATTAAAATGACAATTTTACACTTTTTTTTCCTAGTTCGACCTTTGACTAGTTTTGATCTCTAGGTCCCAAATTTGCCCCAAATGATCCCAAATATTATGAGAAGGTATATGAATGATATTAGAACATAAATATATTTTTCAGGGATGCCTTTGGACCCTTAAAATACTTTTTCAAATCCTCTTTCCATTCTGGTCAATGTAGGTAACTTTACTAGTGATTTCCCTTTGACTAGTATTGGTCTCTGTCTCAAATTGACTCCAAATGCCTTCAAATATTCAAGGAAGGTGTATGAATGATATTAGGACTTTAATATGATGTTCAAGGATTAAATATGGCCACCAAAATACCTCTTCAAACTCTCTTAAGATTCTGGACCAAGTATGCAATTTTACTAGTAATTTGGGGTTCAAATCCCCCTGGGGTAAGTACTGAAAATGGCTTCCCAAATGCCTCCAAACCCACTCAAATTTATGAACAGAGGTAGGGAATGTATTAAGGATGTTATTAATGTCTCATGTGCACCATTAATTGATTATTATATCTGTTCCAACCCTCTCCCATTCAACTGCAAAAATCACCAATTTGACCCTTGGGGAAATGCAACTATTTCTTCTCCCAATGCAATTAAATTGAGTAAAAATACTTCAAATTCTCAAGTACAGTACATGAAACTTGTATAAGACATACATGTAAGTATATTTATCACAAATATATCATAGAATCATCCATTCATTCGAAATCATCAGCATTACATTGATTCACAACAAGGTAGTGGGGCAATGGCACTGTTCTTTCATTAAAATTGAGATTTATACATTTCTACTTGGAATTTAGACCTGAAAATTTCTGTAGATGAAGAACAGAGTATTTAATTCATATTAGAAAATAAATGGGGCATTATAAGCTCCCCCAAATAGTACAATAGCTCACCAAAAATGCCCTCCCTCAAGGATCAAGAATATGCCATCAAAACTGGAAATGGTTGAAGGAGTGATCTACAATAGAAGAAACCATGAGCTGCCCTATAGATTAAACCTACAAATAAAGACTCCATTAAAGCTACAAATGAAAGGTCTGAATGGTCTTTCCAATTACCAACTTGGATGGGAATCTTTCACCCCTCGAAATTGGCTAAGGCAAAAAACTAGTCATCCACTAGCTCTCGCTCTTCACAAATGCAATTGCAAATTCTACAAATGATCAAAAGCTGGTTTCATTATTTTCTATTGAAATTTGTAAATTTCTAATGTCCTCCATGGGTCAAATTCCTTTCAAGAGACTCATGCCAACTCAAGTTGGGAAGAGATTCCAAAGAATGCCACTTGTACACCAATTCCTAGTCTCCCACTTCCACCAAATCACATGTGGAAGCATCTTAGCTGCCCTAATGCCCTTGAGCACCCTCTTGGAGTCTATTTTTAGCCCTAACATGTCATATATGTCATATTTCAGCCTTCAGGTCTTATTTGTGTCATAGGTGGCATAGCATCTTCATCATTGTTGTCATAGAGCTAGGGAATATAGCCCAAGTGTCTCACTAGCTCCAAATTGCCTCTTCCTCTTCCATGGGAGTTACTCTTCCTCTATATTTCGACCTTGTATGATTCATGCCATGAATAATACCTTTTGGACTCCCCCAAGTATGTTACCATTCACCTTGAATTCGAATTGGTGAGAGAATGATGCCAAGTGTAGTGGGGAAATCTAGCCATATGTGGGTCTCACTTCCTCCATGTGTCTTCATGATCAAATTCCACTTAGATTTTAACTTGTATATATTTATTTATATCCTTTATTAACTATTTATTCCATTCTAATGTTCAAATATCATTTATTATCCTCATTATTCCAAATCCCAAAGCTTCCACCCCAAACCTAGGAAACTAGTAATTTTCCTCCTTGGCAATTATTTGACCTTTAGCATCAATTTGACAAACTCTAATGAATAGGGCCAATGTGATTAGGCCATTGTGACCCAATGCCAAATTTGGGACATGAAAAATACTCCCTTCCCAATATTGCTTGTCCTCAAGCAATTTTAAACATGGGTGTTGAAGAACCTACTTTTTGTATAATTCTTTGAAGTTGCCATTGAGTTGCCCAACCATGAGTCTTTGAGTTTCCATGAAGATTTTAGAGAGGAACCACCATGCTTGCTGCTGCACTACTCTAATAAAAATCACTTTATTAAGTGGGAATTCCATCTCCCATACTGCTTGTTTCCCCAAAAAATTTGAAACCAATGAGATAAAAATTATTCTAGGGTCCCATTGCTTGTATTGCACCCCCACAATTAATAGTGCTCTCCAACCCACACCATTAGATAAGAGGATTCTTGGATCCCATTTTCTTGTATGCATTCTTCCAAACATCATTAGTACAAAATATATATCATCAAAGTACATAACAACATAATGAAAATGTACATCAAGGAGGTGCTTCATCAAAGAATCATGAAAGTGCTTATACCTCCAAGTAAGTAGACCACCATAATTTCCAGGTGCATACAAGCATCAAGTAAACAATCAAATCTGCTCCAATGACATAGGTGAGTATCCCATGTCCTATAATGTTGCTCCAAAACTATGTAAGATGCATCAAAAAAATCAGCCTTGTATTCTTTCATCCAAGTAGTTAATGAAGTTTCTCCAACATCAATTGAACTAAGCAAGGAGCAAGGAAAATCATGAGTCTTCAACTGACTCAAGTGAACATAATAAGGGCATCCATGAAGATATGTATCATCATAAGTTAAAAAAGTATGCTGCTGCAAATGTAAATAATGAGGTGCTCTATTCATGTCATTATCAAAAGGAGAGGTAGGAGTTTCATACCCCTCATGTGGCCCCATTAGAAAAAAACCTTTCACCCAATTTTCATCCCCAATTGATGTGGCTGAAAACGAAGTAGGGGGTGAGGAATTATGAACCAACCTTAAATTCTTACAACTCTTACCCATTGAAATATTTAATTCATCTTCTCCATAATTGGCTGTTCCAACTATTGTGAGATCATGTAGCTCCTCCAAGGCTTTGCAACTCTCTCCATGAGGCAACTCATAATCCCTCTTAACAAGGACAAGTGCTTGTCCTTCTTCTTGTTTGAGTGTAGCATCTTAAAGAACCTGCATATCAACATGTACCTCATGTTCCACCATTACATTAGGTTCCTCCTTCGTGACATAAATTATTTCATCAATTTCCTTCTTTTTCTTGAAAACAGAACCATTGGTCATTACTTTTGCAATGTTGCTTTCAACCCGACTCATCGACAATTCGAACTCTTGCCTTCGTTGCCTCCACTTGTATTCAAAGGATGGTTTCAGTAATTTTATAAAATCCTCATTCTCCTCTAAGGTTCCTTTTTTATCCATAGTCATAGTTTTCTCAAAATGCACTTTTCTTTCCTTTCTTTTTTTTTCCTAGTTCCTCCTCTTCAACAATATTACTTCTGATTCCAATGTATAAGATTGGTCCCTAACTTTTTGTCATCATAAATATCATACCACATCAGGTACCAATATCATGCTCTGACACCATTGTAATGTCCCTTGTTAGGAATTTTATTAAAATGGCAATTTTCCACTTTTTTTCCTAGTTCGACCTTTGACTAGTTTTGATCTCTAGGTCCCAAATTTGCCCCAAATGATCCCAAATATTATGAGAAGGTATATGAATGATATTAGAACATAAATATGTGTTTCAGGGATTCCTTTGGACCTTTGAAATACTTATACAAATCCTCTTTCCATTCTGGTCAATGTAGGTAACTTTACTAGTGGTTTCCCTTTGACTAGTATTGGTCTCTAGGTCTCAAATTGACTCCAAATGCTTTCAAATATTCAAGGAAGGTGTATGAATGATATTAGGACTTGAATATGATGTTCAGGGATGAAATATGGCCACTAAAAGACCTCTGAAAACTCTCTTAATATTCTAGACCAAGTATGCAATTTTACTAGTAATTTGGGGTTCAAATCCCCCTGGGGTAAGTACTGAAAATGGCTTCCCAAATGCCTCCAAACCCACTCAAATTTTTGAAAAGAGGTAGGGAATGTATTAATTATTTTATTAAGGTCTCATGTGCACCATTAATTGATTATTATATCTGTTCCAACCCTCTCCCATTCAACTAAAAAAATCACCAATTCGACCCTTGGGGAAATGGCACTATTTCTTCTCCCCATGCAATTAAACTGAGTAAAAATACTTCAAATGCTCAAGTACAGTACATGAAAATTGTATAAGACATCCATGGAAGTATATTTGTCACAAATATATCATAAAATCATCCATTCATTCGAAATCATCAGCATTACATTGATTCACAACAAGGTAGTGGGGCAATGGCACTGTTCTTTCATTAAAATTGAGATTTATACATTTCTACATGGAATTTCGACCTAAAACTTTCTAGAGATGAATAGAAGAGTATTTAATTCATATTGAAAAATAAATGGGGCATTAGAAGCTCCCCCAAAGAGTACAATAGCTCACCAAAAATACCCTCCCTCAAGGATCAAGAATATGCCATCAAAATTGGAAATGGTTGAAGGAGTGATCTGCAATAGAAGAAACCATGAGCTGCCCTGTAGATTACACCTACAAATAAAGAATCCATTAAATCTCCAAATGAAAGTTCTGAATGGCCTTTCCAATTACCAACTTGGATGGGAATCTTTCACCCTCGAAATTGGCTAAGGCAAGAAACTAGTCATCCACTAGCTCTCCCTCTTCAGAAATGCAATTGCAATTTCTACAAATGATCAAAAGCTGGTTTCATTCTTTTTTATTTACATTTATAAAGTTCTAATTTCCTCCATGGGTCGAATTCTTTCCAAGAGACCCATGCCAACTCAAGTTGGGAAGAGATTCCAAAGAACGCCACTTGTACACCAATTCCTAGTCTCCTACTTCCACCAAATCACATGTGGAAGCATCTTAGCTGCCCTAACACCCTTGAGCGCCATCTTGGAGTCTATTTTTAGCCCTGACATGTCATATGTCAGCCTTCAGGTCTGATTTGTGTCATAGGTGTCATAGCATCTTCATCATTGTTGTCATAGAGCTAGGGAATCTAGCCCAAGTGTCTCACTAGCTCCAAATTGCCTCTTCCTCTTCCATGGGAGTTACTCTTACTCTATATTTTGACCTTGGATGAGTCATGCCATGAATAATACCTTTTGGAATCCCCCAAGTATGTTACCATTCACCTTGAATTCGTATTGGTGAGAGACTGATGCCAAGTGTAGTGGGGAAATCTAGCCATCTGTGGGTCCCACTTCCTCCATGTGTCTTCATGATCAAATTCCACTTAGATTTTCACTTGTATATATTTATTTATCTCATTTATTAAATATTTATGCCATTCTAATGTTCAAACATCATTTATTATCCTCATTATTCCAAATCCCAAAGCTTCCACCCCAAACCTAGGAAACTAGTAATTTTCCTCCTTGGCAATTATTTGACCTTTAGCATCAATTTGACAAACTCTAATGAATAGGGCCAATGTGATTAGGCCATTGTGACCCAATGCCAAATTTGGGACATGACAGAAGGGGTTTCCGATACTTCTAGTGTTTACTATTCCTACTAATCCTATGTTAAATTTTGAGCATTAATTCAATATACTCTGGGATCTTTACTGAGAGAATAACATGTACAGTATATCAATGCATATCAATCATAGAAAGCATATCAATCATCACAAGATGAAAGGATAAGAGATAATAGACACACAGAGTTTCTGTGGGGAAAACCCTAAGGTGAAAAACCCCACAACTTCCTCAGAGATAGATAGAGCAAGGATACAACCAAAGTACAACCCAAGTACACAGAGATAGTCTCCTCCTAGCAGCTGATCCTCCTCCTCACATGTGCACCACTTTCCGAGTGAGTGATGAGTGAGTAATGAAGTGATCAAATAGAGAGATCCCACTCTCTATTTATACTTGTTCTGAGCAGCCTAATAAACCTATGGGGACGACTTGTCTAACTCAACCTAATAACCCCAGGTTAAATTAATTAGGGCCGACCCCACACATGGTAGTCTAATAACCCATCAACAAGTTACGACACTTGCGACACTTGTCAATACAAATGACAACACTTCCGTATAGAGGAATAATACATCTCTATAGGAGTACAATAAAATACATAGATGAAATACATTCTAAAGTTACATATACATCAACACTCCCTCTTAACTAGGAAGGTATTTCTCAACATAGATCTGCTAACACAAGTCTTCTTCTCTGGATCATCATCAGCGAATCATTGTCATCGTCATCATCACTGCTGCTGCTATCTCAATCAATCTCTGAATCTACTCATCATAGGAAGTTCTACAGAGCCAGTCCTTTTTCATATTGGATGTAGGCCCACCACCTGTAGGTCTTCATCATCACTGGCCATACTGTGGAATAATCAGGACTGATTACGTACCTCAACAAAACCTAGCAAGAGCATCCCAGGACAGATTATGAGCACACTGCTCAACCTATCAGATCTCCCAGGGAGCTATTACATGTTGACCTTCACAAAACCTACTCAGAGCATCCCAGGATGTTATGAGAAAACCTCTCTACCTATCTGGATCTCAATAAAGCATCCCAGGATGTTACGAGCACACCGCTCTACCTGTTTGGATTTTAAAGGATCTTTTCTATGTGAACTTTTGCAAAACCTACTCAGAGCATCCCAGGTTGTTACGAGCAAACCGCTCTGCATGTCTGGATCTTGATAGAGCATCCCAGGATATTACAAGCACACCGCTCTACCTGTCTGGATTTTAAAGGATCTTTTCTATGTGAAACTATAGCAAAACCTACTCAGAGCATCCCAGGATGTTACAAGCACACCGCTCTATCTATCCAGATTTTAAAGGACCTTTTCTATGCTACCTGAACAACCTGTCCTCGGCCACAGAGTATCAACCCGATACTCACCATACATCATCCTGATGTACATCATCACATGATCAACTTGATCATCATCATAGCATCAACCTGATGCATATCATCTGGAGCAACATCCTGAAGCTCATCATCTTTGATCATCCTGATCAAACAATATATCCATCTAATGCATACAAAGTATCTACCTGATACATATCATCATACATGATCTACCTAATCATACAATGCATCCACCTGATATACATAATGCATCCACCTGATACATATACAAATACATGATCTACCTGATCATACAAGTATCCACCTGATACATATACAAATACATGATCTACCTGATCATACAAGTATCCACCTAATACATATACAAATACATGATCTACCTGATCATACAAGTATCCACTTGATACATATACAAATCCATGATCCAACTGATCATATCAAGTATCCAACATGATGCATATACAAATACATGATCACACTAATCAAAGCATCCAACATGATGCATATGCAAATACAATAACTGGAGCATCGTCCTGATGCTCATCGTCCAGTGCTTACATCCACAGCCATGGAAATGATCCTCCTCTCACCATTCTTGGAATGGCTCCAGCAGATGTGTCCATCACTTCTTCCTCGAAGTGATGTCGATCTGAAGAACACCAAGCCTCTCTCTGAAGTACTCGAACTTCACTTTGGCTAGTGGCTTCGTCAACACATCTGCAACCTGCTCATCCATTGCAACATGCATGAGCTTCACTACTCCTCTCTGCACCATATCCCTGATATAGTGATATTTGATCTCGATGTGCTTCATCCTGTAGTGGAACACCGGGTTCTCAGACAGCTTCACACAACTGTGGTTGTCACAAAAGATACCAGTAGCCTCCAACGGGAGATCAAATAACTCAGACAGTAGCTTCCGGAGCCATACTGCCTCACAACTAGCCGAACATGCTGCAACATACTCTGCTTCGGCTGTACTCAGTGTTATGCAGGATTTCTTCCTACTAAACCAAGAGATCACACCTGATCCCATATTTAAGTAGCACCCAGATGTGCTCTTCCTATCTGTAGCACTACCTGCCCAATCTGAATCAACATAACCCTGCAAGTTAAACTTTTGATTCGCATCATACTTGAGCCCATAGTCAACTGTACCCTTCAGGTACCTCAGAATATGCTTTACAGCAACCAAGTGAACACCTCTAGGATCCGTCAGGAACTGTCTCAATGTGTTCACGGCAAAGCAAATATCTGGTCTAGTGTTAGTCAGGTACATCAAGGACCCAATCATCTGATGATATACAGTGACATCAACCGGATCAAATGAAGCATCGCACAGAAGCTTCAGGTTCGATGCCATAGGTGTGGCCATGGCCTTGCAGTCCATCATCCTGAACCTCTTCAAGATCTCTATTGCATACTTCCCTTATCCAAGGAAGATCCCATCTGCACTCTGCCACACTTCCATGCCTAGAAAATAGTGCATCATCCCCAAGTCCTTCATCTCGAAATCGACTGCAAACTTCCTCTTGGTATCGGCAATCAAACTATCATTACCTGTTACAAACAGATCATCCACATACAGAAGTAGTATCACTAGATTTCCTTCCTCAACCTTGTAATAAAGGTTGGAATCTGCTTTACTCTTGGTAAATCCCAAACTGGATAGGAAACCGTCCATCCTACCATACCAAGTTCTAGGAGCTTGCTTCAAGCGATACAAGGCTTTCTTCAGTCTGCACACATATGACTCCCTGTCATGTGTCTCAAAACCAAGTGCCTACTCCACATACACTTCCTCTTTGACTACACCATTCAAGAAAACTGTCTTGACATCCATCTGGTGTATCTTCCATTTCATTACTGCAGCCAGGGAAAGTACTGATCTGATGGAAGTGTACCTGGCTACAGGAGCAAAAGTATCTTCATAGTCTATTCCCTCTTTCTGAGAGAAGCCACGAACTATGAATCTTGCTTTGTATTTCTCTATGCTACCATCTGTAGCATGCTTGATCTTGTAGATCCATTTGGAAGTCACAACAGACTTCCCTTCAGGTCTTGGGACCACATCCCAAACATCATTCTTCATGATCGACTGATAATCCTCGATCATGGCATTCTTCCCGGATCCTGGGAACTTCAATATCTTCAACAGATAACTTTGTTGTTGGAACAAATGTTGTAGTCCTTCTTTTGTAGGTGATGGTATATGATCTTTCCTACAAGACAAATTAAATTGCATGATTAGAAACATCTCATAGTTTCATAACAAAATCTTACACATAAGAATATATGTCATGCAATTATTTTAGCCAATGCTTCAATACAACATTCATCCATATCCTGTAACTTTCTAGATGCCTTCCAATCTCTACCAAAACATTGTTAAGAGTTTGCACTACTCCCAACATGTCAGCAAAGAGGTTTCATTCTAGATAAGTAGCAATGGAATGTTGTACAGTGCCATAGGCCACTTACCCATCACATGCATATTAGTAGTATACTGTTCATCAATGCAACTATTCTAATATGCATAATACACAACCTAATTCTAGGGACATCAGTATATACATCATTGAACAACATTATTTAAACAAACAGAATATACAAGAAATGGTAATTCAAAAACTTATCTTTGTTTGGTTGTTGGGTGGACTCCTTCTGAATCTTTGCTTCCTTGTAGGAGCTACTGGAGTCCAACTTTGAAGTAGCTTCTTCTACTCCTTTATGTTGTGGATTGTAAGGAGTGGTCAACTCCGTCTTAATCCCCGAATCACTGCATAACTTCTTGAAGTCTTCTGAAGTGAATTCTCCACCATTGTCTGATCTAAAGGTCTTGATCTTCTTTTCGGTGTGGTTTTCTATCAAGGCTTTGAATTCCTTGAATTTGCTGAATACTTCATCTTTGTTCTTCAAGAAATAATTCCAAAGTCTTCCTAGAGAAATCATCAATGAAAGAACGATAGTTCACATACCCACTCAGATAACTGGATGACACCGAGCCGCATACATCAGAGTGGATAATTTCCAAGATTCCTTTTGATTTTCTTTCACTGGTTGGAAATGCCTTCTTTATGTTCTTTCCTTTTGCACAGCCTTTGCAAACACCTTCATGCTTGGTCTTGATTTCAGGAAGACCTTCTACAACTTTGCTTGCAATTGGTAGTGCTCTGTAGTGCACATGTGCAAGCCTTCGATGCCAAAGTTCATTTGGCTCCATGGATTCATGTACCATGGCATGTTCAGGTTGTCCCTTCAATTTGTACAATCCTCCCACTTGCTCTCCAATCACCACTGCATCATCAATAGTTTTACCCTTTGGCCACGTTAGGACTTGGCCATCTAAAAATGCAACCCTCATGCCTTTTGCATCCAATGAAGAGATGAAGAGTAGGATCTTCTTGAGCCCAGGTACAAATAACACATCTTTCATCTTCAAGGACTTTCCATATTCTAGGTTGTAGGAGGCTTCCCCACTTCCTTTGATAAGATATTGATAATCATCCCCAAGTTTCACTTTATGGGGTGATTCATGTTCAGATAGATTTACAAAATATTCTTTAAACCCAGTCATGTGTTTAGAAGCCCCACTATCAATTAGCCAATCATTACAACCATGAGAAATAGTACCTGTGAGAGCAGAGATTAGAACATACTCTTCTTCGCTTGATGAGTCATCGTCATCACTTTCTGCTCTAGCTTTCTTCCTAGGAGGTTCATCATTCTCAGTAGCATGAGCATGATATCTTCTTTTCTTATTCTTCTTCTTGTTGTTGAAGTTGTTGTCTTTCTTCTTCTTGAAACAATTTGAAGCAAAGTGTCTCATTTCATTACATTCGTAACATCGAACATGAGATAGATCTTTCTTCTTGTGATGAGGGTGAGAATGTTTCTTATTATGAGATTTCTCCCTCTTAAACTTGCTTCCCTTGGTGTGAGTTGTGATGGCTTGATCTTCATTCCCCATCTTTTCTTCTTGTGCCACAAGCCTTGCTTCTTCTTGTGAGCATTCTTCTCGTAGTCTACTGAAGGATACCAACTTCTTTCTTGCACAAATTCCTTGGATAAAGAAATCCCATGACCTGGGTAGGCCATTCATAGTGGTCATGACAACTTCACCATTATCCACCATTTCATCCACTGCCTCTAGTTTTTCCTTGATCTAAGAGACCCTAGAAAAATAATATGAATGGATTCTCCATTCTGAAGCTAAATACCCCTTTCAATTGGTTCTGTAGAGTCATCTTCCGATTTATGTTCTTCCCTTCAAATAGCTTGGATAGGGAATCAAACACTTCTTTGGTTGTATTCAGAGATGACACATGGGGGATGAGATGGTCCTTGATAGAATCAGCAATGATTCTCTTTGCCTTGACCAAGTTCTTCTTGTGGAGGGCTTTAGCCTCTTCTCCCTCTGGGACAGGGACCTCTTCCCTTATGTAAGTATCCAATTCATTTTCTTCTAGGATTAACCCAATCCTATACTTCCATGCTCGGAAGTTATCATCCCCTTCAAGCTTAGTGTGGTGAGACATCTTAAAGAGTACTTCAAATGCAAATAGAAAAGATTTAGGTCTTACCACTTGATTTGTTGAAAATTGGATCTAGTCCCAGATTAGAGTTTGTCAGAGAAACCCTAAAAATTCAAAATGTGAATTTCAACTTTCTGAAAGGATAGAAAGATGCGCCTTGATGAGCTGATCAGCCTAGTGTGTTTAGAATTTGAGATTTGCAAAGTTTCACCTTTTAGAAATGCCTTTTAGTCTTCCCGGGTTCACTAGGGAGGACCTTGAATTAGGGTTTGATTTTCCCAGAGATTTACCCAGCCAAAAATATCGATCCAAAGCTTTAAACTTCAATTTTTCCAAGGAGCTTCCAGCTATGTCTTCAGATTTCAGAAATTCCTATTTTTGTGGAAACCCTAATTTTTAGGGCCAAAACTGAAAGTGCTCAGAACTGAATTCTGATTGGATAGAAAGATTCACCTTGAGGAGATTCAATCTATCATATTGATTTTCCAAAATCTGTGGAGAGAAACCCAATAACCAAGAAACCCTAGTTTCCGCAGTGCACAATGTCTTCTTCTTAGGGAAGCTCTGATACCATGTTAAATTTTGAGCATTAATTCAATATACTCTAGGATCTTTACTGAGAGAATAACATGTACAGTATATCAATGCATATCAATCATAGCAAGCATATCAATCATCACAAGATGCAAGCATAAGAGACAATAGACACACAGAGTTTCTGTGGGAAAAACCCTAAGGTGAAAAACTCCACAGCTTCCTCAGAGATAGATAGAGCAATGATACAACCAAAGTACAACCCAAGTACACAGAGATAGTCTCCTCCTAGCAGTTGATCCTCCTCCTCACATGTGCGCCACTTTCCGAGTGAGTGATGAGTGAGTAATGAAGTGATCAAATAGAGAGATCCCACTCTCTATTTATACTTGTTCTGAGCAGCCTAATAAACCTATGGGGCCGACTTGTCTAACTCATCCTAATAACCCGAGGTTAACTTAATCAGGGCTGACCCCAGACATGGTGGTCTAATAACCCATCGGCAAGTTACGACACTTGCGACACTTGTCAATACAAATGTCGACACTTCCGTATAGAGGAATAATACATCTCTATAGGAGTACAATAAAATACATAGATGAAATGCATTCCGAAGTTACATATACATCAACATCCTACAATACAGGAAGGGTCGTGTTTCTCACTATAATTGCCTATTAATTAATAAGCAAAGTGCTCAATATAAATTGTCAACCCAAGGAATTCTGGTTATTTTAAAGGTAATCACGCAAGATATATGTATAAACATTCAGTAACTGATCAATCAACTAGTAGTTACCCAATCTACCTAATTACTAATCCTATGATTTTCCCACTAATCAATCCAACTTCAACTACTGATTCGACTGCCAAAGATTAAGAAAAATCAGAATCCTTCTACTATATTAATTTTGGGAATGACCGATTCAAGAATAAATAGCTAAATTGCTTTTGCAAGAAGTTAAATCCTAATCATCATCACAATATGCAATACTCGATCATAAAGGAAATCAATCTTCTTGTTCTATAAATCCATATGCCATCTAAAAGTTCCAACAGTTCATAGAAAATAAATAAATAATAATGAAAAACAGCAGCATAGCACAGGTGTAACATCAATAATAAAGAACACATTTGCAAATAGAAACTACGCATTATCCATTCAATTGTTTCAGCAAACCAAGAAAAGCTATAAATGGAAAATCCTACGCTTAATATTCGAACTGTTTCAGCAAACCAAAAGGAACTATAATCAAAGACTCCTACGCTTAATATTCAAACTGTTTCATCAAACCGAAAGAGAAATCTAATCGCAATTCCACACAAAACAAATAAACAACTAACTAATTAGGCAACTCTGATAGAAGGTGGTCCCTTTCCTTCTAACAGAGATGCCTCAAAATGCTACCAGAGATCAGTACACGATGGCTCGGGAAAATGTTGTTGATTTCATTAATACGGTGAAGTTCAATTACAAAGCTCTTACACTCCTGTTACAAACTCCTTTACAAAAGAAGCCTAACCTTTTTTCCCATCATATCCTCCTTTAAATATTACAACAAGGCGAATCAGTTCCTTACAATTTGGGTAGCCATGAATATCGAAGATCTTCAAGCTCTTAAGTCAGTATGCCAAAATAGAGATAGTTACAACCATTATTACATTTGGGATAAAGTCTATTTCGTGAACACTCATGCTCTTATAGCTCGAACCGATTCAACTCCCAGTGAGTTTCACCTCGCTGCGTGGGAGGATAACTTGGACTACCTTGCAACAATCTGAACTGAAGCCCTGGAAAGGTGTAGCTACTTTCCGAGTGCTTCTTCATCGACGTGTATCAGCAAGCTGATACACCCAAATTTCCTATAGTCTCAAATTACTTTCATCAATCCATCACAAGTCATTACAATTAGGAAAAAAATTCATAATCACAGGAAAAATTTAGGCATTAATATAACAAAGTAATAATAAATTATACCTTCTCAAGTTCATGCTTTTCCTTGGGAAATTTAACAATTTGGTAATAATAATAACGAAAAATAGGGGAAAGGGTTACAACTATCCTATTGCATGTCCTCATGCAACAACCTTGAGTTAATCTGAATCTGAATCTGAATCAAAACTTTTCCTGTAAAAATTGGTGAAGTTGAAGGAATATTCAGGTTTCTCTTCCAAGTTCATAAACCCATTACAAGCAATTAAATCCGCCCAACATTTCTTTTCTTCTTTCTTGGTCAGCTTGTATATACTCATGTATTGCTTCTCAGGAAGCCATATGAGTGGGAATCTAAATATTAATCCTAGCCATCTTGGCTCACATGTCTGCATACACTTGACATATTCTGGAACTCGAGACAAAGCATATTTAAAATTTTCAAAATAGTAAGGGTCTCTTGTTCTTAAGGACTCAGAAGAAGCTTCCCACCCGTGCTTGTTGCCTTCCAATGCATAAGGCTCTTGCTGTGAGATAATTTTGACACATGTAGATATAATATCTTGTTGAAATGATGTCATCTAATTAACCTTTTGAGGAGAGGAGAGGTGTCTTCTATGTCTTGCAACAAGGGTCGCAGGATATTGAGGTTCACCTAGGATCCAGAGAGTAGAAGTATAATCATTTCTTTGAATAGTCCGGGAGGCATTCCACCAGGTCATATGATTGGTGACGAAGGAAGTGAATTCCCTCAGATGAATATCTCCTATATGGGGAAGAGGATTAGATTGAAGGTCCATGAAGCATGCTAATTCATGTAGATATAACACACATAATAAATTTTTCCCAAGGAAATCACTCTAGTAAAGGAATCCAAAAACTGAGAAGTTGTAACAAACTGATAGGGATTCCCTTCCTTTCGAGCTTTAAGCTTGAACATAGTCAATTGTTCATAGAGGAATAATGAATAGGATGGTTATGGGGCCCTACAGATTAATAGTTCCTAAACTAAATTATACATTTTCTCCTTCTCCTGCTTCATGGCCTTAAACTTTCTTAGTTCCTTCAACTCTTCCTTCATATTTTCCCAGCGAAATTTATGGAAGATTAATTCTCCATCCCACCTTTCTCTAAGTTCTTTAATGGATTTCCTATGTTCATGTAGGTGAACCATTCATTCCTCACACAGGGCAGTGTTATATCTCCATTTAATTATTTCAAGCTTTAGCAGAGAGAGCTCCTTTTCCATCTCCTGATCTTTTTCATCTTCGGAGTCATTTTCATCTTTTGTGTCTAATTCAATAATCTCTAGTGGTTCCGGAACCTTTTCTTTACCTTTATTTTCCTTGGGTAGAGTGTTGTTCGGGAAATCTACCCTATAGTGAGGAGAGGGACAATACCAACTTCTGGGGTGACAAGTAAATGCATTGGTCATATCAAATAGGCTTCTACAAAAGGAAAGAGATCAAGGTTTATGAAGACATACCTTAATAATGATGTTCGATCCTAGCTTTCGCTTGCTCCTTCGATCGATCCTCCACTTGATCTTCCGTTTGATGAACCTGCAATACAAAGATACCTTCCTCAACATATCTTGACTGATATAACAATGATGAAATTGAAATACAATTTAGATATCAATTACAATCAAGCTTTTAATCCAACAAATATGCCATCCATTAGACATTTGATTGGGATGGGAAGGGCATTTCAACCTTTATTGTCAAAAGCAAATAATCAGTATAATTATACTTGATCATTCAGAGTGCTTTTGCAACCGGATCTTGGGTTCCTACTCTTCACACTAACTTTGGAATTCCTCCAGCGTAACAACCCTTAATGCATAGTTTCTCCTCCTCTCTCTCATCTATCCCCCTTGTATTTATGGGACAAGGTAGGCAGTTTGGATCAAGAGGTAGTTTGATTGGGAGGTTGGGGAAGTTGCAAAACCAACTTCAACTAATCTCAATTCGTCAAATTAATATATTTTTGATTACTTTTTAAGATGTGCGCGACTATTTCACAGTAGAGTAGCGCACAATATGCAACTTCACTACTTTACAACCAGCGTTTGCATGATTTTTTAAGGTGTGCACTAGTTTACTGAAGCAAAGTAGGGCATACTAGCAGGTGTGCACTACTATTATGCTTGTAGAGTATGGAACATTCCCAGAAATGTGCTGCTATGATGCCTGTAGGGTAGCGCACATGTCAAAAGGTAGGGTAAAACAGGGTTTTGTCAGCTGCTGAGGGGTAAACCAAGTTCATACATCATCTAAGGCAATCTTGCTCTTCAATCCATGTTGTCCTTTTGTGTGATCGACAGCTTAATGTGATCACAGACGGAGAAGTGCAAATTTGACCTATAACAGATGCCCCCTAATGTGTGAGGTCAGAGGAAAATGATGGTCGAAATACATTATAATTCCAAGTCAGCGGAAGGAGCAAGAAACCAAAGGACCAAGTCACAAAAGTACCTGAAATAAAGATCAAGGTCAGCGAGCAATTACAATCTTGACATCATATAGATGTGTAGCATGATACAACATGATCTCCAATACATAACTAGGAGATGTATATATAGCATGGCCACTGAAATATAAGTGTGGATCCATGTCAGAATGAGAGATCATAGCCATAACAACAAACTGGATCTATGTCTCATGGAGAGCCAAAATAAGTGAGGCTCAGTCTTGCGCAGCTTGGGTGATAACATAATGAGGTAATGCTATCATAATCCCAAGGTCTTCATTCAAACAACCCAAGGTACAAACCCTAACCATGTGAATAAATGAGCTGAAAGTCAAACATGGGGGGTATCGTCTGATTACTAGTCATTGATGTATGCCGTTAACAAGCGCGAGGGCTTCCATCTATAATGATAATGGGGCCCAAGGTACCTAGTACAATCCAACAAGTGTGAATAAGTGGACTTGGCGTCGAACACTTGAGGAACCTATCAAATAAGAGACATTGATGTATTCTCATAATTTGACAGCGAGGGAAATTGCCACTGGTGACTGCAATCCCCAAGGCACTAACTGAAACTCTAAACTTCATTCCCAGAGAAAAATGAGTTGATGTCAATGGGAAAAAGTCCGTTGGAAGGGAGGCCTTAAGGCATCCTCCATCATCCAACACGAGGGACACTCAAATGGTATGAGCTGATGTGGAGTAGGACATGTAACAAGATTGACACTAGGATGGCCGACACATGAGGTCAAGGTAAAATGCAGAATGGCCGACACAGGTTGTATCCTTGAACAGTGAGCATGACACAAAGTGACTTAGGCAGTTTTCAACATAATGGGGAAGTGATATAAGCCTGCAATGTAGGAGACATTAACAGACCCTCCATATGCTTGGATTAATAACCAACCGGGGGAGTAAACAACTCGGAGATCAGGTTCACCTTAAGGTCAAAAACTAAACCCAACTGAAATGATGGACTCAAATAGGTGCTATGTTCAAGGATAGGACTAACTGAACTTCCTTTGAAACTGCAAGATATGATATGCCCTTCTTATCTCTTATTCTTTTTAGATAAAAGAATACATTTCTTGTTGTTTTAATGAGTCCAAGAAAGAATGAAAACTCAAAAGATCCAACCATGTAAAGAGTTTAATGAGCCCATGGGAGGAAGACTCAAGACCTTCTTCATTGTTTACAGAGTTCGAAGAAAAGATAGACGAATACTCTATAATATTGATCTCTATATTTTAATATCAAGTCGAGATCTGTTCTTGCTCGCCGGTGTTTTCAATTTTAAGGAGTCTGAAAAACCTAAACAATAACTCCATACACCTACTCGTGGATTTTAATATCGAGCCCAAGTAGGTTAATGCTCACCGATGTTTTCCTGTTTATAGAGTCTGAAAAACTTAAACAATCCTCTATTTACCCTCTCGTGGGTTTCACATCGAGCCTGAGTAGGTGAATGCTCGCTTGGTGTTTTCATGTTTAGAGAGCCTGAAAACCCTAAAGAGAGGCTCCAAAAGGTCATTTTTCATAAAGTTAGTCTCCTCCCCCGAAAAAGTGTAAAACAATGGAAGAAGAACTCTTCTAGCCATAGATGACTAGAGTATTCCTTTTTCGTAAGTAATCCGCAAAAGTCCGGAAAAGGGTTAAACTTATACTTAAGAGGATGTCGCTTCAAATCCTTTAACGAGTCTGAAATGACAACTATACTCGGAAATCTTGTCATATTTAAAGAGTCTAATAAGAGCTTAGAGAGAACTCCATAAGAATCTTTTTCGTAAAGTTTTAACGAGCCCGAAAAAGTAAACTCGTGACCTCCTCACTGTTTTTAACGAGCTCAAAGGAAGAGATGGAAGAATGCTCATAGCCTCCTTACTGTTTTTAACGAGCTCGAAGTGAAGGCAGAAGAATGCTCATAACTTCCTTACTATTTTTAACGAGCTCGAAGGAAAGGTGGAAGATTGCTCGTAACTTCTTTACTGTTTTTAACGAGCTCGAAGAAAAGGAAAAAGAATGCTCGTAGGTGGATCAATATCCAAATGAATGGCAGACTGTATTATAGACTCTAGGAAAACTTCATTAGAAAGAAGTATATTATCCCAGATGGAACACATATCTAAACATTGAGATGGAGTCATCACCTGGTCAATTGCCGGGACCCAATCCCGAGAAGGTAAGCATGAATTCAGAGGCTTATTCTCCATAGCAATTGGACTCAAGGAACAATATGCCACATAATTTGATTGTGACATAGTAGTGCCTACTGACAGGGGACATACCTGGTCTATAGGTGGGTAATAAGAGGGATCGACAAATGTAAGTTGATCGATGGTGATGATGCTTTCGTTGTGAGGAAAATGCATCACACAAAAGAGCATAGACACCACATCCTGCATAGTATATACATAATCACGCCCTATGATCATATAAAAGTCCATAGGGTCCTTTAAAACCATAAAATCAACTAAGACTATTTTTCCACCCAAAGTAACAGGTACTTGAGGGAGGAATCCCAACGGTTCACTAGGTCTTCTGTCGAAGGTCAACGGCTAATTAACAGCTGTAACAAGGTTAGGGAATCCCAAATCTCTCCAAGGATAAGCAAATAAGATACTAACAGAATCTCCTTCATCTACAATGCATCGATCAACCATATGGTTCCCGATATCAACCTTTATCTCGAAAGGTGTCGAAGAAGGAAGACGAGGTTTTGCTAGGCTATTCCAATCAAAGGAAACGATCCTAGGGCTTAGTAGGGGTTCGCATGGCACAGATGAAGTGTCCCATTTTTCAGGAACATCCAAACTGGTAATGCAGAAGACTTCCACATTAGGTGCATCAATCTTTGCAGGACTGATGGAATCGGTCGAAGATTGCATCGATTCGATCACTTCACTCTCCGAAGGAAGAGTGGGGTTGACCAAGAACTCTTTTGGTTCAACCACTTTATCAACCAAAGTTTGATCTGACTGTAGGGAATCTATAGACAACTCAAGAGAAAATATTCCTTTAGACATGGACCACACTCTTCGTGCCTCTGGAATGGCAAGGCATCGGTGAGTAAGGTGATCTCCCTTACAAAGCTTACAAGGGAACTTTGGTTTCCGTCCTAAAGGTTGAGACTCCTTTACAACGTTAGTACTCTCAACATGAATAGCATTGGCTGATAGCTTGCCCCCAGCATGACTTACAGTGGCTAGTTACTGAGAAGCAGAAGACTTTTGAACTAAGGACCACACTTTTTGCACTTCTGGAAGTACAGGGCACAAGTAAGGTGGTCTACCTCACAAAACTTGCAAGGGAACTTACACTTCTGTTTAGGGTTTGTCAACAATGTCAACTCCCTCAGCATGACTTGCAGTGGTTGATCTCGTGTCTCCAGTATGACTCACAAGAACTTGTGACTTATCATTAATATGACTAGTAGTGGTCAATGATGTGTCCTCAACATGACTGATAGTGGTTGAAGACAAAATTTCAGTGTGATTTTCAGTGACTAAAATTTTTCTTCCAGCATGACCTCCAGAGGCTGGGTAGGTGCCCCCTGCATGATTTGCAGAGGCAGGGTGCTTGCCCCCAGCATGACTTGTAGGGTCTGGGTTGCTGCCCCCTTGTTTTGGCATCTTCTTCCTATTCTTCCTATGTCTATTCTTTTTAGACTACTAGTTACTAGTATTGCTACTTTCGCCACATGAGGTAGAAGGAGGAGGAGGAGATGTTACTAGCAAAGAATGCACAAGGTTCTGATGCTCTTGAATTGAGGTGCTTACAAAATAAGCGTTAGGAGCATGCAAGGAATTCGGAGTAGAGAACAACCAAACCGATAGCCCTATAGTGAATCCAGGAATATTTAGAGTATCCATTAAGGGAGTACCAATGTTTCCAATGAATGGAATAGCACAAGGATCCCCTGGAACAGGGGTACCTTGATTGGCGCTCACCAGAATGCTAGACATAGTTTCCTACTCAAATGAACAAGAAGTTCTCTAAAGCAAACTAAAACAAATAGCACAAAGAGCACACCACTAAAAAAGGTCCTAAGTAAATCAAAGCAGGCAAACAGATGCCTTTTGGAGGAGAGTCTGGTATGATGAAGGCCCATAACCGATCAATGAAGGAAGAAGGACAGTTACCTGAGGTCCACAATAGAATGACTAAGGGTGCAAGCATCGTAATCACCCAATCACCCTCCCAAAGACCTGCAAAATATTTTCTCCCACGTCTGTCCTAGGTACAACAGATATAACCCTCCCCCGTCACCTGTGTATGATCCTATGGTCAGATACTAAGGATACCACCAGACTGAAAACTCCTGGGGGAACAGTCTCTGGTCGAATCAGAAGGCGTGGGTAGGGTAACTGAGCCCGAAACTCAAAAGAGTCCCCAAACGTGATATGATCCTGGTATATGCTCGAAACATAAAGTAGGAGGTTTATTCCCAATAATCTGATCTCACAAGACCTACTGCATAGATCCCAGGCAAGTTTGGAATGAGGTGGGTTTACCTGTGATAGTCGAACTACGATTTTTGGGTAATGTGTGATCTCGGGTGGTTTAAGGTATTTTAAACCCAAGATCCTAACCAAAACTAGTTGGTGAATAGTGTAACCTAGAAATGAAAATATTACTAGTACATTTTATTAGGGTTCATTTTAAAGGTTACTTGCTTACTCAAAACGGTAGTGGGTGTGTGAGAGTGGTTATAACAGAGATAGAATACTGAAATGAAATGTTTACAACTAAACAAATCTTTTCTTTTCAATGCAAGTCATAAAGATACGATATAGAATGCATGTGGAAATGCAATTTTTAGTCTTTTCGAATGCAAAAAAGGTAAAAATAAATTCTAAATGTACAAAATTAAACTCAAAACCTAAGAATGCAGCTACTCAAACAAATAAGTAGGCAAAAGAAAACTTATTCTTTTTTATGCAAAGAACTCTTAAATCCTTTAAGCCACTTGCAAGGTACTCTACTCAGAAAATAAATCAAAATTTGTCATGCTTTTCAAAGGTGAGAAACAAAAACTGAAATTGAAGGTAACCTACTATCAAAGCAAAAGCAAAGGACTTTCAGGTTTCCTTATTGAAACATTAAAAGCTACCAATAAGACTTTCAGATTCTTATCGATGTAAGCATGCCAGCCATTGGGAAAAGCGTACGAAACCTACTTTTAGACCCAAACAAAGCAAATGACCTACAAAGAAGTATGGTTTGGTAAAGTCAGGTCTGCACATAAACAATGCAGCCAAGGTCCTGAATAGCAGCAAAGACACTTGAGCTTTCACTACAAAAAGAAAACTAAAAGCATAAGGGAGGACAAGAAACCAATCTAAAGAGAAATTTCACTCAAATAGATACAAACAGGGTCAAGTAGACTCAATAGGTTTCAAATCCAGTGGAAATAGAGCAAGTAGATTCAGTCAGACTCAAATCAGGGTACAAAAAACCAAACTGGTCCACAACCCCCCAACTTGGATCAACAAGCCCCAAAACTTTCCAAACAAGCCCAAATTGATCAAAGAAGGTCCAAATCATGAACATAGGATCAATACAAGGATAGGAGACCACTTACAGTGGCTTAACTCAAATTTAGGGTCATCAGGGACCCCAAAATGCAGCCACAACCCCCCCCCCCCAAACAGGTCAAAACTCAAAAAAATCAGTTCCAGGATGTGTGCGCTACTGTCTATGAGGCAGACCAGCACCCAAACAGGGGAATTCACTACTGTGCTTCACAATAATAGAACCCATGTGGCAAAAGTTGAAAAAATAGGGCAAAAACCCCCCACACCTGAGCCAGTAAGGGTCTGTAAGGGCTGGGAAGGGTCTGTAAGAGCCAAGGAGGGTCAAATAGAGCCTAATAACTTATTCTAATCAATAAATTGAACAAATACCTTCAAACAAAACTAAAGAAATGACCTTGGATACCCCTAAGCAAATAGGCTAATCCCCAGTGGAGTCGTCCGTCTATTGTTCGGGAAATCTACCCTATAGTGAGGAGAGGGACACTACCAACTTCTGGGGTGACAGGTAAATGCATTGATCATATCACATAGGCTTCTACAAAAGGAAAGAGATCAAGGTTTATGAAGACATACCTTATTAACGATTTTTTATCCTAGCGATCAATCCTCCACTTGATCTTCTGTTTGACGAACATGCAATACAAAGATACCTTCCTCAATGTATCTTGACTGATATAACAATGATGAAATTGAAATACAATTTAGAAATCAATTACAATCAAGCTTTTAATCCAACAAATATGCAATCCATTAGACATTTGATTGGGACGGGAAGGGCATTTCAACCTTTATTGTCAAAAGCAAATAATCAATATAATTATACCTAATCATTCAAAGTGCTTCTGCAACTGGATCCTGGGATCCTACTCTTCACACTAACTTTGGAATTCCTCCAGCGTAACAAACCTTAATGCATAGTTTCTCCTCCTCTCTCTCATCTATCCCCCTTGTATTTATGGGACAAGGTAGGCAGTTTGGATCGAGAGGTAGTTTGATTGGGAGGTTGGAGAAGTTGCAAAACCAACTTCAACTAATCCCAATTCGTCAAATTAATATATTTTTTATTACTTTTTAAGATGTGCGCGAGTATTTCACAGTAGAGTAGCGCACAATATGCAACTTCACTGCTTTACAACCAACATTTGCATGATTTTTTAAGTTCTGCGCTAGTTTGCTGAAGCAAAGTAGAGCATACTAGCAGGTGTGCACTACTATTATGCTTGTAGAGTAGGGCACATTCCTAGAAATGCGCTACTATGATGCCTGTAGGGTAGCACACATGTCAAAAGGTAGGGTAAAACAGGGTTTTGTCAGCTGCTGAGGGGTAAACAAAGTTCATACATCATCTAAGGCAATCTTGCTCTTCAATCCATGTTGTCATTTTGTGTGATTGACGGCTTAATGTGATCACGGATGGAGAAGTGCAGATTTGACCTATAACATAGAGGTTGGTCCTGAGTTACTAAATCCTGAGTTTCAGCAGATAATTCTTGTGTTTCAACAACTTTTTCTTCTTGACCCCCTAATTCTAATACCTCAGCAATTTCTTCTTGTGCCACTGGTTCTTGTGTTTCTACATCCTCTTTTTGGGTCACTGGTTCTCAAATATCTGGAGTTTCCTCTTGTGCCACTGGTTTTTTTGTTTCAACAACTTATTTTTGGATTGATGGTTCTTGTGTTTCAACATCCTCTTTTTGGGTCATTGGTTCGGATATCTCAGTAGTTTCCTTTTGTACTTCTGGTTCTTGTGTTTCAATAACTTCTTCTTGGATTGTTGGTTCTTGTATTCCCTGGTCGAGGTTCAGCATTTCCTGTACAATAACATCCTCAGATTCCTTACCCTGAAATTCTTGATTATACATGGTTGAAGGGGTTACTTCCTGTTAGGATATTTAGACATTTAGGAGTTAGTTAAGATCAACTTGTGTAATATATCCGTTAGGAAAAATATGTTTATTTAGTATGCATTTGTAAATATTTAAATCCGATAGTCACGATATGTTCTAGACATAGAATGATCCGACGGCTCAACTTCTCTTAGATCATACCTACCCTTGATCTGTGGCTTAGCACCCGATTGGTCCATGATCTCTATTTAAAGAGCATGGAGGGTCAATGGAAAGTTGATCGATTATGAGAAGCTCATTTGTAACTTTCTTTCTTTGCATAATAAATTGCTCCGTAGAAGCTATTTGGTCGGGGCCATCGAGTGTTTCCCTCTTGAGGGTTTAAACCACGTCAAAAAATTGGTGTATCGATCTGTGATCTGTTTGTGTGAAGTGGTTTCTCTAGGTGTTCAGTCCCGAACATGGTATCAGAGCTTTTATGAAGAGCCACTTCCGGTTATGATCTAGATCTTGAACTGTTGTTGCCGAAACTTGAAAAGGTTTATGGTTCTGGTATTTCTGTGCATTTCTGGGCTGTGGGAGTTGTTCCATTGCATCCAGAGCACCGTTTCCATTGGCAAATAGTTTTTGTTTGATCGAAAACGGTTCCCGATTGCTTCATAAACGCATATTTCATCAGATCTGAAGGTATAATGTTACAGTGATGTTTTTTTTATTTTTGTTTTAAAAAAAATATCTCATATTTTTATCAATTTTTATTGTTAGATTTTTTTTAGTTTCGGATTGTTTTCTTCCTTGTCTGCATATGCTCTTTGTCATGCACTTTGTGCGATCTCGACGAATTAGAAACAGAAAGAGAAATGGTTTTTCTCGGCTGTGTATGCTCTTTGTCATGCACCTTGTGCGATCGTGGCAAATTAGAAACAGAAAGAGAACGTAGACTTTCCGGGCAAGCTAACGATATCCAACTCCAGAAGTCTGGAAAAAAAATTTATGTTTTGGTTTATGGTGTGATTTGTAGGAAAAAAGGAAAACACGGAAACCAAATAAGAAGAGTAAAAAAAAAAAAAAAACCCCTTCCTCCTTTCCATATTTTACATACCTTTTAGTCTAACTCACTTGGTTCAAAGTTGCTTTATTCCTTAATAGGTCTTGAGTTCAAGTCTTAGAAAGTTACTTTTAAAGGAAAAATTTTATATTTTCAAGTTACTTTATTGTAAAAGTGCATCTCACTTAAATAATAAAAAGTGAATCACTTAAGTTCATTTTTATTCCTGCACTATTTAAAGTAACATTATTGTAATAGTGAAATCACTTATTTTACAAAATTAATTCACTTAAAGCAACTTTCTTGTAAAGTGATTGTCAAAGGTTCATCTTGGGAAGAGGGGGGTCCTTTGTTTTAGCTAGTCATTCTCTATCGGCCACGTCACTATTGGGACATCTTCAACATTTTCTTTGATCAAACATAACTTCATCATACGGAGTCAGTTTTCAGTGCCGTTTTTTTTAAACCGCCTATTTTTTCGAGCTCTTCGCATCCAGACTATTGGTTTCTAATTTTACAGCCATTAATTTATAAATATGGCCTCCCCTTGTGATATTCTACTTACCAGTTCCAACTATTTCTCATGAAAATCTCGTATGGAGGATGTTCTACGAAGTAGAGGACTTTTCAGAATTACCTCAGGGAAAGAAACAGAACCCACTAGTGATGATAAGAAAATCAAATGGGAAAATATATGTGATGAATCTCGTGGATTGATTGGGATGTCAATCTCTACTGATTTGAGATTCCACATATATGGAATTGATAAACCAGATGCTGCTTGGGACAAATTGGAATCTGTGATTGGTAAACACAATTAAATTTGAGGTCACCAACTCAAAAATGAGTTGATTTCTTTAAATCCAAGTGATTTTTCATGCATACAATATTATTTATCTAAGTACAAAACTCTTAAACTCTTATGTGAAGAATGCAAGATTAAGAGGGAAGACAAACAAAGCATTTATCATATTCTTTCCAAACTTGGACTTGCATATTATGTTTTTATATTTACATTTTACTCCATGAAAAAATCATTGAATGCAGCTAGCTATCAAGAGCCTAGTCTTGAATCCTTTTGTGATTCCTTGATTAGAGAGCAAGATAAGCTCATCCATCTTGGAATAATTAATAATGCAGATACATTTGGGAAAGACTTATTGTCCCAACAGAAAGAAAAGTCAAAGCCTTCCAAGAAACAAAATTTTTGCAATAATAAGTCAAACAAGGGTCCCAAACCCTCTCAGTCATCTCCTTCTTTAAAAAATGACAAAGGATCCAAGCCAAAAGGAAAGAAGACTGAGCGGCATTGCAACTATTGCGGGAAAGATAATTATGATGAATCTAATTCTTTCAAGAAGATGACAGCCTTGGAAGTAGCAATGAAGAAGCACCACATCAACCTAGATTCACCTTTAGAATCTACCTCTCATGGACATGCGCTTTCTGCTTCTGGTTATTCTTATAATGCATCTTCTTCTTCTACTTCAAATGAATGGCTCATTGATTCTTGAGCATCTTATCATATGGCTAAGGATCAAGCCATCTTTTCTACTATGCATGAATGTAACACCAAACAAATATTTGTTACTGATGATAGATCTCTAAGTGTTGTAGTTGTTGGAACAGTTCCAGTAGATAATGGTCATTTCAGTGACGTACTATGTGTTCCAAGAATTTCCTGCAATTTGTTATCAGTCTATCAAATCACTCATTCTAGTGAAGGTACAACTGTGACGTTTACACCTCACCAAGTTGTAATCAAGGATTTTAAATATCTTCAACGGGTCCTAGCTACTAGAATTGTTGATGATATTACCAGGTTGTACAAATTTAACAACTTTGGGTCATCACCTTTTTCTTTAGTTTTTGTTGCTCATAGTGATAACTTGAGCAAACTTTGGCATGAGCGATTTGGTCACTTAAATTATCGCTCATTGCAACAACTATGTAAAGACAATATGGTGACAGGTCTTCCGATGGTATCTTGCAGGGATGGTGTCTGTTCTAGTTGTGTACTCAGAAAACATCATCGGGACAGTTTTGACAAACGTGCCTCTTGGCACGCCTCAGTTCCCTTGGAGCTTGTGCATAGTGACTTGTGTGGTCCTCTTCCATCTACTTCCTTTTCTGGTTTCAAATATTTCTTAAATTTCATTGATGATTACACTATACGCACTTGGGTTTATTTACTAAAACTTAAGAGAAAAGTATTTAATATGTTCTTGGCCTACAAGGCCCTTGCTGAAAAACAATCTGGTCATCAAATTATTAAGTTAAGATCTGACAATGGAGGAGAATATGTTAACAAAAATTTCACTACTTTCTGCACTGAACAAGGAATCCAACAACAACACACTATTCCATATACACCACAACAAAATGGTGTAGCTAAAGAGAAGAAACGCACTTTAAAAGAAATGGCTAATTGTATGATCCAATCTAAGGGACTAAGTCTTCACTTTTGGGCTGAAGCCATTAATTGTGCAAATTACATAGTTAATCGCACCCCCACTAAATCTTTACAAGGTATCACACTGGAAGAAGCATGGAGTAAAATTAAACCAGATGTAAGTCACTTCCCTGTGTTTGGTAGTGAAGCATGGGCTCACATTCCGGATGAAAAACGGAAAGCATTGCAGCCTAAAAGTGAAAAGTGCATATTTATTAGATATTCTGAAGATGTAAAAGGTTATAGACTTCTTCAACCACATTCTCATGATGTAATCATTAGAAGAGATGTTAAATTTGATGAAAATCTCTTGGCCTGCGAGACTAACTCGGTGATTGTACCATCTTTCACCTACGAGCCTGATTCGGCGATTGTGCCTTCTTCTTCTTCCAACTTTCTTGACATGTTTCCAACTCCAGTTTCTGATGATGACAATGAGGATGAAAATCCACCTCCGCCTGCTCATGTTCCTCCAGTTTCACCAGCACAAGTGCTTCCTCAATGGGTCCGTTCAACATGTGAAGCAGTTGGTGATCTTGTCGGTGATCCTGGAGATCAACATCAAACACGTTCTCAGTTTCAGGGAGCCTCTTCTCTTTTGGCTCAGGTTTCCGAGAATAATGATCCAGAAACTTTTGCAGAAGCTTCAGGAAATCCAAATTGGGATGCAGCTATGGATGAAGAATATCATTCCTTAATGTAGAATGATACTTGGGATCTTGTACCTCTTCCAAAAGGAAGAAAACTTGTCAGATGTAAATGGGTCTATAGAACTAAGTATGCATCAAATAGAAGTGTTGAAAGACTTAAGGCAAGGTTAGTTGCCAAAGTTTTTTCACAAGTTGAAGGGATTGACTACAATGAAACCTTTGCTCCTGTCACAAAAATGAACTCCATCTGCCTCGATCTTTCCCTTGTAGCCTTACATAACTGGGAAGTCCATCAAATGGATGTCAAGTCTACATTCTTACATGGTGATTTACAGGAGGAAATTTACATGAAACAACCTCCTGGATATGTTCATAATAACTCTAGCCTTGTCTGTCGTATTAAGAAATCCTTATATGGCCTTAAGCAAGCTCCTAGAGCTTGGTATGCCAAAATGGATAGCTTTCTCCTTGACACTGATTTTTCTAGATGTCATTATGACCCCAATGTCTATACCAAGAAAGTAGGAAACCATCTCATCATACTTGTTCTCTATGTTGATGACCTTATTCTTACTGGTAGTGACCCTAAGCTTATAACCCATGTGAAATCTAGTCTTTAGCAAAATTTTGAAATGTCAGACTTAGGACATTTGCATTATTTTCTTAGTCTCCAAGTCCTACAAACCAAATAAGGAATCTTTCTTTCTCAGTCTAAGTATGCTTGTGACCTTCTTCGTCGCTTTCACATGGAGGATTGTTCACCTGAAGTAGATGCCACCTTGTATCTTCAGCTTGTTGGTAGTCTCTTATACTTGACTCATTCCCATCCTGACCTTTCCTTTGTCATTGGTCGTGTTGCCCGTTATATGCAAACACCTCATGAAAGTCACTGGAAAGCAGCTAAAAGAATACTTCGATATATTCGAGGTACAATTCAGTTTGGGATTCAATACAGTACAGAGGGGAAACCTTTGTTGGTTGGTTTCACTGATTCAAATTGAGCTGGCGATCCTGATGATCGAAAATATACTACAGGTTATGTTTTTAGTCTGGGATCTGGACGTATCACTTGGGCTTGTAAGAAACAACAAGCTCTTACTCTTTCTTTAGCAGAGGCAGAATATCGAGCCTCAGTTAATGCCAATCAGTAAGCTTTATGGCTTCGACAGATCCTTTCATAGTTTGGATTCGAGCAGCAGCAGCCTACTCCACTTTGGTGCAACAATCAAAGTGCCATCAAGCTTGCCAAAGATCCAGTCCTACATAAACGCAGCAAACACATTGAGATACATATGCACTTCATCAGAAATATTGTTCATGATCGTGTTCTTGAAGTGCTCTTTTGTCCTACAGATGATCAAGTTGTGGACATCTTCACCAAGTCTCTTACAGAAGCAAAGTTTTCTAAACTTCGATCTATGTTAGGAGTTCAGGAATTTGTCATTAAGGGGGGATAGGCTCTAATGCCTTCTTCCTTCTCCTAATAGTGTCACTTTTGTAAATCCTTCAATCCTATCCCAAGTTGTTCTTAAGGGGGGATGTTTAGACACTTAGGAGTTAGTTAAGATCAACTTGTATAATATATCCGTCAGGAAAAGTGTGTTTCTTTAGTATGCATTTGTAAATATTTAAATCCGACGGTCACGATATGTTCTAGACATAGAGTGATCCGATGGCTCAACTTCTCTTAGATCATACCTACCCTTGATCTATGGCTTAACGCCCAATTGGTCCATGATCTCTATTTAAAGAGCATGGAGGGTCATTGGAAAGTTGATCGATTATGAGAAGCTCATTTCTAACTTTCTTTCTTTGCATAATAAATTGCTCTGTAGAAGCTATTTGGCCAGGGCCGTGGATTGTTTCCCTCTCGAGGGTTTAAACCACATCAAAGCATTAGTGTATCGATCTGTGATCTATTTGTGTGAAGTGGTTGCTCTAGGTTGTTCAGTCTTTTAGGAGCACCCTGTGTACCCGAACACTTCCTTGTTCTGATTATGCTCATCATCTGCCATTGATTATGCTTGTGTTGTCCCATTCTTTTCTTGTCTCAGTTGTCCAAGTCTCTAGGAAAAAAGTTCCATAAGAGTGACCTTATATCCCTCATTCTTTAAAATGTCCCCACATTATGGGCACATAAACTCATCATGCTCCATGTTTTCTGAAACATAGGGTAGACTTTCCATTTAATCAACAACGTCAGCTAGTGTGCTCAATCTTTGAACTGTCTGATTCCTGAGCACTTCTTTCATCCCTTGCACTTCCTCCTTGAGAACCTGTACCTTGCGTTTCAGCAGGTCATTCTCTAAGAGAAGAGTTTCCATTTGAATTTGACCCTCTCCTGCAGCAGGTTCATATGGGTAGGAAGACTTCGGAATTGAAGTTGATCTACCCCCTGGTTCTTGTGTTTCATGGGGTGATCGAGGTTCTAGAATTGGGATCTCAACATCTGCCTCAGTCATTTGTGCTTCCTTTGCTGCAACAACAGCTCAGGTCCTTATTCTTTTCATTGGACTGGGTGATTGGTTTTGGGTACACAATCTCCTCTTATTTCTTCATGGCACAGGGGGAGTGGAACCCTCCAAAAGTATTTCAACATCCTTTGAGATAGAAAAAGGAGAATCATCCTTTCGTGATGATTCTTCCCTCAATTCACTAGCTCCTCCCAGTGTAGGAAAAATTCAATATCCTGAATCATAACTCCTCCTTGTTCAGCAGAAGATTCAATCTCATGAATTGTTTTTGTTTGTCTCTCAGTCCCATCCCTCATTTATTCTACATTGGCTTCTAGCTGTTGGAATGGGCTCCTAATAGGCTCCTGGGGGTTTATGTTTTGGGAATATTCTGTAGTCACAGCTTCTGTCTGTTGGAATAGGCTCCTGCATTTTATATTTTGGGATTCTTTTGCAGTCACAGCTTCCTCGAAACCCCTTTCTTGATCATGCCCTACTCCTTCAAATTCCCTATCTCCCCCCCAACTCTATCTGACAGGCTCCACTTGTCCTCCTCTTTGGTTTCATTATCACTTCCTTCCATGGCCACATGGTCTGGCACAACCCCAACAATGAATTTCCCCCAAGATTGTTGTCTTTGTTCAAGGGTTCTAATTATTAACAACTTAATGAGTCCATGGTTAGTGACAGAGGTTTGGGGGTATTAGGAACTTTGTGCATAGTGTGCCATGTTTTGTAGGGTCCTTAGAAGATAATAAGGCATATTAATTAATGTGCCATGACGCAGGTCAGAGAGTAAAACAAAATCATAGGAATAGATGACTCGATACCTACCTTCATAGGTGATATATTTCTTCAATAATATTGCAACCCGGTCCCATGGGCAAGGCAGAGTTTCTAATGTTTTTGCTCGTCCCCTTGCTTGAACATTTTCTCCTGCTGCGAGGAAATATTCTTTCACAATTGGATTGGGAACCTTCCAGCCAAGCCACCTCCTCCCTTTTCTAGGCAATCCTATCACTTCTGCTAAAATATGTTCAAAGACCTCGACCCTCAATCCCCCAACTTCTTAATGCTCTCCTATCAAATTCTGGGAAAACTTTAATGCCATTCCTTCATTGAACCCATTCAATATCCTGAAATACGCTGTCCATACTGCTTCTTCAAAAATTATGAAAACTTCTCTATTTCAGCTCAAATCATCCATTGTTTCAAGTTCATGTCAGACTGTGAAAACGCCCATAATGTCTTTCTTCAGTAATCTCAAATGATGCAGGCAATAATTTCCTAATTCGGATGTCGGAGTTGCAGCATGTAGAAACAACGATGAACAATGGGGAGTCTGTTGCACGTCTGTTGGCTATTTTTGGAAAGGTGGTGCAATTATGGAATATGCTTGTGTTAAAATTTATTGCCTGGATTGGACGATATCTCAGCAGTCAAAAAGTACGGGAGAGAGTGGTGATGTGTCCCTCTGATTGGAAATATTGGTTAGATATTGCTGACAGGGATATGAGAACATAGTATAATCATGATTACTTTGTCAATTTATGCCTAGTCATACCCGTGGTTAGAATCTTTACCTTTGCGCTTACCAATATGAATCGTCAGCACTCCAAGTTGGCCCGCTTTTGCTGTCAAATCGATTAATGAAGGCATCCCTCATCACATGGCTTCATAAATTCGGCAGGCTTTTATCCAATAAGAGGATTTGAATGTGTCCATGTCAGAATTAATTGTTTTAGGGAGTGGAAGCCTCGACATATTTTTGGATTTATTTTTGGAAAATGGTAGCAGGAATAATATTGACTATAAAACTAGCAAGCTAAGATTACTTCCATATCTGTCGAGATCTTCCTCAGAACTGATGCAAGCTGAAAATTGGAAAAATGGAAAGCCGACGAATTTCATAACTGATGCAAGATGAAAATTGGAAAAATGGTGGTGGTTCAACTGATAGCAGAGAAATTGACAGTGTTTAGCTGAAAATTGACAGAGTTTTGGCAGAAAGTGGAGAAATTGGCGGAGTTTCAGCAAAAAGTGGAAAGGTTGGTGGATTTTTCGCCGAAAGTTTAGCAGAAATGTTTGCGGATTTTTCGCCGAGTTCAGTGGAGTTTCACCAGAAAGGTTGGCAGAGTTTCGGCAAAAAGTGGAAAGGTTGGCGGAGTTTTGGAGAAAAGTGGAAAGAGTGGCGGTGTTCCAGCCGACGACAAAATTCAGCAACGTCCAAATGAAGTTCAATGGACTTGACAGAAATACATATTTCCCTTTTCCAATCCTTGTAAGGTTTATTTAGCAACTATAGAGGACCACCCATAGTTTCCGCAATCAATTGACCCATTACAGTTGTGCCTGTTCTTTTGGGTCCTTTGCATCTAATCCTGCACACAATTCCTATAAACAAACAAATCAAGTTGAACTATCGAAAAATCATCAAACTATCAAACTAAGTAACTCAAAGCAAAAATAAAATCAAACCAGTTTATTTATGTACAACTTCCTTGCAGAAAATATGCAAAAGAATAAAAGAGTTTAAGAAACAGGAGGAGGATCCTGCACCTGTACCAATCGACAGTTTGAATTAGAAGCGACGCGGGAAGAAAACACATCCTTTGAGAGTGTCTTATGATAGAGTCGCATTCGATGACCGTTGGAAAATAGGGGTTTCTGTTGTTCGTCGATTGTGGTCAATCAAATAGACCCATTATCAAACACTGCATCCACTTTGTATGGCCCCAACCATCTGGTGCGCAACTTCCCTTTAAAGTCCCTCTTGAATCGTGAATCGTATAATAAGGCCCAATCTCCTTCATGGAACATATTCTTCTTAATAAACCTGTCATGCCACCTAGAGCGTTTTTTTTTTAATTACTGAAGTCCAATGTACAAAAGTTGCATGTTTCTCATCAATATCGTTTAATTGATTCAACCGGTCATTTTGGGATTCTGTTAAATCCAGGCTTGCTTCTAAAGCGGTCCTCAAAGTTTTAATCTCGAATTCAATAAGGAAGACAACGTTTTTCTCGTATACCAATTCATAAGAAGAGAACCCTGTGGTGTTATGCCATGTAGTTCGATATGCCCATAATGCTTCAGGAAGTCTTTCAGCCCAATCTCTTTGATGACTCTTCACAGTCTTTGTGAGAATAGCTTTGATAACTTTATTTGTACTTTCCACTTGACCATTGGCCTGTGGATGATATGGTGAAGTTATTCTATGCTGGATATGGTATTTTTGGAAGAGGGATTCAATTTTATGAGATACAAACTGTGGTCCCCCATCTGTGACAATTTTCTTAGGCACCCCAAATCGAGTGAAGATTTCTTCATACAAGAAATCTACCACACCTTGATCAGTGGCCCTCACCAGGGTTGTGGCCTCCACCGATTTGGTCATATAATCTCTGCAAACTAGGATATAAAACTTTTGTTTTGAAGGAGGGTTGATGGGTCCTACAAAATCCAGGGCCCACCTATTGAAAGGTTCAACCTCCAATTGTGGTTGTAATGGAATTTCATCCAACCTATTAGGCTGACCCATCCTTTGGAAGCTATCACAGGCTTGCACATACTTCTTTGCATCCTGAAACAAGGTTGGCCAAAAGTATCCCATTCTTAACACCTTATTTCCAGTTCTTTTATCGAAAAAATGTCCCCCGCAAGGTTCATCATGGCATGTTTTCAGGATACTGTGGACCTCATATTCCCTCACACATAGTCTAATCTCCAAGTCTATCCTTGTGTAAAAGAGATATGCTTCTATCGAACAGTACCTAGCACTTTGTTGTACAATCCTTCTTCTTTCCCTTTTTGATAGATGAGTTGGAAACTTCCCTACAGCAAGATAATTAGCAATATCTACATATTATGGTGAATGAACTGAGACTGCAAATAGATGTTCATCAGGAAAAGAATCCTCAACTGGTGAATTATCATCCTTATTGGTTAGTCAAGAAAGAAAATCAACAACAACATTTTCTTTTCTTGGTCTATCAACAATAGTGATATCAAATTATTGTAATAACAGTAACCACCTAGTCACTCGAGCATTAGTAATAGGTTTATTCATCAAATATATAATAGTTGAGTGATCGGTATGCACAAAAGTAGAATACCCGTTGATATAGTGCCTGAACTTATTGATGGCATAAATGACAGCAAGGAATTCTTTCTCGGTTACTGTGTAATTGAGTTCAGTAGGGTCCAAATTATTACTGACATAGTAAATAGCATACGTATTATGACCTTCCTGCTGTCCCAACACAACCCTAATAGCAGTATGTGAGGCATCAAAATAAATGTGGAAATGTGAGGCCCAATTAGGCCCACGCAGAATTGGTGATGTAGATAATATTTTCTTTAATTCTACAAACGTTGTCTGGCATGCATCTATCCAATTGAATTGTGCATCCTTCATTAGTAAGGTAAATAGAGGAGATGCTATCTTAGAAATTTTTTCAATAAAACGTCTCTAGTATCCAGCATGCCCAAGAAAAATACGTACCTCTTTCTGCGTTGCAAGAGTAGGGATATTCAAAATTACCTTTATTTTGGAAGGGTCCACTTGTGTTCCTGCAATAGATATATAGTGTCCCAGGACTATGCCTTCACTCATCATCATATGAAATTTTTTAGTGCTAAGGGAAAAATGATTCTGTTCACAGTGTTTCAATACCGTTTCTAGATTTTCCAAAGCCTCATCGAAACTACTACCATAAGGGGTAAAATAATCCATGAAAATTTCCATACATTCATTAAACATCTTAGAAAAAATTCCAATCATGGCTCGTTGAAAGGTATCTAGAACGTGGTCAATAAATGGAAAAGGGAAATGGTCTTTTTGTGTAGCTTTATTCAGCTCTCTGTAATCCACACAGATGCACCATTTACCATTTTTCTTAGGCACAATTACTAAAGGAGAAACCCATTCACTGTCTAAAATGGGATAGATAAATCCTGCCTCTAAAATTTTCTAAATTTCCTCTTTCACAATGTCTCTCATATTTGGGTTCATTTTGCGTTGGGGTTGAAATATGGGCCAAAAATCATTTTTTATGTAAATGTGGTGAGTACACAACTCAGAGGGAATACCTCTAATGTAGTGTATTCCCACGCAAAGGCTCCCTTGTGTTGTTTCAGCAGTGTAGTCAAACGTTCCAACTCATCAAGTGCTAGATTGGGATTAACATTCAAGGTCTTTCCAGGCTCAATCTCGACTGAAACACTCTACGAATTTTCAATTATAGGAACAATTTCAACTATAAATGTTTTATCCAAGGTATCCTTATTAATTTCTTCTTGTTCAAATTCACTCATGGCACTATCCAGGATCTAATATGCCTGTTTGGTAACCATTGTTGGTTCACTAATGAAACTGTTGATGGTGTCATCCTCGGTTTCATTCTTAAAAGTCAAGACCCTCCCTATAGTAAGAAGAGGCGGATCGCTTTCTTATTCCTCTAGATATATCCATAAAGGAATTTCAGCATCTAAGCTTGGTTTAGCTGGAGGATACAGGGTCAATATTTTGGTATCGGTTCCAATAGATATTGTCATAGATCCTGATCTACAGCTGATGTATGTGTCTATTGTATCCAACCAAGGTCTTCCTAGGATTAGTGTATGTCCCCCAACTGAGATTTAGGCTGTAGAACAAGAAAGTCTGCGGGGTACTCCCATGAGTCAATAAACACTGCTAAGTCATCCAAAATCCCCTTAGGTCTAACTGTGGATCTATCAACCAATTCTAATACCGTGGGGGTTTCTCTGAGATTAGTGAGCCTCAATTTCTTTACAGTTTCGATAGTCATCACATTTATTGTTGCCCCCAAATCAACTAAAACATTGGGGATCTCAGTACACCGGATATGCACTGTAACGGTGGGATTTCCTAGATCGTCATATTTAGCCAAGGGAACCTTCCCCCTCATTAATTCAGACAATTTCCCAACCACATGAACTATAAGAGGATCCTTAGGATTTCTACCTGGATTCTTCACACACAGATCTCTAACAGTTTTAGCATATATGTGTACATCATGTAGGGCTTGAAATAAAGGGATTTTTACATAAATATTTTTCAATTCCCCAAGAAGGTTGAAACATGGTTTCTATGTTGATTTATGTAAGTCTAATCGCTCAGGGTATGATGGATTTATCGGAATTTGTATAGGGTCATTTTTAATGCATGTTTCAGCAAGTGTTTCAGCAGGTGTTTCAACATCCTCAATAATGGGGATTGATGTACCGATTGGGCTCTCTACTTGTTTATTCGTTCTCTCTTCAGTCACAAGGGATGGAACATCATCAATGACAATAGGTTCTACCACCCTCCCAAATCGTAAATGTAATTCATTACATGGAATAGGGGTGATAGAGTAAGTTGGCATGTTTGATGTTTCAAATTGTTGCACTGCCTTATTGTTGGGGTTAGGATTAGGTTGAACAGGAAGCTGAGGTTGCAGTGGTGCATTAATTGGTGCAGCATTAGTAGGGAGTTGCGATTGTGGTTGTTGATACTATGGATGAGGAAACTAATTCCCTGGATACGGATTTCTCCAACCTAGAGGCCAAGGGTTTTTTTTATTTGGCTGAGGTACCCATGACGTCCATGGAGTAGGATATTGCATTGGAGGTTGAGTAGGTGGATTCCATTGGGTATTGGGACAAGAATATTATGGATGAAATTGCTTGTTCATATTACTCCAAGAATTGAAAGATGTAGTAGGATCTGGATTCATACCTGGAGCACGAGGTTGTCAGGGATTCTTTTGTGAAATGAAGTAGGCTTGTTCCATGTCCATGCTTGATTCCTAAAGGACTACCTTAACTTTTGGCAGTGAAGATAAATCCTTGGTGTTGTGATCAATCACATAGACCACATACCTCGACCTTGTCAAGAGGGCATTCTCTCAATGGATGCTTCTTTCTGCATTTTGTACAAAATATGCCCAATGCCAAGTCTTCCTTGGCCTATCTCTGCTTTTCTTTCAAAACATCATATCAGGAAATAGAATGCATCATATCAGTTTTAAAATTTTTGTGAAGATTACCTAATTCTTCTTGTGTGGCTCCACCACTAGCTGACTTTTGTGCCCTTGTGAGGACATCTTGGTCTCTTGTACTAGTTCTAGAAGACCCTCTAGAGTACCTTCGACACAAATCAACAATATGATCAAAATATTCCCTTAATATGTCTCCCCTTCCCAGTAGATTAATCATATCAAGACAACCTTCTCTAATTCCTCGCAATAAGATGATTTTAAGAACATCCTTTCCAATATCAGCATGACCAGATCTTTGTAAATTATATAAGAGTCTTTCTACAAAATCTTCCAAACTCTCATCCTCTTTTTGAACCATTTTGAACAACTATTCCTTCCTATCCTTGGTTCTACAATAATCTTGATATTTAGCAAGGAAAACTCGTTTCATTTGGTCCCATGCTGTAACAGTCTCAAGTCTCACCCCCCAAACTCATAAACCAACATTGGGCATTCCCCTTTAAAGTATCGGGAAACAATTTTAACTTTTTTTCACTGGTGGTATAATCATAACTTCGACAGAGCGTGTCAAATTCAAAGATAAATTCATCTAGATCTTTAGTGGACTTACCATAAAATTTTGGAAATACCGAGGGTGAAATGTTCTTCATAGGATCCACCCGACCAAGTGTCTATTGAATGGGGAATTCAAGTGTAGCAAATGTCTCACGGTGTTGATTATTACCATTATCCCCCATTTCTTCTTCATGGTCCTCAGGATGCCCCCGACGTTCTTTGTCTTCTTCATTATTCATGTTTCCCTCGTCCTTCTGCTCTTCTCTCCTTTCTTCTTCCAATTTCTGTCGATAATCCAACCACTCCTTCTTAGTTACTTCCTTCCCATTAATTCGATAAATATCCTTTGGATCTCTTGTACCCACAACACTTCCCTTATCTTTTGGAGGCCGTTTGTCAGAATTAGGAGTTAAAACTTCTGTTAATTTATCCACGGTTGATACTGATGATTCAAGCTTGGGGAGAACAAAGCTTCCTCTTCCTACACATGTTCGCTGAAATAGAGTTACAGTAGAGGAGTCAGCTCTAGCGATAATCTCATCAACAAATGTCGCTCTTCCTAAACCAGGATTACTACCACGACCTCTTCCACCTGCAAATTTAGTGATTCTTGGGGTTTCATGTTCTTTTCTTCTTGTATTCATGCAAGCTTAAATAATCATACCTTGTTTTTGAGGTAGGAACCCGCTCAGTCTGTCGAAGGATGCGCAACTCTTCATTGCGCCTTATCATCCCTGCAACCTAAAAAATCAAGAGAACTAAAAAAACCACTTAATCAGCTACTCTCTATGTTTACCAATTACCTTCATTGGCAATGGCGCCAAAATGTTGGTCACTATAATTACCTATTAATTAATAATCAAAGTGCTCAATATAAATTGAAAAACCCAGGGACTTCTGGTTATTTCAAAGGTAATCACGCAAGTTATATGCATAAACATTCAGTAACTGATCAATCAACTAGTAGTTACCCAATCTACCTAGTTACTAATCCTATGATTTTCCCACTGATCAATCCAAATTCAATTACTGATTCGACTGCCAAAGATTAAGAAAACTCACAATCCTTCTACTTTATTAATTTTGGGATTGACTGATTCAAGAATAAAATAGCTAAATTTCTTTTGCAAGAAGTTAAATCCTAATCATCATCACAATCTACAATACTCGAAGATAAAGGAAATCAATCTTCTTGTTCTATAAATCCATATGCCATCTACCAGTTCCAGCAGTTCATAAAAAATAAATAAATATAATAAAATGTAGCAGCAGAGCACAGGTATAACAACAATAATCAAGAACACATTTGCAAATAGAAACTACGCATTATCCAGTTGATTGTTTCATCAAACCAAGAAAAGCTATGAATGGAAAATCCTATGCTTAATATTCAAACTGTTTCAGCAAACCAAAAGGAACTGTAATCAAAGAATCCTACGCTTAATATTCAAATTGTTTCAACAAACCGAAAGAGAAATCTAATCGCAATTACACACAAAACAAAGCAAAAGAAATAAACAACTAACTAATTAGGCAACTCTGATAGAAGGTGGGCCCTTTCCTCCTAACAGAGATGCCTCTAAATGCTACCAGATATCAGTACACGATGGCTCAGGAAAATGCTATTGATTTCATTAATATGGTGAAGTTCAATTACAAAGCTCTTCCACTCCTATTACAAACTCTTTTAAAAAATAATCCTAACCTTTTTTCCCATCATATCCTCCTTTAAATATTACAACAAGGAGAATCAGTTCCTTACAATTTGGGAAGCCATGAAGATCAAAGATCTTCAGGCTGTTAAGTCAGTACCCCAAAATAGAGATAGTTACAACCATTATTACATTTGGGATAAATTTTGTTTCGTGAACACTCATGCTCTTATAGCTCAAACTGATTCAACGCTCAGTGAGTTTCAGCTGGTCGCGTGGGAGGATAACTTGGACTACCTTGCAACAATCTGAACTGAAGCCTTGGAAAGGTGTAGCTTCTTTCTGAGTGCTTCTTCATCCATGTGTATCAACAAGCTGATACACCCGAATTTCCTGTAGTCTCAAATTACTTTCATCAACCCATCACAATTCAACACAATTAGCAACAAAATTCATAATCACAGGAAAAATTTAGGCATTAATATAACAAAGTAATAATAAATTATACATGCTCAAATTCATGCTTTTCCTTGGGAAAGATAACAATCTGGTAATAATAATAAGGAAAAATAGGGAAAAAGGGTTACAATGGAAGTGAGCAAAAATGGTCATTTTTGGCACCCAACAGGTCAGTCGTTCATTCTTTTGTTTTCTCTCATAAATGAAGGGTCGGCTATCCCTTCTTGTAGGAACTCAGAATTTGGGAAAAACATTTTTTGTATGTTATAACTTAACCGATGTCCCGATCCCTACTATTTACTGCGGAATTCAGAAGTCGGGAATTGTCGGCCTAGCCTTCATAGATTAAATATTTTTACATTTCTCCTATAAATGAAGGGTCAGCCGACCCTTCTTTTTCTCAGTATTCTTCTAGTGTTCACCATTCTAGATATACATGAATTGACGTCCTAGCCTTTGTAGGTTGAATATTTTTACAATTCTCTGATAAAGGAAAGGTCAACCGACCGTTCTTCTACCTAGTATTCTTTTCATAATAGTTCTATACTACAAGAAGGGTCAGTCTATCCTTCTTGTGTTCACCATTATGGATATAGGTGAATTGTTGGATATAGGTGTTCACAATTCTCTACTAAACGAAGGGGCAGTCGATCATTTCTCTCCATGATATTCTTGATATTTCGAGGATATAAGAAGGGGTTCCCAATCCTTCTGGTGTTTACTATTCTTACTAATCCTACAACACAGGAATGGTTGGTCGTTCATTCTTATGTTTTCTCTCATAAATGAAGGGTCAGTTGTTCATTCTTATGTTTTCTCTCATAAATGAAGGTTCAACCGACCCTTCTTGTCGGAAGTCAGAAGTCGGGACAAACATTTTTTATATGTTCTAACTTAGCCGATGTCCCAATCCCTACTATTTAATGCGGAAATCGGAAGTCGGGAAAGTAATCTTTTTATTTGTTTTTTCTCTCAATGTACAAGCGTCGACCCACATGCAATCACTTATTTTTCAACTGATGTTCCGACGTTGATGATTTCTGAAGCACCTTTATACAATAACATCAGTAAATTTCTTATGCATTGCAACTCGGCCCGCGGTTCTACCCTACACAGACTTGATAAAATGGATGATCGAGTTTGTTGATATCCAGACTTCGACGTTCAAAGCTGCCAACAAGCTAGTGTATGCTTCCTACAATCCTGACACTTTCTCCAGGATGTACTCATTGAAGACTCCACGGGTATTTCTCAACCAAGAATTCATGAAAGAATTCAAGGCCCTTGTTGCTTGCACAACAGATCCCATTTTGTTAATAAAATGGGAACCCCTATAATTTTTATTTTAATAAGTCATATGACTTATTTTGTTTGTGTTTTAAGACTGTAATTTTAACTTGTGTTTTATTGGTTTATTTTATGTAGGGTGTTATCACTTATATATTTTCCCATACTGCGGGAGAAAATTTCCAAGGTAACCTCAAACCGGTCTTTAGGAGTGAAAACTAGATTTTTTAATCCAAAGGGGGCTCCCTTATGAATTTGTTATCTAATGGTCACTCATAACAGTTCACCTTTTTAAAAAAATGGCCAGATCTTTAGTTACAACATACACTTTAACAAAGTGGTTGAATCAAAAACAAAATCCATTGGGTATGGAGTCAACACAGGCATTTCTCAAAATTATTTAAGAGACTGGTGGTAGGATAAATCTTTCACAGATGCAAAGTAGGTATCATTTCTCTATACAAATAGCAATTTTAGGAATGATAGAATATTAAAGAAAACAATACATTAACACGGAGCATCTAACTAGGATGAATTCTACATTAATTTGGAAGAAAGAACATTGACAATATTTAAATGTGTGAATCGAAGCATATAAAATGAATTCTAACTCACATAGTTCATTCAAATATGAGGCAAAGTGATAAGATGGTGTAATAGTAAATACATTCACAAAAGAGAAATTAACATACGGAAGAAAGTGACAACATATGAATCTTTGTTTCCAAAAGACCTGTACTTCTTCTCTTCATTAAAGTCTTCAAAAAATATTACATCACTAAGTATTTTTTGCTCTCGGATCCAAACCCGATTACTTTGTAAAATCAAAATTTATACAAAATGTTCTTTGAATAAACCCTAACTAATTATTTTCTAAAAATAGAAATTTCAAAGAAGTCTCTAAAATTTAGGAACATTTGTTTTGATTTCAACCAAGCTGGTAATGTGTTTCTTTTATTTGGGATGATGTAAAAACTCGGGTAGTTAACAAAGGAACCACAACTTCATTTCAAATTAAGACACCTAAATATTCATTCTTGATATAACATGTATTTTTTTCCTAATTTTTTCGACAATTTTCCATTGCTCTTGATTTGGGATTTCATAATCCATCATTTATTTCACCATCACCTCCAATTCTATGCATGGTGTGTAACATACCGCTGTCAGATCCTTCTTAATCATTAGAAATTGATCAAATATTTCAAAATCATTGGTCAATTTCTGAATTATTGTCTTTCCAGTTAATCCTTTGACCAAACCTTCAAAATTCGAGTGATCCATATGAGCATGTACTATCAAACTGTGATAATTTCCTTGAGTCATTTATTTTCCATCATCACTCCAAAAATAAAGTAGACCATTTTCAAAAATCCTCTGAAATAATTTCTTAAAATTTTGAACTTGAAGGAGCATCTGTTGTGCTTTGTCTTGTACTTCTTTAACATGATCATGCTTTCCAATAGTTCTTCTTTCACAAATGATGATTGTTGGTATGTATTTGATTCCAAAAATATTCATATCTGATTGAGTTAGAGTGTTTAAAAAACTGACTGTATTTTGAGTTGTTTCTGAAGGCCTTTTGCTTAATGTCTTGTTTGCCACTTTACACCTCTGGAGAGTTATGTTTGCTATAGCATCTTTATCATCCATAAAATTCAAATGTGACCAGAATTTGGTGACTTGTATTGATATCGCATCTCATATAAGGTGTTTAGCTCCTTGTAATGGAAGCTTACCTGTCAATCTATCTTTTAATTCATCAAATGTATTTTGCAATTGTTTTCTATCACTTAGTTTTTTTCTTTTCCTCAGAATTTTGAATTACTTCATGTTTCAACTTTTGGTTTTCCGCTTTCTAGATTTTGCAATTGTTTTCTATCTCTACATATTTTAGACTAATTTATGACATAGCACTGGCCATTTCCTCTGTGGAGGACTTATCCATTTGTCCTTCATCTGTACATAGAAATTGATCCCTTTGATTCTCTGGCACTTGCACATTTCCAATCTGATTGGTATTTAACACTGAAATTTGTGACAACAATTCAATCCTTTATTTTTCTCAAGCGTGCTTTTCATCTTGTAACTTTAACATTTTACCTTTGTGATCCATCATTTCTTGATATATGGCTTCATTTTCTTGTTGTAATGTTGTCAACTCTGGAGATTGCACATGTTGATTATTTGGCACCTTCAACTTTTTCTTGAGCATTTGAATGGTGTTTTCTTTTTCATCAAGGATCCTTTTTGTACACTAAGTGTTCCTTGGCTCAGCTCCCACAATCTCAAGGTCCATTTGTAGTCTTTTAATATGGACCAAATTTTCTTTGTTTTATGTCTTCTCTTTTTTTAATTGACTCTCCGACTTTTCTATCACGGACTACAATTTAGAAATTTTTAAGTGGATTGTAATAAATCAGAATACAAGACATCTCCCTTTTGTCTATGCAAGTGAATCTTATCGGGTATATCAATCTCATCGAGCTTAACTTCCATTTCAAAAACTTTCTCATCATTCACCACTACAAACCTTAGAGTGTTTCCTTCTTAATTCTTAACTATAACAAGGGAAACTTTTTGTTCTGTCATCTTTCTTACTTGAGGGAACAATTTCTGAGTTTCTTCCGAAGACTGCTTCTTCTTTTCTGCATACTGTGAAAGGAAATCAAATATGGACTTATACTGAGAGTTACTTCCAATTTTATTTATTTATGAAAACGAATAGTGCTGCATATTTACAGGTGGTTTCGAAACCAAAGTAGTTTTTTCTAAAACAATTAAATCTCGTTCCTCCATACTAGTAATTTCGTTCTATTGTTCCACTTTTTCTTTCTAGCTTGAAACTTCTTCATCGACTTCCATACAATCAACTTATGAAATAGTTCTCTTATTGGTGATATCAAATTTAGGTGGTGTCTAAAGAAACATTGCAAATTGCTTTTTTATTCCATACTTACTTCTTTTTTATCTTGTTCAAATTTGAATAAATTTTCCATTTCTTTTAATCCTTCCATTGTTTGATGATCAAAATCCTTGTTTCTATTTTGTTGTCTCATTTGCGATATAATTTGATGAGGATCATAATTAATCCTTTCAGACTCTTGGAAATCCATGATCTTCAATAATTTTTCTACTATAGATAGGGCTTCCTTAGTATTAATGATGAATGGAACAACTTTAAGAGAGAATTTCACATTTGATGATTTTTTGAAAACACCAAAATGTTCTTCTTCTGAATGCAATATTTATCTAATAAATTCTAAGGCAAAAACCCTTGGTGTTAAAAAGGCTGGAAACAGATATGGTGATCTAGTAAAACCATACACTCTAATTATAGTATGTTCTTTATACAAGAACCAATCACATGTTTGGCCTTCTAGTGTAGGCTGCAACATTTCTTCTAACACTTGGGGCAATTTAGCATCAAAAATAATTCTGTAAACTTATGCCATGATTGTATTGGTGAACTAAAACATGGTACCAAGAAACTTCGATTCAGAAATATTTGAACACAAGAACAAGTTCAAGAGATATGACTAATATCTGAAATGCTTCAACTCGTGGAAATTCACCAACTGGGAATGAATCGCTTCAACTAGGAATTCATCAAAATTAAAACAACATATTAGACTCGACTGTGACTCAGGTGTATTGAATTTCAAAAGGAAACCTAACATAACTTCCATGATTGACTTATCACTATCTAGATCTGAAATTTGACTCAACAAGGACAAAACTTAGTGAACGATATCAATACTCAAAGGGAAGGATAGGTTTTCATGCGATTGACCATCTTTCAAGACTTGTAATAAAAATATTTATTTTTCTTCCGGACTCCAATATCTATAAGACTTTACCAAAATTTCTTCATTAAAGAACTCAGGGCTTTGGGGAAATGTTTCAGGTAAACCTAGAACCTCATGGACAGTCTGTGCATTGACTCGACATAGAATTTTGGTTGTATTTACACTAATGATTACCCTTTCGGCCTACGAATAATTTATCGCACACCAACCAACCAATTCAGGGAAGTGTAGGGTCTGTTCGACACACAAATAATACAGAAAAGAACCAAAAACATTAAATACATCCTTTCCCTGCGACTTAAACTCCATTAATTTCTCTTTAGACTGCGAAATACTACCCACATACAAAACAGGGTCGAAAATATATCTTTCCCTGTCAACTACAACCTCCTCTTTTTCATCTAAACTTCCATTGAACAAAACAGGGTCTTTAATTTTATCACTGTCCATGTACCTATATATGTCATTGTATCATTGTCCATGTACCTATATATTTCATTGTCACAATCATTGTATTATTGTCACTGTCACAATCCATGTTTGTCACAATGACACAATCATTGTCTCTGTCACAATGCCACAATAACTATCTATGTCACAATGTCAAACTGTACATGCCTCAAATATTTCCTCCAAGAATGTAAGAAAATTCTTCCAATATATACTTCAGATGTATAGCAAGACCATAAATATGCCTCCAAAGAGTGTAATCAAATCCCAAAAATAATCACCAATAGACTTCATCTATTTGCACCTTCAAACCCTTACATCATAGACCTCATAGTACATTCCAAAAGAGGGATCTCATGTCAATAAAATTACCATGGAATATTCCAATACAATCACCAATAATATATATTCCAAGATCATCATATAATGTGCCAAGATAATTACCACGATCATCATTAAGTATGTTGATCCAATGTGCCAACAATTTTGTGATTCTGATACCGTATGAGAAAGTTATTCAATATTTTGTCAACCTTCTTCTCTTGAATTTCCATTGTCTTTGTCATTGTCACAAACCCTAAATTTAAACAAGTATAACTCTTAACATGTAATAAATACATATATGAAACTTTTACCACATATTCTTCAATATCTCTATGACATATCCTCTAAGGGTCATTCTCTGAAATGTCATGGATCAAAAGTTATAGTGAAAATGCCAAACTAACTTGTTTAAAGATGATTTTTGAGTCATTTAAAATACCTGACTTCCCAAGTTTATATCTTCGAAAAATATAGCGAACCACTATCTAAAATTTTAACCATATGTTCTTCAAGGTCTCCATTGCATCTCCTCCAAAGGGCACTATCTGAAACATTATGGATCAAAACTTATAAGGAAAATTTCAAATAGACATGTTTGAAGATTATTCTAAAACCCTAACTTTCTGAAGTCATATCTTCGGAACTATATAAATTCAGCATACGAAATTTTTACCATAGGAACTCACAAATCTTGTCTCCATCCCATAAACATTTCACGGTCTGAAAATCCTAGAAACAAAGATATACTAAAAATTCCAAGATGACCTGAAACAAAAAAAAACCAAGTATAAATCCTCACAAGGTTTCATCTTCCAATGGAATTTCGGCCTTCTTCACTTCATCTTTCCCTGAAATTTGACCCTCTACTCTTGTATCTGAACTCTTCAATTTTAGATGATTAAAATGAAAATTTTCCTCTCCTATTTATACTACTCTAAGAGCCTTTAGCTTATTTTATGGTTACCCTTTAAGAGCCTTTAGCTTTAGCTTGAGTAACTCTTGACCCTTTCTCATAAACTTGAAAGTGAACAACAAAGTGAAAAGGTATTTGGAAAATGAATGCCACAAATTACCCATTGGGAATTGGTGATCCCGCATGTTGTGCAGGAAAATACCTTATAGTGGGGGAGATGACACTACCAACTTACATGGGGAGACAAGTAAATACATTCATGTTTTGCATTAATTACTAAAAATGGAAAGAGATTAGAGTTCCAAAAGTTGTACCTTTTTAACGATGGTTGGTCCTAGCTTTCGTCTAATCTTCCATAGTGACTAACCTACAAAACAAATTAACCTTCCTCAGCATATCTTGACTGCAAATAGATAATGAAATTGGAAACAACTTAACATTAATCACAATCAGACATTCAATCAAATAGACATTCGATTGGGACGGGAAGGGTATTTACACCTTTTATTGTCAAAGAAATGTAGATAAGTACAGATATACCTGATCTGTCTAGGCACTTCTGCAACCGAGTCCTGGGCTCCTGCTCCTCACAAAGACTTAAGAATTCCTCCAGCGTAACAACAGTTTCATCCTCCTTCTATGCCCCACTCTCATGGCTTCCCCTTGTATTTATGCCACAAGGTTGGCAATTGAATTCGAGAGGTGGTTGAATTGGGAGGTTGGGGAAGTTGAAAAACCAACTTCAACTAATCCCAATTCGTAATCTTAATATATTTTTTCATTTCATCTTAAGATGTGCGCGGTTTTCATACAAATAGACTAGCACACAGTATGCAACTTCTGCAGTTGACAACCACCGTTCACAACATTTTGGAGGATGTGTGCGGGTTGTCTTCAATAAGACCAACATTCAAAACGTTAGATGACTATGGCAATAGTAGCGCACACATAGTGAAAACTGTAGAAAAAAATATGTTTTCAGCTGAAGAATGAGATCTCAGCAATAACTCATCCAGGGTCAACCTAGCTCTTCCATCCATAGTGTCCTTTTGTGTGATCGACAGAGCAATCTGATCACGGATAGAGAAGTGCATATTTGACCTATAACAGATGCCCCCTAATGTGTGAGGTCAGAGGGAAACAATGGTCGAAATACATTATAATTCTAAATCAGAGGAGGAGCAAGAAACCGCAGGACGAAGTCACAAAAGTACCTGAAACAAAGATCAAGGTCAGCGAGCAATTACAATCTTGACATCATATAGATGTTCAGTGTGATACAACATGATCTCCAAATACACAATTGGGAGATGTATATATAGCATGGCCATTAGAATACAAGTGTGGATCCATGTCAAAGATGAGAGATCATAGCCATAACAACAAGCTGGATCTATGTCTCATGCAGAGCCAAAATGAATGAATCTCAGTCTTGCACAGCTTGGGTGATAACATAAATATGGTGATGCTATCAGACTCCCAAGGTATTCATCCAAACAACCTAAGGTACAAACCCTAACCATGTGAATAAATGAGCTGGAGTCGAACATGGGGGGTATCATTTGATTACCGGTCATTGATGTATACCTTTAACAAACACGAGGGCTTCCATCGATAATGATAATGGGGCCTAAGGTACCTAGTACGTTCCAACAAGTGTGAATAAGTGGACTTGAAGTCGAACACCTGAGGAACCTGTCGAATAAGAGACATTGATGTATTCCCATTATTCAACAGCGAGGGAAACTGCCACTGATGACTGCAATCCCCAAGCTACTAACTGAAACTCTAAAATTCATTCCCAGAGTATAATGAGTTGAAGTCGATGGGAAGAAATCCGCTGGAAGGGAGGCCTTAATGCATCCTCCATCATCCAACACAAGGAACACTCACAAGTTTGAGCTGATTTGGAGTAGAACAAGTAACAAGATGAAACAAAATGACACCAGGATGGCCGACACATGAAGTCAAGGTAAAATGCAGAATGGCCGACACAGGCTATATCCTTGAACAGTGAGCACAACATACAAGTGACTTAGGCAGCTTTTAACATGAGGAGGATGTGATATAAACCTACAATGTAGGAGACATTAGCAGATTCTCCATATGATTGGAAGAATAACCAACCAGAGGAGTAGAAGCTCTGAGATCAGGTTCACCCTAAGGTAAAAAACTATAACCCAACTGAATGATGGACTCAAATAGGTGTTGTGTTCAAGGACATGACTGACTTAACTACCTTTGAAACTAAAAAGATGTGGATATACCCTTCTCATCCCTTATTCTTTTTGGTAAAAGAATGTCCTTCTTGTTGTTTTAGTGATTCCAAGAAAGCAAACTCAATAAGTCCAACCATGTAAAAAGTTTAACGAGCCCATGGGAGGAAGACTCAAGACCTTCTTCATTTTTTACAGAGTTCAAAGAAGAGATAGACGAATACTTTATAATATTGATCTCTAGATTTTAATATCGAGCCGAGATCTGTTCTTGCTCCCCGGTGTTTTCAATTTTAAGGAGTCTGAAAAAATTAAACAATAACTCCATACACCAACCTGTGGATTTTAGTATCGAGCCCGGGTTGGTATGTGCTCGCCGGATTTTGCCTATTTATAGAGTCTGAAAAACTTAAACAATCCTCTATATACCCTCTCATGGATTTCTGATCATCGAGCTCGAGTAGGTGGATGCTCGCTTGGTGTTTTCATGTTTCGAGAGTCTGAAAACCTTAAATAAGACTCCAAAATTCCTTTTTCGTTCAATTAGTCTCCTCCCCCTAAAAAGTTTAAAACGATGAGAGAAGAACTCTTCTAGCCACAGATGACTAGAGCATACATTTTTGGTAGCTAATCCACAAAAGTCTGGAAAAGGGGTAAACTTATACTTAAGTGGATGTTCTTTCAATTCATTTAACAAGTCTGAAGAGAACAAGCAAACTCGACAATCTTGTTTGTTTTTGAAAATTCAAAACAAGGGCTTAAAAAGACTTAAACAGCTTCAGGGATCATAGGTTCATGACCTACCAGATAATAGAATCTAGACAACCAAGTTAGTAACCGGGACAAATTTTCTCAATGAAAAAATACTGAAACAATATGGTACCTATATTGATCTGTCAATGAAGAAAAAAAGCCTTAATGGATCAATGCTTTACAATATAGTGATAATTTGAAATATATAATTGATTTAATCCACCAAAATTTTGAAAATATTAGTGAATTAAAACAACATTTTACAAACAAAATGAAACTATACCCTTTTTTGAAAAGTGGGTAAAAATTTAAAAAACAATTCTTATAAATAATTTCATTTCTAAAAACCAAATATCACAAATTGGAGATTTAGGGCAAAGTGTGGAGAAAACCTCAAGCTACCTTTGCTCATTGCGATTGAACCAAGTCACCAATCCAACTTCTGTTTCACCAAGTAAGTAGTCTCATCCTGTACTTGCATTTACATTTAAATTTTGGTGGTCAAAATCATTTTTTAATGATGTTTTAAACTCGTTTCTGTGCGAGCACTGGTTGGTTTGCAAGATACTAGCGCACTCGACAAAAGTGCGCTAGTCTGCTTGTAGGACAGTCACGTTCAGGACGCTACTGTTTATTATAGACAGTAGCGCACACCGCAGAAACTAGGGGAAAAAACAAATAATGACCAACCTTTGATGATTTGATGGCAGGATGGTGCTTGTATGGCATGAAAGGGAACATGAGGAGATGGATAGACAAGCTATAGAAGATCCATTGACCTTGCATGCATTGCGAATATGTGGTTTGTTAAAATTCCTTAGAACGGTCAACATGCGGGCACAAAACTGACTGCTTGAAAGGCTTGTACAGTATTGGGATGTCAATGCATTAGTATTCAATCTCCAAGGGGAGATATTGGAACAGACAGTTGATGACATCTACTTCATCACATGTCTCTCTCTGAGAGGAGATGTGGTGAATATGAAAGGTACCTCTCGGAATGTGGGTGCCCTATCTGTGCAGGACTATATCAATACCTACTACGTAGTGGGTACGAAAAAAAACCGACAGTCAAGTCCTCATTTCGACTGTTACGAGCTTCCCATTAAAGGTCATCTTGAGTGTTCTTAACCGGATGGAAGGAAGCACTACGCAACATCTTTCTTAAAGTAACTTCATGCATGTGGGTATTGAATGCCTATGAGGGATAGTATTTGACTGGTGTTCAAATCTACTGGCGAACATGAAGCTTCAGCTTTCCGAGTGCAAGACCAGGAGGATGAAGAACTTTGGGTACGAAAGCATACTTTGCACCTTTTTCTTTGAACGGGTGCCTTCCATGAGTCTGGGGATGGATTTGCCCTCACTTAACCCCCGTGAGGCACTGATGGGTCGTTGGGGAGAGATATTCCTATGCCACGGTGGTGGCGAGAGAAAATTTTGCTACAGTGAGGATGATTTATGGGTGTGGTGGGACCGACATGTACTAGCTCTTGAGCAGTTCCCATATGCGGGCATAGACTTCTGCAACGATCCTGAGCTGGCTCTTCCTCCAGGATCAACCTAGGGAGAGATTGGTAAGTTTTTTTTTTGAAAAATTATTTAATTTTTTCATTTTATATATATGATTTTTAAATGAGCTTGAGATACTGAATAAACTGTCTTTTGCAGATGTGGGGCCAGTGCATCCAAAGGGACACCCTCGTACCTTCGTACGCCCAGTCATTTTTGGTGCAATAGATTCCATGTTGTAAAACATTGAGGAGAATATGAGTCGGTTGACTCATGACATACCTACTTACAAGATCAAGCGGATGCCGCTCGCTATGCAGGAGGATGTTGTAGGTGTGCCCCCGGCATGGATTAGACTACTTAGAACAGTAGCTAGGGTAGTCATCTGCTACAAAGAGGCTGTGGCCGAGATGGCAGAGGCGGCAAAGGCCCCTCCTTCTCCATAGGAGAAATACATATGTATATTTTTTTGAGTCCGTCGAGCCCTTTTTGTATTATGACATGACTCTGTGACAGAATTATGGCTCAAACTCATATTATTTTTTGATACGGATTATATATACAGTATCGGTGTTATTTACATGTGTGTTCTTGTCTTTATGCATGGATTGTTTATTATGGATGTGTATGATGTAGATGCCAATCTAAAACGTAATTTGCAAATGAATCAGCTAATGCATTCAAATTTATTGGAATATGTTGATATGTGATGTAATCAAACTATCTCTCAAGTAACTTAACACACAAAAACAGACGTAGCAAAACAGGATCTCTAACCTGATAAACACCCATTAACTGAAACACAACTAGCTACAAGTCGAGCCTTACCTCCAAATGTGAAATGCCATGAAACAAAGCATCTCAGAGTAGCTCTATAACCGCACTGTATTCAGCCACAATGTTCATTGTCGGACCTAAACAAGCCCCTCCCGAAGAAACCAGTTGGCCAGTTGGTGAGTAAATAACCCAAGCAGATGCGACCAACTAAAGGGTGTGGTGGCTAGCGCCATCAGCAAACCCTATAAAGTGTTCAGTCGACATCTGAAACACAAATCAATAGATGCATAAGACGTAACGACAACTATAAATAAAGCTAACTCTACAAAATGTACATCTATAATACATGAAAAAGAACAAAGGCCTAAGCGTAGTACTTCTTCAAGTAGAGCCCATTTCTAGGCTCTGACAACTTATTACCTTCATAATTTGTTAACCCGTATGCACCCTTCTTCAGAACCTTAGAAACTATGTAGGGACCGAGCCACATGGACTTCAACTTGTCGGATCCTAAAGGTTCCTTGTCTTGGTCATAGAGCAGAACAAGGTCTCCTTCGATAAAAACCCTAGGTTTGACAGACTTATCGTATTGTCCCTTGACTCGATTCTTATGCACTTCGTTTATTGTGAGCGCATCGCGAAGCTACTCATCAATATGTTTTAAATGTAGAAAATGTTCTTCCAAGATTGAAGTGTCAGGTAGTAGTTGGACAACCAACTTCAATGAAGGAATCTCGCACTCAACCGGAATGACTGCTTTTATCCCATGAACAAGTTGAAAGGGAGAGAACCTAGTAGGAGTCTTCACATTGGCTCGGTAGGCCCAAAGAGCAGGGTACAGCATGATGTTCCTGGTGTACTCCAGGAATGGATACCTAATTAGGGTAGCTAAACCGGAAGCATACTTTAATTATCGACCAGGGAGCATACAAACATAAGAGATGCTAAGCACTGTATGTGCTCTATAGGATAGTCTTCGTCGTTTAGGGTGTTGGGATGTATCTTAAAGGTTTCTCAAAAGGAAATGGGAGTGATCTGTTCTTAAACAAGAATGAAAGGATATAAAAATATTGTAAACCTATGAACTATAAATGCTGAAACTAATAGATCTTTATGCTAAGAATTAAATGCTGGAAAATTGTAAATCTAATATAAGAAATAAAATGTTGAAAGCTTGGGAAACTTGATCTAGAAATAAGATACTAAAAGTTGAAAATTTAACTAGAAACGAAGTACTGAAAATTAATCAAACTCTATCTTATTCGAATCCAATACTGAAAGTGATAATCATTTACTCTATTCAAATCCAAAGAACTTAAAACAATTAACTCCTATATAATTGAACTCAGATAAATATGCATGGAATTTCAGATCTAAATCATTGTCTAAAATTAATATAACGCGCTGGAAAACAAAGGTAAATACACCTACACAGAATGCATGTACAGGACTACGGAAAGCGTATTAAAGAACTACAGAATCAATATTGACGAACTACAGAGAAAAAGTGTTGAACTGAAATGATTGCTGAACTGAAATAAAACTATGCTATTCAAACCATTGTGAAGTATTTCATATACGATGATGATTAAATCAATTAACAGCAAATATGAGAAACATCTGAAGTAAAAATGAAGCTCCTAACCTACGTGTTGGAGGGGCCCTCTCCAACCCGTATTTCAGGAGTGGAAAAGACTTATAAACGCAAAGCTTGAAATAACATCGCTTCTTCCATTAAAATCGTAACTTCATGATCAGAAAAGTCTTAAAACCAGAACTGTCTCGAATAACATATGTTGAATATAAGTTCTACAAAAATGGAAACAGGAACCCCTTGCTACTCAAGAGGTCCATATATATATATATATATTGAAACATAACCTAACTCTATGCTTTAAATGTCGATCCCGCTGATCATGAGTTTTCTTCTACAAATCAGCAAAAAGGGCGTTGAGCCACTTAAGGTCTTTCAGTCCTCGAGCTGGAATTGCTTGTTGTCTCTTGGATTACCTGCACCTACTAATACACACTTATTTCCATATAATTAGCTCATAGAAAATGCTTTTAAGCATAAAAGAATAATCTCTAAACTACTCTATTAAATAATCAAAACAAATGTATTATTCGCCACAAACAGAGGTATTTCTCTTATCCATTATTGTGCTTGTGTGACATAAAAAGGCTATAGAGTACCTAATTTGGGACTCATCAGTGCCAGTTAATTCTACTAGCATTAACGGTCCTTTGTAAAAAAAATTCAAAGTTTTATTAACCGCTTCGACCTGACCATTCGCTTGTGGATAAAATGAAGATGAATGTTCCTTCCGAAAACCTAACATGGTGTATAGATCCGTCATCGACCGTGATCTGTCACGATCTATTTGGGTACACCAAATCTTGCAATGATCTGGTTGAAAACAAAATAAGTAGTTGTTTCCCCATCTGCCTTAACAGTAGGCATTGCCTCGTCCCACTTGGTGAAGTAGTCGACGGCAACAATGATATGATGATGACCTCCAGCGAAAACTGGATTACAAATCATAAAATCAATCCCCCACTTGGTGAAGGGGTCTGTTGTGATTACAGGATGGAGAGGAGCTGGGTATGCTCTCATCTTCCTAGTGAAAAACTGACAGCGTTTCACAACTTCCACACAATATTTGAAGATCGCGGGCCAAAAATAACCAGCACACAGTATTTTATGGGTTGTTTCCAACCTAGAAAGATGACCCCCACAGGCTCCACTATGAGCATCATTCAATGCTATTTCAGCTTCCTCTAAGGTTAAACGATGAAGGATGGAATCTATCCCACGTCTGTACAAAGTGTCAAAAATGATGAGATAGTTCTTCACATGACTCTTAAGTTTGCGTCATTCATCCCTAGAGAAAGTGGTGGGACACCTCAAAGTCTGGAGATATACCAGGATATCACCATACCATGGGTCAGAGGATGCAATGAGAAATATATGTTCATCCGGGAATGATGACTCTTCCTCAACATGTATTATGTCACTAGGAAATTCAGAAATCAGTTAGGCGAAAACCAGTGATTTATTTGACTTAGCGGACTGAAAACCAAGTCAAATTCTTGCAAGATAACAATCCATTTATTGAATTTCCCACCGATGATACATCGAGTGAGAACATATTGAAAAGGATTGACTTCAACAATCATAGTGGTAGTTCGCAATAAGATGTAGTGACGTAGCCTCTGAACAGTATGGACAGCATCTAATGCCAACTTCTCCACGTAGGAATACTTAATCTCAGGAGCTATCATGGTGTGACAGATAATAAATGACATGCTCTTGGAGCTTGTCATCCTCCTAAACAAGTACTATGACGATTGTGTATACTGATGCAACCAGATATAAGAGGAAATCCTTCGTATAGTCTGGAGGGATTAACAAGGGGGCTAGTAATAATTTCTTTTTCAAGGCCTCAAATGATGCTTGAGCAACCTCATCCCACAAAAATTAGGTGTCGTGTTTAAGCAGTCTCATGAAACCTTTTGTAATTTTTGCATAGTTAATGATAAAGCGTCTCAAGAAGTTGGAAATGCCCTGCAGACTTTGAAGTTGTCTCAAGGTTCGAGGAGGAGGAATATTTACAATCGCCTCAACTTTTAATGGATCGACCATTATGCCACGAATGGATACTATGAAACCCAGTAATCGTCCAGACTTGACGCAGAATACACATTTGTTAGGATTCAATCGAATCTTGTAGTATCTGCATTGTTTAAACACCAGTCTCAAATGATCAGGATGGTCCCGTCTCTTATGAGATCGCATTGGTAGATCATCCAGATAAGGTTATACTATGTGCTTGATGTCATGAAAAGTGAAGTTCATTTCCCGCTGAAAGGTATCTCCAGCATTATTCAAGCCAAAAGGCATCTTCCGATAAGAAAAGGTTCCCCAAGGATAAATGAAAGTTGTCTTGTGCTGGTATTTAGGTTTGATCTGTATCTGATCATATCCTGAAAAACCCGTCCATGAAAGAAAACATTTCATGGCCTACACACGCATCGATGATCTGATCAATAAATGGTGTGGGGTAGTTATCTTTAGGACAAGCTTTATTTAGGTCCCAGAAGTCAATGCAGACTCTAATGGTTCCTTGCTTTTTGTCTACCGGAACAGGATTTGAAACCCATTCCGTCATAGCTATCGGATAGATGAACCCGGCTTTGAGCAATTTCTCTACTTCCACCTTGATGGCAGCTGATTTTCGAGGGTTAACTAGACGGCGCTTATGTCTCATAGGTTTAGCGTTGGGGTAAGAAGTGATGACGTGCTCAACAATGGCAGGGTCGATGCCTAGCATCTCCTCGTATGACCAGGAAAAAACATCGTAGAACTTCTTAAACAGATTGGTATACAAGATTATCTCCTCAGGAGAACAATCTACCCCAATGAAAATGTTTTCCACGACTCCAGGTTTGATGGAAATGTTGATCGGAATAGTTCTCGATATATTTTCCAAATTCCCTTTGGCATAAACAACTTTTGAAGTAGAAGGGATAGCAGAAAAATCAACATTCCCACCGGGTCTCATAGAAAAATCTCCTCTCTCAATCCTGTCCATATCGAGAAGAAAATAAGACTTGTGGTGCATGTGTTCCTAAGGATGGTCCAGGACGATCATTGCTTCCAAAATGGCCTCATCGGAGGGAAAAACAGTGTCTAGATAGTCAAAAGAGTGGATGGAGTCCACTGACCATGTCGGAGCATAGTCCATATCTGACTCAACAAAGACCAACGGAGTCACGATATGTTATGTTGCAGCATGTTGTGAATCTAAGTAGGCCACCTCTGCAACAGATAAGGGCACAACTGGTTCTAATTCGATGGGGAGAATCCATGGATCTGTCGTTGGACCGACCATGAAAATATCAGACAAAGAACACTCTTTAGAACCAATCAAATGAACAGGAGCATGTAGGTCAAAGGTGCCCATCAATGACCCATAGATCCCTACTCCTAAACTCTCACTCGTTGGGTGAGACTGATCAACCATCAGAATTGTTGAATTCGACAAAGCCTGGTTGTTTTTCCGAGAAAATGAAAGTTGGTCGACTGTGACGATATTTCCTTCGTGAGGGAACGTTATAACTCGAAAAATGGACGATGGCACTGCTTGCATTGCATACATCCAACTCCTACCTAACAACAATTTATAGTCAACTGGAACATCCATAACTTCAACCTCTACATATACTAGTTTTCCCGTAAGTTCAACGTCAAATGATGGTAAGACTCCATGTGGACAGAAAGATCTTCCATTAAAGGCGGTAAGCACCGTGTTTGAGGGGGCTAACTCAGGTTTGCCTAAATCCTTCCAGCAATAAATGGACATTACGCATGTAGACGCACCCTCATCAACAACAGCTCGTCCAATGGTCTTGGGACCATGGACTACCTCTATTTGGAGAGCAACGTGGTTTGGGATAAATCTTCCACAACATTGTAGTTGGGGGCAGCCCGCGCATTAGGGTTGTGCACAGCCCATTTGAAGACACCTTTCGGGATCTTCGGCAACGAATCCACCGATCTCTTGATGTGGAGAGGGGTAGATGACTCAGGAACATCCTTTTGTTGTGGATCCGGGGTATAGTTTTTAGCTCGAGTTTGTAAAAGAGCGTCCGAATTAACCATATTAATAAATGATTGATCAGCTGAGGTGGCACAAGTGGTGCCCCCAACACTGGAGCTGCCAGGAGCTAAACCCTATCCGTGAGGGAATGGGTCTTTTAAGACAACTGGTTTCTTTTCACGGAGTAGCTTCTGGGATTCTTCCATCAGAGGGAATTGATGGGTAAGGTGATCATCTTTGCATAGCTTGTATGGAAACTCCACTTCCTTTTTATTTCCTTTTTTCCCTCCTCGGCATTTTCAGTGTTTTTGGGCTTTTGGTGGTTCCCCTCCCCTTTCTTTCCCTTCTTTTTTTTGTTGGGTTGCGGAGGGCCCTTTTGATTCGTCTGCACTTGTTGTACAAATTATGTTTGCGAAGGGGAGGATGCAACTGAAGTTGCTTATGCAGCAGACTATTTGATAGATAAGGAGTGAACCTGCTTAGTTAAACCATCAAACGCTGCAGAATATACTGAACCCACTATGCCATCAACATGTGGTCTAGGCTTAGGTTTACCTAGATCTATGTTATATCTCAGTGCGTCAGGAATAATATCATACAAGAGCCCAGAATGAGCATATACCAGATCAAGCTGCTGGGCTCTAAGGATATCTTCCTCTTCGGAGGACACCCAAGAAGTTGATACTTCCTTAGAAATGTAAGGAAGGAGTGATTTAAGATACCACTCTAATAAGAACTTTGGAGGGATGTCAACTTTAATGAGCCTCTTCCTCCTTCGCCACTCCTAAATATGGTCAGATAAGTGAGTGGATTTGTTATGTCGGAAGGTTAACAGAAGGTCTGTACCGGCATCATACCGGACAGGAAGTTAGAAGTGGTTCATAAAAATAGTAGCTAGATCCCAAAAGGTGCCATAAGCAGCTGCAGGCAATTCAATGTACCATTTAGCTGCAGCACTAGTCAAGGTTCTTTGAAAAAGTCTCAATCTGATGGAATCATCGTTCAATGAATTAGAAGAGCACCAGAGATGGAAAGTAGTCACATGATCATCAGGATCCTCCCCAGTCTTTCCTTCAAACTTTGGAATGTCAGAAGGCAGCTTGGTCGGGACAGGTGACCATGCGGAGCGATACTGCATCGGATCGTTAGTGAGTTTTGAAAGGTCTGGCAAATTCAGAGTTGCCAAAAAAGGTAAACGAGGTCTTGCCAATGGCACTTGGTTAGCAGGGTTTTGGTAGGCAAAACCACCTAAAGCCTGACTCATGTACTCCTGGTTGGGGTTGCCCCTAGCCACTAGTTGTGAAGCAAATGCATTGCTAAAATTGCTCCAACCAAAAGAAAGAGGGTTGTTCCCTTGAGTGTGTGTCCATTGGGGATGGGTGTTAGCCCCTCCATAATGTGGGTTAAATGCATTACCACCTCCTCCACTAAATAGTGAAAAAGGGATACTCCCTATAGGTATATGAGATGTCTGCACATTGGAATGATGTACATTCTGACCTGTGTAGGGCTTAAACCCAGGTGTAGATTTAATGGACGGAACAGGAATCGAGCCTACTATAGTTGTGGATAGAGTGGGCATCGAGCCTAAAAAGGGCATGGAGGTAGCTATGTGCCCTCCAAACCAAGGGAAACCTTGTCCGAAAAAAGCAGTTTGTGGAATGCCCCAGGATTGTTGCATGAAAGCAGATGAAGTAGACGGTATTGAAGATATCCAAGTAACATGAATCTGAAAAGGTCCAGCAGTAGTACCAAAAAGGGTAGTTGTTTTCGAAGGTTGAGAACTAGACATCCTTATGGTACTAGTACTGAAACTAAAAGAAGGAGTTGAGGCGGATGTATCCTGCAACGAGGTAGATACCGACGTGCTTGCGAAGGAATGAGAGAGAGCTCTCGTAACCATGGCAGCAGAAGGAGTTTGGGGAACTCCAGTTTCATCTCCAGAAGTAGCCATGTGATAACCAAGGGTAAACCGGTACATACTATACTCAGGTTGGCCTAGAGAGTATACAGTTATGAGTAACGGATCGTTTGATCCAGTCAGGGGAGGGTTGAAAGGAGTGCTAAACTCTCGAGAAGTTAAATCCTCAACCTCAACAGTATCAAAGACCTACTGATCCTGAATTTTGGGTTGTGGTTCTCCAGGTACTTCTGTTTCGCTCGTAAGTTCGTATGAAGCACGGGAATCCATCCTCCGGCGTCGCGGTGGCGGTGGAGGCTCCACAATAAGTGGGGGAAGGTTTTGCAACTTGTGAGACCTACGAAGAGGTTGGTCCTCCACATCTATATCAAAATCAAACTAAGTATAAAACCTAGTGGCCACTAAACGACTAGGGAGCAAACAACATACCACTAAAAATTCCCTAAGTGATCAAAACTAGGAAAACAAGGCTAATACTCTCAGAAGAAAGTCTAGGATGATTAGGGCCCAAAAAAAACTAATAGAGTATCGACAGTCAGTTACACAGCGTCCAATGGAGGTCCTCTAGGTGTAAGCGTTTGAATCACCAAACCGCCCTCCTGGGATTACTGCCAAAGGGATACCTTCCGCGTCTCTCTAAGGTGAAGTGGAAATATCCTTCCACTCTACCTGTGTAGAGACCTAGGGTTATGATACTAAGATTACAACAAATACGAAAATACCTGGGGGAACAATCGTCAACCTAGCCAAGACGCATGGGAAGGGTATCAAAGCCCAAAATCCAAAAGCACTTAAAAGTACTAGTGAACCCCCGTACATGAATCAGCTCTGGTTTATGTTTGAAAGGAAAGTGAGGGGTTATCCTCAACAGTTCTAATCGCACACGGCCTTGTGCTTAACTCTGGTTTGAGTAGAGCATTCCCAGGATATTTTGATTTAGGTGTATTTACCTAAGAGATTGTCTTACTACTATTGTTGAGTAATGAAACCGATTTCGGGTAGTTTAAGGTGATTTACCCCGAAACCCTAGCCTAATATAGTTGATGTTGTGTCATACCTAAAGAGAAAAAGTTGCTAATTAATTTTATTAAGATTTATTTTTAGAAACTACTTTTTACTCAAGAAGGGTAGTGAAGTGTGTGGAATGGTTTCGACAGAAAGCAAAGTGTGTACAAATAATGCTTTTAAAACTTTACAAAGACTCTTTTTTGCTTTTTCGTTTATGTTTTTCAAAACAATAAATAGACAATCCTAAGCATAATTTTTTTTTTAATTTTCAAAGCAAGATAATCTATGCTACTTCGAAAAATGATGATAAATCTCACTACTAAGCTACCAATTTCAATTTTTAATTTTTTTTCTATTTGCAAAAGAAAAAGAACTTGAAAAAAGGCACAAGTAAGATCTAACAATGGTGTGGATAAAGATGAAGACCTAATGGCTTAAAGCAATTGAATCAAAAGTCCGAAAAAGACTTGACCTACCAAGTTGTTTCGATGGAAAAAAAATCTAAGCTTGGAACAGGATGTAAAAGAAGAAGGGAAAACATATGCATGCAACAGAAAAACAAACCAAGAGGCTGCTCCTAAGCACCAATAACCCAAGAAAACACCTGCCAAACCATAAAGAGTAGGTAAGCAAACCAAAGGTAACCCTACTTCCACACAAACTCAAAAGGAAAAGCTAAGAAAGGCTTAAACCAAATCAGACTGATCTGAAAAGAAACTCAAGAGGCATCCAGACCAACAAACTTTTCAAAAATCACCCTAAAAACTCAAACTGGGATGAAACCCTAAAAATAAGGCCAATCTTCAGAAAAAGTGCGCAGGTATTGCAACAGACAACAAGTGTTGTGTGCGCATTTCTGCAAGAGTGCAACAAGCATCTAGGGAAAAAAGTGCGCTATTGTGACTAACAGAGAGTCATGCACAGGCTCAAAAAGCATGAAAAACGGGAAAGACACCTAAAACAAGTGTTGAAACAGGTAAAAGCAAGTTAAAGGACTTTCAAGAGGTGAACAAGACTCATAAAAGACAAAGTTGTCTCAATAATCAGTCAAAGAAGCAAGGAAAATGCCAACAGTAGACCCAAAAATCCTGAAAACCAAACCCTAGTGAAAGGCTTAGAGTTACAAGAAAGTATGCCTCTGTCTGGTATAGAAACCAGTGCCTGCAACTAAAAATGAACCACTGTAGCTCAAAGGAACTAGCGCACAAGGTAGAAAGTGCGCTTTTGTATGCACAGAAGACTACCGCACGGGGACTGAAAGCAATAAAAAATGCTTTACTTAATCAAACTGAAATGACTCAAGTCAAAAGGAACTAAAAAGGAAACCTATAGAAACCTCTCAGAAAATCAACAGACTGTAAAGCTGAAAGAAAAAACCTAGCAAGGTCCCTGGAGCAGAAAACAACCGATTACTCCCCAGCGGAGTTGCCAGTTCTATTGTGCAGGAAAATACCTTATAGTGGGGGAGATGACACTACCAACTTACATGGGGTGACAAGTAAATGCATTCATGTTTTGCATTAATTACTACGAATGGAAAGAGATTAGAGTTCTGAAAGTTGTACCTTGTTAACGATGGCTGGTCCTAGCTTTCGTCCAATCTTCCACAATGGTGAACCTGCAAAACAAATTAACATTCCTCGGTGTATCTTGACTGCAAATAGATAATGAAATTGGAAACAACTTAACATTAATCACAATCAGACATTCAATCAAATAGACATTCGATTGGGACAGGAAGGGTATTTCCACCTTTTATTGCCAAAGAAATGTAGATAAGTACATATATACTTGATCTGTCCAGACACTTCTGCAACCAAGTCCTGGGCTCCTACTCCTCACAAAGACTTAATAATTCCTCCAGCATAACAGCAGTTTCTTCCTCCTTCTAGGCCCCTCTCTCATGGCTTCCCCTTGTATTTATGGCACAAGTTTGGCAGTTGAATTCAAGAGGTGGTTGAATTGGGAAGCTGGGGAAGTTGCAGAACCAACTTCAACTATTCCCAATTCGTAATCTTAATATATTTTTTCATTTCATCTTAAGATGTGCGGGTTTCATACAAATAGATCAGCACATAGTATGCAACTTCTGCAGTTGACAACCAGCATTCACAACATTTTGGAGGATGTGCGCGGGTTGTCTTCAATAAGACCAACGTTCAGAACGCTAGATGACTGTGGCAATAGTAGCGCACACATAGTGAAAACTGTAGAAAAAATATGTTTTTCAGCCGAAGAATGTGATCTCAGCAATAACTCATCCAAGGTCAACCTAGATCTTCCATCCACAGTGTCCTTTTGTGTGATCGACAGAGCAATGTGATCACGGACGGAGAAGTGTAGATTTGACCTATAACACTGCATCAAAACCAATTCTTCCTAATGTCAATTTTTTATTCGATGTTGACTGCTTAAGAGGGAAATGTTTTTTTTGTCCTATATTTCCATTTTAAGAGGAGAATAAGTCTGCTATCAGTGCCCAAGCAACCTTACTAAACCCGTTCTAGTCAACCATACCCCCCCCCTTAAGTTATTAACTTCTGATGACATTTAACATTCTGGGTAAATCTATTAACCAGTATGTATGTTTAATTCTTTAATTCCCATGCCTTCATCATTTAAACATTGGAATGATGATGAATCTGAATTCTACTTCAAACATTATGGGAAATTAGATAAGTTGGATTTGTATAGAAAAACTAGTGACATGATCTGCAAGGAGGTGGTTCAATCTGTGGTCATAGAGAAAATGTTAAGAACAACATTGAATATGTTTGAATGGTTACTAAAGGAAAAGAGAATAGAAGTCAAGGATAAACAGGTTTATATAAAAGAGCTTGAAAGCAAAGTTGTGTCCTTGGGAGTAAATCCAATTGACACTTCCCAAGCTCAGGATTTGTTGTCAAAAAGGGTAATGAGATTTCCCATCTTATGAAGCAGTTAAAGATTCCTGCAACTCAACCAATGCAAACTCCTGAGCTGACCAAAACGAAGGAAGGAAAGGAGCACATATATGAATGTATGCTAATATTTAAAAATTTGACAGAAGAGAGGGAAAACCTGATAAATGAGATAATGTGCCAAATAGCTTCTCTTGAGATACAAAGAACATCATTAGAAAACAAGCCAAATTCTCCAATTTCATCTCCAAGCTTACAAGAGATAGATGATCCTTCAAAGGGGGCAGGGAAGATTTCAAGAGAGCCTGAGAATACAAAAAAAAAAGGAGCACTTACAGATGCAATGAAAGAGCCCGACACACGGGCTCAGCAATTAGATAACAAAGATGATAAGATCAAATAGCTTGAAGAAGAGTTGATCCAAAGAGATAACAAAATTGTTGAACTAGTAGATGAAGAAAATTAAAAATATGATACAATTGATGATCAAGAGTTAGAGATAAATGAATTAAAAAGTAAAATTACCAAGATGAAACTAGATGTCCAGGGTGAAGAGTTGTTGAGAAGAACAAGAAAGACCCTTTGGGACAAAATATCAGTTGGAATTCTAGATAGATGGGATTATTTTGATCTTATACAAGATGAGCTAGAGATGTATGAAACATGTCAAAAGGAAATCAAATATGTTGAAAAGCAGCTTGGAGAAATGACTAAGTAGGATGTTGAAATAATAAATTTCATGAATACTAGTAGAACTAAGAAGCAATTGGAGGACTTGTAGGTTGAAAACAAGACTCATCTGATAAAGATAGCCAACCAAATGATTACCAAGGAGATTTTGATGTCCATAACTCAAGACAAAGCTAAAGAATTGGCTGAAGAGATTATTAGATTCAAAGGTAATTATAAAGAAAAGTCTTGCATTAGTCTTGGTTTACCTCATCCATGGGATGGGAATGGTGATATGTATAAGAAGGATAAGTACAAATCCAATATAACTCAAAAGAGAGATGATGTTGCACAATTTTATTATTTAGAAGGAATCATAATTGGTGGTGCAATGGTAGACAGGTTGAGAGCAGAGTTTGAGATATGGATAAATCTTAAAAGCACACTCAAAATATTAAATCCCATATCTTATGAGAAGATTACTAACGTTGAAATAGAATTAGAGTACATAAGGGACCACCAATTCCCAATGGATAATTTGTGGCAGTAATTTTCCAAATACCTTTTCACTTTGTTGTCCACTTTCAATTTCACCCCTTGCTCAGGCTATTTCCACCATCATCGTCAACCTTGCTTCATCTACTTCCACTTTTTCTTTCCATGTTCATTCTAGGGTATATCATACCCTCTCCAAACTCCAGGGGGGGATCCTCCTGAGAAAAGGAAGGACACACCCTTCCACTACCCACATGCATATGTGCACATCGCCACTACAGACAGAATATGACACCTCCCCTAATGATTATTTTCTCCAAGGGAGTATGTCTCTCCTCTAGTTCACAGAGCCGAGTGGTTAGAATCATATATAAAGGGATTCAAAGGAGTGAAGTTTTTTATTGAAGTGATTCAAGATAATAGTTTTTGTATTCATGAACATATTTTTTAGATCCACTCCCTCTTTTGTATTTATCGATCTCTATATTCATTGGACATTGTATAGATTGTAATTCATTTTCATCCAACCTTGATTTTTTTGTTAGAAGTTCGATTACTTGTCAATTCAATATCCATGGTTATAAATATTTTTCAGTTGATTTTTCCATATTGTCAGGTATTCTTTATGTTTCTAAAATTTCCTCTATATGGGTTCTTGGTTTATTTGGGTTAGACATTGCTTATTAAAAGCTATAGAGTGGAACGATGCAAATTTTGTCATTTTTTTTAGAAATTGGATTACAATGTTTTTAATATACAATGAAGTTTTGATCTATTATTACATTTTCAAATGAAATGAATGGTTTATTTTAAAATGTTAGCATTGAAGGGTTCAGTATATCCTAGCCCTTCAATGTGAAATAGGACCCTACCCTCCAAATTTGATCCCTAGCCCTAATACTTGACTGTTGAATGTGCCTCTCGGCACAATTAAACCTACATTATAACACAATTTTTTTAAATAATATAATATAAATTTTTAATGTAAAATTATTATAAAACAAATCAATGTAAACTATATAAACATAATTTATAATAAAATTATTATAGAGCTGCCACGTGGCCATGAGACAACTATGATGTCATGTGACTAAGTTTCTCAAAATTTTGGTCAACATATAGGAGTATTAATATAGAAATGCAATCCGCGCCCAATTGGTCGAGCCACTAACGTGAGGTTCCTGCATCTTTAAACCTTCCCTAATTCCTGTCTGTCTTTCCTTGCCAGTCAGAGCTTCTTCAAGCCCCGGTGAAGTTGCATCCACCATCAAGGGGAAGCCATGGCCTATGCCCCAACTGCGTACGGGTGAAATCGTCTAGTCAATAAATGTTTGTATCCTTCCCATACTCAATCTCTCTATTGCTACATAAGAGTGGGATTGTGTGAATTTGAATGGGGTTATTACCTCTTAGGAGAGTTGAAGAACTTCACTCTAAAATCAATTTCTATTACAGATCTTCAACAATGTCGAGGCAATTTTGAATCCCTAGGAAGGACTCTATGTTTAACAGAGGCCGCTTGCTTGTGTATCTTGTTGAGAGATACAGTCGATCCAGGGTGCTTTGCAATTGAAACCAGGTACGATATATCTAATTCATATTTGGAATTGAAGAAAGTGAAATTGTTGAGCTGCTCGGACATCTCCACTTCTAGGTATTGTTCTCGTCTCTCTCTAATTGAAGAAAGTGATATTACAAGATGGAAATTTAAATTTCCATGCTCTAGAATTCTTAAAACATGTAGTATGGGTAAAGAAAAACAATGTTTGTGTTAAATTGGATACTACTCTATATTTCCATTTTATGAGGATAATAAGTCTGCTATTAGTGCCCAAACAACCTTGCTAAACCTGTTCTAGTCAACCATACCCCCCCTGAGTTGCTGACTTCCGATGACCTTTAACCTTATGGGTAAATATATTAACCAGTATGTCTATTTAACCATGTTTTTAGCTGTTAAAATTTGTTTAAACCATTGTAATTCAGTAAAATCTCAACCTAGCCCAACACATCTAAACCCTGCAATAAAACCTAAAATGGCATTTGCACCAAAACCTAAATATTAGAAAGTAACCCAGATTTGTTAGTGATGAGCACATCATTGACCATCACACTGACATCTATGATACTGTTATAACAGGCTCAGAGCTAATTTCCACTCTTAAAGAATCCAAATCCCAAGCCACGACTGGGATACCAATTTGGCCAAAGCTATCTGCCCCATATAGTCTATTTTACTGAATTTGTGACATGGTGCTCCATTAGATATTCACCTCGTAAAAAGGCTATAATAATTGTATATTACTCAAAAATACTCTACACAGTAAACACATAAATTATTGCTAAGATGTTGTGTTTCCTAGAACACCAAATTCTTCTAGCCTTAAATGAACAGAACCTATCTATAGCATACGCATCCCACGAGCCCTTGGAAAGAATCCAATGCATGTCTCACTATTTCTAGTAGGGTATTGCAACCAATCCTCTACCTCCTCCATATGAAAACATTTCCTTCCATGACAATGCTAGAGAGAAGATATTCTTAATTTGTACTTGGTTAGGTTATGACAATGATTATATGGTTGATGCAGCAATTCTAGGTTTTCTCAGTTGTTTGAACCCAACTCCTATTGTCATGCCTCATAATTTTGACTTCTGTGAATACTTATAGCAGGCCATCAACACCTTATTGTCAGATATTATTACTCTAGAAAGGTTTAGGAGCCCTTCATATATGTTTTATATGTTCCTGTACCAAAATTCACAGTTCTACAATGAGCTAAATCTGCAAACTAAGGATGAAGCTGGAAATCCCTTGCCTGTATTTGAATGGAGAAATCTCATTCTCACAAAGCCAAGGAACCCAAATTATAAAGAGTTTCCCAATAATTTCATGTCGATCACTTATTCTTTAATGCATGATGCTCCTCCTCCAAGGATGTTCCCAGAAAATAAGAAGCTTTTACAATTAAGCCTAGATACAAGAGTAGGGGACTGGTTATTGTATGAATATTATACAATTTTGAGGATCTATGGCTTTGAGGGAAAACCTTATAATCTACCTTCATTCCTTATTCCTAGAGTATTTTTCCATGGAATACACTAGGCAGAGGTTCATGTCTGACAATATGCATTGTGTTCATTTCAAACATCAAAGAACATTCTTGCTTCCAAGTGATGTGGGGCCATTTTTAATAAAAGGATTAAATGCTCTACAATATATGGATGAATATCTAAAGCAATTAAGCCTGGAGCAAGCAAAATCTAGATCATATGATCCTCACCAAATCATTTCAAATATGAGGGTAGCCAACAAAAAATTTGCATATACATATATTCCCAAGCCTCAATGGGAAATGATTGCAAATAAAGAGAGCTCGAATGAAGTCTCAGACATTTTGAAGAATTTGCAAGAGCGGGAAGATGCAAATTTGTAGCAAGGCCAAAAAAGAGGAGTTGAAGTGCTCCAAATAAACATGGATATTGATGGTGTTGATCAAGAGCCTCATAGCAAGAAGCCAAGAACATATCAAGGTGAAGAATCAGATAAAGCATTGGTCGAAGCAAGAGAAAGATATGGTATCCCAACAGAGTTGACAGACTGAGGTGATGAAACAAATATAGGTCATAAAATATTTATCACCAGTCAAATTCATAAATTATCCCTTTGTAGAATTTCTAATTCCTCAGATCTCATAGACATCATCACCTTTAACAGGCCCAATTCCAACAAAGTCAAATATTCAAAAGAAATACTTGGATATAAGAGATATGGGTATGGGAGTGGTGAGAGATTTGAAGAAACAAATAGATATAGCTGGTAAAAAATTGTTTACTTTGGAAGACCATACATGGGATAGTACCTTAAGGATGTTAGTAATGCACCCTTTAATGCCCATGACTTCATCATTTAAAGACTGGAATGCTGATGAATATGAATTCCACTTCAAACATTATGGGAAATTAGATAAGTTTTATTTGTATAGACAAACTAGTGACATGATCTACAAGGAGGTGGTTCAATCTGTGGTCATAGAGAAAATGTTGATAACAACATTGAATAAGTTTGAACAATTACTAAAGGAAAAGAGAATAGCAGTCAAGGCTAAACAAGTTTATATAAAAGAGCTTGAAAGCAAAGTTGTGTCCTTGGGAGTAAATCCAACTGACACTTCCCAAGATTGGGATTTGTTGTAAAAAAAGGATAATGAGATTTCCCACCTCAGGAAGCAGTTAAATATGCCTGCAACTCTACTAGTGCAAACTCCTGAGATGACCAAAATGAAGGAAGGAAATGAGCACATATATGAATGTATGCTAATATTTAAAAATCCGTCAGAAGAGAGGGAAACCAAATAAATGAGCTAATGTGCCAAATAGCTTCTCTTGAGATACAAATAACATCATTAGCAAACAAACCAACTTCTCTAATTTCATCTCAAAACTTACAAAAGATAGACCAGCCTTCAAAGGGGGCAGAGCAGATTTCAAGAGAGCCTGAGAAGCCAAACAAACAAACAAAAGGAGCACTTATAGATGCAATGAAAGAGTCTGACACACAGGCTCAGCAATTAGATAACAAAGATGATAAGAGCATAGATGATAAGATCAAATATGTAATTTATATTGTTTTTTCAAAAATAAACATATTTAACTTATTTAGGTTCATTTATTTTATACTATTATTTTCGGAAGTTTGCAAATTCATAGTTTTTAAAAATTTTAGACATTAACATTTAATATGCAACTTCACATTTTTAAAGAGTTTTAAATATTAACATTTGATATATATTGGTATGGATATAAAGCACTTTATATTAATATATTAATTTTTACTTATTTTTAACAAAATTTATTTACACTTTATTTTTAGTTTTAAATTAATTTCGAATAATTTATTTGTGTTTTTTAATTAAAAGGCATATTTGCATACCGGCAGTTGGCATACCTGTTTGGATTTATGACATCCCAACTACCGATGTCCGACTATTCTGGTGCGGAAGTCGGCAGTCGGCAACCAAGCACTTATTTTATGCCATCCCGACTCTCAATGTCCAACTATTCCGATGTGGAAGTCGGAAGTCGGCAACAGGTCACCTACTCCATAACGCTCTGTAAATGCGCCACATGTCACCATTTGAGCGTTCCATGTGTCACCCTGGGAAACTAGATATCGACATTTTAACAACAAAATTAATAGAAATTTTGCTTCAAAGAGTTTGCTGGCAAGTGAAAATTTTATCAAAGAAAGAGAGGTCTCTCTTTCCTCAAGTTGTTCTATTTTGGGGTGTTAGAAGTAGATGATGAGGAGAAAGAGTGTATGCTCCTTCCTCCAGGAATTTTTTTTAGGAGTGGGGAAAGTAGACATCGACACTCTAAATACAAATTTCATAGGAACATTGGTTCGAACAATTTGTTGGCAAGTGGAAATATTCTCAGAGAAAGAGCATCCACTCTTTTTTCAAGTTGTTCTATTTTGGGGTGTTGAAAGAATACGGTGAGGAGAAAGAGTGTTCACTCCTTTCTCCAAGCGTTCTTTTTTAAGGGTGGGGAAAGTAGATATCGACACATTAAACATAAATTTTGTAGGAACTTTGCTTGAAACAGTTTGCTGGAAAGTGAAAATTTTCTCAGAGAAAGAGAGGCCGCTCTTTCCTCATGTTGTTCTATTTTAGGATAATCAAAGTATATGCTGGAGAGAAAGAGTGTCTTCTCCTTCCTCCAGGGGTTCTTTTTAAAGGGTGAGGAAAGTAGATATTGGTACCTTAATCAAAAATTTGATAAGAAATTTGCTTTAAACAGTTTGCTGGAAAGTGGAAATTTTCTCAGAGCAAGAGGCGGCCACTCTTTCCTCAAAATGTTCTATTTTTGGGTGTTGAAAGTAGATAGTGAGGAGAAAGAGCACCCGCTCCTTCCTCCAAGGGTTCCATTTTGGGGTGGGGAAAGTAGATATCATCATAGGAACATTGCTTCGAACAGTTTTTTGGCAACTGGAAATATTCTCAGAGAAAGAGTGGCTTCTCTTTCTTCAAGTTGTTCTATTTTGGGGTGTTGAAAGAATACAGTGAGGAGAAAGAGTGTTCACTCCTTTCTCCAGGCGTTCTTTTTTACGGGTGGGGAAAGTATATATTAGAACATTAAACATAAATTTCGTATGAACTTTTCTTGAAACAGTTTGTTGGAAAGTGGAAATTCTCATAAGAAGATTTCATAGGAACATTGCTTCGAACAGTTTGCTGGAAAGTGGAAATATTCTCAGAGAAAGAGTGGTCACTCTTTCTTCAAGTTGTTCTATTTTGGGGAGTTGTAACAATACAGTGAGGATAAAAAGAGTCCGCTCCTTTCTTCAGGCGTTCTTTTTTATAGGTGGGGAAAGTAGATATCTGCACATTAAACATAAATTTCGTAGAAACTTTGCTTGAAACAGTTTGTTGGAAAGTGGAAATTTTTTCAAATAAAGAGAGGTCGCTCTTTCCTCATGTTGTTCTATTTTGGGCTAATGAAAGTATATGATGGGTAGAAAGAGCTTCCACTCCTTTCTCCAAGGGTTCTTTTTAAGGGGTGAGGAAAGTATATATTGGTACCTTAATCACAAATTTGATAGGAACTTTGCTTTAAACAGTTTGTTGGCAAGTGGAAATTTTATCAGAGCAAGAGGCGCCTGCTCTTTCCTCAAGATGTTCTATTTTGGGGTGTTGAAAGTAGATACTGAAGAGAAATATCATCCGCTCCTTCCTCCAGGGATTCTATTTTGGGGTGGGGAAAGTAGATACCAGCATTTTAACAACAAAATTCATAGTGATTTTGCTTCAAAGAGTTTACTGGAAAGCGAAAATTTTCTCAGAGAAAGAGAGACCGCTCTTTCATCAAATTGTTCTATGTTGGGGTATTGGAAGTAGATGCTGAGGAGAAAGAGCGTTCACTCCTTCCCTCAGGGGTTCTTTTTTAATAGTGAAAAAATTAGACATCAGCACTTTAAACACAATTTTCATAGGAACTTTGCTTCAAACAATTTGCTGGCAAGTGGAAATGTTTCCAAAGAAAGAGCGACCACTCTTTCCTCAAGTTGCTCTATTTTGGGGAGTTGAAAGTATATGCTAAGGAGAACGAGAATCCGCTCATTTCTCTAGGTGCTCTTTTTAATGGTTGGGGAAGTAGATATCGACACATTAACCACAAATTTCGTAGGATTTTCCCCTTAAACAATTTGCTAACAAGTGGAAATTTTCACAAAGAAAGAGTGACCGCTCTTTCCTCAATTTGTTCTATTTTGGGGTGTTGGAAGTAGATGTTGAGCAGAAAGAGTGTCAGCTCCTTCATTCAGGGGTTTTTTTTAAGATGGGGGAAGTAGATACCATCACTTTCACCACAAATTTCATAGGAACCTTGCTTCAAAAAGTTTACTGGCAAGTGGAAATTTTCTCAGAGAAATAGTGGTCGCTCCTTCCTCAAGTTGCTCTATTTTGTTGTGTTGAAAGTGGATGTTGAGGAGAAAGAGAGGCCGCTTCTTCTTCACAGGGTTCTTTTTTAGGGGTTCGAAAAGTATATATTGTCACTTTAGCAACAAATCTCATTGGAAATTAGCTTCATCCAATTTCTTGGAAAGTATAAATTTTCTCAGAGAAAGAACAGTCACTCATTCCTCAAGTTGTTCTATTTTAGGGTGGTGAAAGTAGATGCTGAGGAGAAAGAGATGCCAATTTATCCCCAAGTAGGTCGATTGTGGAGTTTTGGTCATTTTGAAGAACATATGTGATTTATGTGAAGATGCAAATCATTTAAAAAGCGTCCACCCTGCGAGGAGCATGGGGACAGGATGGAAAAGGAATGGTTGATATTTATATGTATGGACCCTTTTAGAAAATATTCTTATCTCAGAAAGAGCGGCCAATCATTTCTCAAGGGTCTCCATTTTGGGGTTGGGGAAAGTAGATGGTCAGAAGAAAGAGTCACCGCCTTTTTACCAAGTAGGTCCATTTTGGAGTTCTGAGAATTCAACATATCGTATATAATTTTGGTGAATATTTCAAGTGTTTTCTCATCAAAAGAGTGGTCGCTCCTTCCCCGAGTGGTTTAATTTTGGAGGTGAGGAATGTAGTAGATCATACATGATTTCAATGAAATCGTCAATTGCTCAAATATCGTGCACTCCATTTAGACATATGCGTATTATACGGCTAAGGACGCCCGTCCTTTATTGATACCGCCTAATAGAATTCATAATTCAAATACGTAAATAAAATTCAGGTATAATATTTAAATCCTACTAATAATATATTATCTCGATAAATATTGCCAACATCTATGGTCCAATGGACCCTTTTAAGAAGGAAAGACCTCTCCTTCCTCAAAGAATTAGTCACTCATTCATCCATCATCGCATTAAGCACCTTCCAATGAAAACAACATATTTCCTTTCGAGCATTCAGCGGCACCTCCTTATCTCATGGATTTATTCTAAGCAACAATTACATTGTATCCAATTAGGAAGGATCGTCCGCTCCTTCTGAAATTGATTCATTCTCAAACAACAATAGCATGGTAAATCTACATGAGATTGTTGTTACTAGACCTTCATTTAAAATGGTGTATTTGAAGGCTCTCCTGTAAGATGGCCTGCAAACAATTTGCTTGACCTGAATGATATGTTATACTAAAAAAGAACATAGACAAAGACATGGTCAACATTTGGAAGATTTTTGAAGAATGTCCTTTACAAATGGTCCTTCCAGGTACTCCCCATTGTGAATATACAGATGTTAAAGGTAATGAAACAAGGCCATACAATTCCTTAAAGCAGCAAGCTGGAACTAAAATTTCTGAAAGAAATTCAAGCTCAATACCTTATAGGCTTGGAATTGATTAGGTTGCATTCCTTTCAAAAATTGACAGTAAACAATGTTCCTCAAATATTTTTATATCAAAAATTTCACTTCAATCAATAGTTGAATGTGTGAATAAATTTCATAGTATGAATGGACATTAAAGAAGACATTATGTTATAAATTCTATGGGATCAAATGCTCATATGGCCAAAGAAGGAGACGAGAGAAAAATAAACATGTTTACAATGAGATTAGACACAATAGATGTCTGTTAAAATGCATGGTATAAATGCCATGGGATAAAAATGAGCACTTTCTACAATGATAAAAGCATGTTCTTGAATGGTGATGTGAGAGTTGTGCATGGTAACAGTGGCTTGGAAAAATCTAGGGAAAACATTGTTGCACTGGTAGCTACTATTAATAAAATTGTCGAAGAGAATTCAGACAAATCTCCACATCTTACACGATTAATCAGTGAAGATGGAACAAAGACAACCTTGAAATTATTGCCATCTAATATGTCCCATGGTTTGCTACGAAAATAGCAAATGAAGAGATCGAAAGTATTGGTTTGCCTCCAGTACCACAATCCTCCTTTAGCAAGGTGATGAGAGAATATTTTCGAGATGTTGAAATTTCTAAATCAAACTCCTTTGCAAGGTGTAATGAGTGCATTACAATACAGGATAGGCTAAAGGGGACCACTGATCTAGCTAAGGTGGAAAGGTTGCGATAACATCAGGAATCTCATAATAAATATATTGCAAGTTGTCGCCAAGTGTATTATTCTCACAAATTAGCTTCACAAAAAAATCCAAAGACTTTTCTAAGTATTGTTCATGACAAAATGGATAAGTCAAAGACTTCCATTCCAAGGATGGGTAAGAAGGCAAAAGCTTTTGGTAATGTTATGAATTTTCACATATCATTGACTAGAATGTTGACTCATGGGAACAATCCTGGGGGTTTTGGCCATTTCATCCTCTCATTTTTAGAGATGGGATCGAATTTCACTATGACATCACTAGCTAAATGATTGAAGAGTCTTGAAGAACTAGTGGTTGATAAATATGGTGATTTGCTCTACAAAGGAGGAACATCTAAGCACCAATTGCATGATGCTCTATTACAATCAAATTCATATGAAACGTGTGTGATATACAAACAAGATGTAATGCAACATGATATATTGTGTGTTGATGGTATTGATCAATGCATGCCAAATAGAAAACTACCACCCATATTGTTGTTGCAAATGGATAAATGTTCAGGAGATAACAAAAATCGCTTTGTATTTGCATTTTTATCTTTTTAACAGCAAAGAGAGTGTTCGAGATTGTTGAAGTCGGATTCCTCTTGGTTGGACACACCCATGAAGACATAGATGGAACTTATGGAAGGTTATCATTAAAGCTAATGCGCAAGGATATATTTTCACTCTCGGAAATTATGGATACGTATAGGACATGTGAAGATCAAAATTTCTATATCCCTTGTCTAATTGATGAACTTTATTATTTTAAGAGTTTTGCGAAACCCTACCTTTTGGATGGAAATGTCAAGATCATCTGTATCAAAAAATGCCAGTTTTTTAAATTTCAGCTCATAGATAACATTCCAATCATGCAATGGAGGGCATCACTTCAGGATGAAGCTTGGTCATCGCCTATTCATAGGTGGCGATCATTGCCAGATGGTAGCGCAAACTTGCCGGTGGGGCAGTCTAGGTTATTAAATCTACAATAAAAAAGACCTTTAGACATGGACGAAATTAAAAAAGAAATAGAAACATATATTTCATTTTGGAATCGAGGGATTGAGAAGGGAGGTGAACAATTTTGGCATCCCAAGTTAAATTATTGGGAGGCTGTATATAAATATTTGGACAGTTTCTTCGAGAGTATTGATCAGTCAACAACTAACTTTTGGTTATCGACAAGCCATGATATTCATAGTAGTAACCTACAAGATCTGAACATGAAAATATGGATGTCTATTTGAAGGAAAATGTTCCTGCTTTGCAAGATTGTTATGTTGGACCAGTATGCAACACGCCTAGAGATTAATTCATTCCAAGAGTGGATGTTGTAAAGGGACAAATGGTCATTGTGCAATCACCAAATACAGATTGTGCAATATGGTTGGATAGGGAAATTGGTAATATTTATCAGGATTCAAATGCTATTACTATTGGGTCTTACAAAGTAGAGGTGCAATGGTGGAAGCCAACAGGAGCATCGAAGGATCTGAAGGTCTTATACAAAAACTACTTAAATGGAAAGAAACAATGGGTTGTTGGTGCAAAATAAATATGTTGATCGATGTAAATAGCATCATATGGGCATGGTCACCAAGGCTAGGATGGACAGGAGAAAAAATTAGAATAAACGAGAAGTGCCTTGCAGCAGTTAAGACACACCGAGAACATATGGGGCATAGTGTTGAAAGTGGGATGGATGTTCCTATGGATATTGTTTGATGGGATCTTATCCCAACAAATTTATATTTTGTTACAATCCTTCTAGTTTGTCTATCAATCTAGTTGGACGAGCAAACGTCGAGCGTCTGGAACGTCCACGAGCCTCTAGGAATTTGAGGAAAATTACTACTGTGATGCAAAATACATCGTTTACTGGTTACTACTGTGTAAGCAAGTAATGCCTATACATATTACGCAGAGAATTCCTGCCTCATTTGGAAACTACTAAAATTATCTATGTAAAAAGCTAGATATCCTTGATATTGTATCAAAAAGGAAACAAGAACTGATGAACTTGTTATTCAAACAAGGACTGAATATTATAGACACTGCACTTTTCATGTTAAAATATTGCACATTTCCAAATGAAAATTACATTTTTCAAATCAAAATTTGCATTTTTTTATTTGAAATTCACACTTTTTGAATTGAAATTCATAATTTCATAATTAAAAAGTGCAATTTTAGGGTTCATAAGTAGTAAAAAAACACACTATTCGAATAGAAAAACACACTTTTCAAAGCCAATATTGTCACTTTCATAACCTAATTTTTCACTTTGGAAAGGTTGATATTGATACTTTCAAAGTCTAAATTCACACTTTTTTAGTCCAAAGTTTGCTAATAAGTCCAAATTTAATGAAATAGGCGTTTATTTAAGTCGAGAATAAATATAGGCAGGATAGAAAAAAGGATAAGTAAAGAAGTGCATTTCTATAGTAGAATGAGTGGCTTGATAGAATTGATCAATATGAAATTGAAAACCACAAATAGCTCACATTTTTTTTAAATTTAAAAGTAGTTTTGTACACTGAAAACATGGCATAATGTGTAAGGAAGGATCTTAGCTCAATGGCTAGTTCACATGTTCTTAATTATTTAGGCCCACTCACAGCCTGTCCACATGCATAGCTCGCAAGTTAACATGGATTTGATTTAAATGTAGTTTTCTTATTTAAGTTTTATTTTATTACATGTAGTTTTTTTATTTAAGTTTTATTTTATATCATTGTTATTTTAATTTTACATTTTAGTATTTATTATTTATCAAAAATTAAATTTATGTAGTTTTTTGTTTTCATTTTTTTAAGTCATTTTATATAAAAATAGATTTGTGTAGTTTTAAGTTTTATTTTTAAAGTTTTCAATGAAAAATTAATTAGATATTAAAATTTAGAATGATTATGTATAATTTTATTTTATTTTTAAATTAAAATTGTATGTTTCTTTAGTACTTGATTTTTTTATTAGTATTTTTGGTATCCAAATGGTTTTCGAATCTTACTACCAGGCCTGGAATTTCAAATGTATACTTCCTGTCAATTGAAAATTCATGACGGTTTGGTGTTCTTCGTGTCTTTCACTTTACGTTTTTGTCAAATTTTAAGACTGTCAGTTTACCTCGATCTTAGAGCTCATTGAAGCTACCATCCTTTTTTGAAGAAGGCATAAATTACCTCGATCTTTTAACAGTCCTTTTACCGTGCCAGTCACTCCAAACCCTGCTTGGTTTGCTGGTATTGACAGCGTTTCACTCATCTATCTAATTAAATGGAGGGTGGGTGCGATATTAGAGACATGCCCCCTATAAAAATCCAGACTGATCAAACGAGCCTATACTAGCCACGTAAACGCGGGAGGAGAGGGACCTGGGGGTAACTGCAAAATTATTACTGGGAAATATAAAAACCATTAACATCTACACACCTTCAAACGAGTATTAAAAATTATGACGGGAGATTTAAACGGTTAGACGTAAAATCTACGGTATGAGAATTTTCACGCTCGTCATCATTGATGTCTCCATTTTATCATCGACTGTCAAATACGTTCCAGGAGCATAAAAACGTTCTACAGGCTGTCAAATTCCAGGCCTGCTTACTATTATGTCTTTTGTGTCCATGTATAAAAGCTATGTATCTACTGAAAAATAACAATCATACTGTTATTTTGATTAAACATATTCTTAATCATTAAACCCACTTACACTATCTCTACTAAAAATATAACAATCTACACTGTACTTACTGAAAATATGACAATCATACTGTTATTTTGACACTGTGCTTACTGAAAATATGACAATCATACTGTTATTTTGACACTGTGCTTACTGAAAATATGACAATCTGATGATAGTACGGTGAGAAGCAAACGTACATGCATATATATATATATATAGTACAGTGAGCCATGTGAAATCATTTTATGAATCCGTTGAGGCACCGAAGCAGAGGTACAGTGATTCGGCCATCCACAATTGCATCGAACACCTTCTGGATGTCCTGCTGAGGCGTGTTGTCTGTTCTGGGAGTCATTATTTTCGTATTGAGTTCCTCCCGGATAAATGCGTAGAGAGGAAAGAATTTAGAGCCATGGATTAATGTTCTACTACAGGAGCCTTCCAGCCGCATGTGAATGTTAGTGCGCTGCTCGTAGGAAAGCCTGATTGCTGTTATCTCCTCTTCAAGTCGTTGTTTGAGGTGGGATTGGAAATCTTTTATCTTGTCCACAATCTGAATATCGTGGAATGTAAGAATGGAGTCAAGAAATGTTTGTTTGAGGGCAGAGAGAAGTGGGAGTGAAGGGTTGCAAGGGGATTCCAGATATGTGTAGATTGGAATACCCCTCGCAACGTTAACAAGTTGTCCCTTGATGGATTCAGGGAGATGGCATGCATCTGAAACACTTGAAATGACTCCTAACACAGTTTTTACAAGCACTTGTTCCAGTTGTCGGAGATCTATTGCCTGGCAGAGAGATGATAAGTGTGATGCCAGCATTAGTTTTAGGATATCCAGAGCTTCTTCTGTCTTCCTGGCAGATATGAGGGCGAGAGAATTGATGTCCTGGTTGTGCTGTTCGGCGCTGTGAACGTGGGTAGTGACTGGGTTAGCGAGGAATTGAAGCTCGGAACTGTAAGCAGCCATGGCTATGTCGACGCCCTTGAATCCATAGTCCAAGCTTAGGTCTGGACCCAGGGCAAGATTGCTCGGGAGCCCATTGCTGTAGAATTCAATCATGAGCTCCGTGAACTGTGCGAAGAGGAGCTTGCCCAGTCCAGCCACAGCTACACGAACATGATCCATGTAGAATCCCACTGCACTCCCCTGGAAATTGGCGCCATGGAGGGCCTTGCCGTTGACATGGTCGATGATAGGATTGTCGTTGGCCGAATTGATCTCTATCTCAATTGTCGCTGTCGCTTCTCTTATCATCTGCACGAGAGGGGCTAGCCACTGGGGACTCGATCGCAGAGCATAACGGTCCTGCTTGGGCTTCTTGAGAGGATTGATGCTGTAATACTCTCTTGAGAGCTCCTGGAACGGACTGTCTCTGAGAAGCCACTCAAGAAGTGCCGCGGATTCTATCTGGCCTGCGTGCGGCTTCATCGCGTGAATCAACGGATGCGCGAACTCTTCCCGCCCGAAAATGACTTCGCAGAACATTCCACAGAGTGTTTCCACGAGCAAAAGCAGGACGTTGGCGTCGTACATGACGGTGGAAGCGAGCGCTGTAGCGAACGAAGTGCCATTGACAAGAGCCAGGCCTTCTTTGGCCTGGAGCTTGAAGGGCTGCAGGCCTGTTTTCACCAGAGCCTCTGGGGCAGACATTTCTTGTTCACCAATTCGAGCCTTGACGTGGGGATTTCCAATTAGCAGGCCCGCTATGTAGGCCAAGGGAATTAGGTCACCGGAAGCGCTTACAGAGCCACGCAAGGGGCATTTAGGCGTAACATGCGTATTGATAAGCTTCTTTAAAGCTTCCATGATCTCCCATCGAATCCCCGAGCAGCCATAGATGAAGCTATTCATTCTCAGAAACATGGCGCATCGAGTGGTGATGGGGGAGAGCTCCCCCGGTGACGAAGAAGGGCCGGTGAATACTCCAGCTAGGAGGCATCGAATTAAGGCCTCTTGCAGCACGCTCAGCTGGTTAGTTCTCTTGCTTGAACAAGCGCCGAAACCAGTGGTCACGCCATAGATATCTGCGCCTTCTTTGGCTTTCTCCTGCACCCACAACGAACACCTCTCAACCCGATCTCTGCAATGGCCGCCATGATCACCTAGAGACACTTTCACTTGGGGCCTCCGCCCCAGGGCTGTAACATGGGCAACTGTGATGTGAGAGCCATCGACATTGATGCACTGGATTTCGTTGAATGTATTGATCAAAACGATAATGTCCTTCACGTGACAAGAATGAGCACTTGTACAACTTTTTCCTTTCGATTCGGAGTATTCCATTGCAGACTTCCTCAAAGATTACAGACTGATTCAAAAAATGACTCAAAAATCAAAGCATAGAACAACTAAAACTCATAATCTGGAACTCTCAGCGGCTGCATCATGGCTTTATACTCAGCATGGTGCTTAATTTATTGAACTGCAAAGCATTGAATGTAACAGCTCAGTGCTTAGGGTCCATTGGATCTGAAGAATCGATCCAACGGATCTTAAGCACTAAACTGTGGCATTTAATACTCTATAACTCGATACTTAAGTTTAGCCACACATTTCGCTTAAGATACTGTTAATTTTGTAAACAATACCAGCGATTTGACAATTTGATACTAAAACTCATAATCTGGCACTCTCAGCGGCTGCACCATGGCTTTATACCCACCATGGTGCACATTTCGTTTTAGATGCTGTTAATTTTGTGAACAGCGCCAGCAATTTGACAGTTTGATACCAACTTGAGAATAAAATCCAATGTAGAGTTCGAATTTCAAATTTAAGACATGAGCCTAGAGCATTTGTATTAAAATTTGGTAATTTTTTGAACAAAAATTTGGTTGAAATTATTGAAACTATAGTTTTAGGTTGTTGGAATTGCATAATTAGAATGTTAAATTTATATTTGAGCGTGATATAATTAGCACTTAAATCACCCGGCTTTTTCGGCAATTTCTCCATTACTAAATTCATGATACCTATATTTGAAATTTTAACTATATTTCACAAAATTCCATAACTAGGAGTACTTAAATTTCACAAAATTCCATACCTCGAAATACTTAAAGTTATAACATGATTATTCCATATAAAGGTGATGATTCCACTGCACTATGCACCTTTTAATAATTGATCTGTATACATGCCATTAGATGCGACGATGAAGGACAGTTATGAAATCAAAGTAGATTCGTAAATAAAATCTTTATGTACAGATATAGATATCAATTCAGTCAGTTAATGCTTCCGTAAAAAGTGTATTTAATGCTGCTGCTTATTCGTAAAAGTGTATTTAAAGTTGTTGCTCATGTATAAAAGTGTATTTAATGTTATTGTGCATCCAGTAAAAATGTATTTAAAATTGTTGCTCATCAATAAAAATGTATTTAATGTTGTTGTGCATCCAATAAAAGTGTAAAAATGTATTTAATGTTGTTAAACATCCATAAAAGTGCTTTTAACACTGCTATTAATCCAATAAAAATGCATTTGATGTTGATGAGAAATAAACAATTAAATTTAAAGTAAATGCAGTGTGAATAGATATTGCTCTACCCAATTCATTTCACATTAAGATCATGACAAAAACTGAACTGAAGCCAACAAAGTTGAAATGATGGCAGTAAAGTGTACATACTACATTCTAACCAGACCTAGTAAAGTGTTTTATGATGGGAATATTTTGGTCCCTTACTTCTCTTGGAAGTTAGTAGGAACGTCTAATTCTCAAAACGTGGAGCTTGGAGCTTTTACTGGCCACATTCAAAAATTTCGAAGCACATGGCATGCAACATGTTTTGTTTTTTTTTTATATGCAACATGTTTTGTTTTGTTTTTATTTTATTTTTATGGCATGCAACATGTTATACACAGTTGATTTCATTCATTAGCAGGATGGCAAATTCGGCTCATGTTTGCTTTGACAACAACCAATCTCTCATATTTCAAATAGGAGTAAGTTAAATGGTAGATGATTTGTGATTTTTGTTGAAATTTGGAGATATGTTGAAATCATCATTTTCATTGTTTAAATTGTAATATTCTTGGGGCATCCACATTATGCAATTTCAACAATTTCACATATTTTCGCTAAAAAGTAAATCCAAATCGTCGAGCAATTAGCTTACACCTTTCAAATATGTATAGAATATGGTCCCTTCGCTTGTGGAAACAAGCCTCAACACGTTTGATGAGTCAACATTGGAGACATTGTTGGAGTTTAATCACTAAATTCAAGTTCCCCATTTTGAATGGCGATCAATATGCACCTGGTTGTGGGGCATTTATTGCATCGGCAGGGTGCATATAGACCATCAGATGTGAGCACAAGTTCGGCCATCCAATGGTCTACATGCACCCCGCCAACGCAATAAATGCCCCACAACCAGGTGCATATTGATCGCCATTCAAAATGGGGAACTTGAATTTAGTGATTAAACTCCAACACACATTAACTCTATCCCTGGTTTACTTTTTGTAATTCCAACACACATTAAATGCCCCAAAGGGGGGTGCATATTGATCGTCATTTTGAATCATGTGTGTTGGAATTGGAAAAAAGTAAACCAAGGATAGAGTTAAGGCCGCTTTAAGTTTTTTTGAGGTTCCACATCATTGGAGCATCATTTCATTAATTGAACACAGGGTGGAAGAGTGGAATTGTTGGATGCAATCAAGCTAGGTTTTCGCTCTCTTCATTGTTAGACTTCACATTGTTTGGAATATGGAATTTCTTTGGTTTTCTGTATAATATTTTCAGATAAAATTGTAAAAGTGTAAAATGCATTTCTACAGACTAACCATTAAGGGATGTTGGATATAGGGTGGAAGGGTGGAATTGTTGGATGCAATCAACATAGGTTTTCACTCTATTCATTGTTAGACTTCACATTTCATTCATCGTTTCATTATATTGAACGTGGGGTGGAAGTGAGGAATTGTTGGATGCAATCAACGTAGGTTTTTGCTCTATTCATTGTTAGACTTCACATTGTTTGGAATAGGGAATTTCTTTGGTTATTTATCCAGAAATTTCAGATAAAATTTTAAAAGTGAAAAAAACATTTATACAAACTAACCATTAAGAGATGTTGGATGCAAGACCAACTAGACTTCAATTACTTTCCACAACAGTGATTGAATAAACAATGGAGAAATATAAATAGCCATTAAATTACGGCATCTCATATATTTTATGTGCTAGAATATAAGTAACGAATAGTTTTGGTTAGGCTCAAATTCTTAAGAAGGGCTTGATCATATAATTCAATAGAAACAAGATTGGATTCTTTACTCGTGAACCATGTATTTCCTTTAGGAATTATCAAATTAGTAACATCATGATCTCTGTGAGAACCAGAGGTAGACCCCAAAAGGCATTACCAAACAAGGTCACAAGTGTCTCCTACATAACTAAAATACTTCAAAGAAGTCCAATTGTTTATTCAATAAATGTTTGTTGAATGTAATTATAGAAGTCCAATTGGTCATGTGTTCAGCATCTCTCAGTGGTTAGTTTGTAAAGATGCATTTAGAATAGAGCTACATCCTACATTTAGAATAACATTGAATGTGCATCTTGTATTTCAAGGTTTTATTTGAAAACTTGTAATGGTTGTTGATAATGGGTTCCCAATTATAAACAATGTGAGCACTAATTTAGACTTCACATTGGGGTAGAGAGATTTTGAGGTCAAAAATGGCCTCCTAAGAGATGTACTAAAAAAGTATGAAATATATTAAAATATTATGAGTTAGGGGTTTTATGGGATAGGTATATATGACAAGTCACCTCCTACACTATTTTCTATGCACAATATAAATAATCATGGTTTAGTTACTTTTCAAAATTCACTAGAAATAAAATTAATAAAATAACTCTGCATTGATGTGACTAAGATTCATTGAAAATTCCCCAAAAAATATTGTCTTTTAGCATTTATTTGTCTTGAACTTGCAAATGAAATTAAATAATAATAAACATTTTTAAGAACTATTTTTTTAATTTATGTTGACATTTTATACTTATTATTTTTCGCATCAATTTAATATAATGTAATTTAATTGAAAATTTATTTACATGTAAAATGTTAATAATATTATTATAATCCACATTGCATTATTATTATTATTCTTTATTGAGTAAATCTATATTGGTAAATTAATATATATATATATATATATATATATATATATATTTGTGTGTGTGCGCGAGCTTATAAATTAATTTGGCATTATAATATTAAATAAAATGGAGTGAATAAATAATTAAAAATTAAAATTATGAAAATGACAAATATTATTTTATGAAAAAATGTGAAAGGAATATATATATGTGTGTGTGCGCGCGCGCTTATAAATTAATTTGGTATTATAATATTAAATAAAATGGAGTGAATATATAATTAAAAATTAAAAATATGAAAATGACAAAAATATTATTTTATAAAAAAATGTGAAAGGAATATATATATATATATTAGTTTGGCATTATGATATTAAATAGAATGGAGTGAATATATAATTTAAAATTAGAAACATGAAAATGACAATATATTATTTTATAAAAAAATGTGAAAATACCTTCTTTATGAATTATGAGTACTTTACTTGAAAATGACAATAATATTATTTTATAAGAAAGTGTGAAAAGACATTCATTATGAGTACTTTAATTGAAAATGACAATAATATTATTTTATGAAAAAATGTTAAAAGACTTTCATTATGAGTATTTTACTTTATGATTGAAAAGTACTTATACCACTACCTTGGTTAACTATGGGTTTTCATCCACCATAGAAAATTTGACAAATAAGCATTATTAACTCATGCAATGCCACCTCAACCATGGGGGATGATGTCATCTACTAGAATGTGATTGGTTGATTTTTATAGTACATTTTCTTTGTTTTGAGACCCATTTTTTACCTCAAAATTTCTCTAATCGAAAAACCATCGCTAATTGTACCAAACAATTCATCCCATTCAACATGTTCATAATGAAACTATGTTAATTGCATACGGAAATTTCACATATCAACATTTTTGGTGCTAGAATGAAAACCTTGAATGGATGAAAGAATGTGTCTCATTCACGTCATTTTCATGGTGATTCTTCCAACAAAAAATTATTTCATAATCACACATCTACTCAAGGTGAAGATTATAACCCTGATTAGTTTTTTTAAGACGGTATTGTTGATTTTGATAATCCTATTTTCTCAAACCTGAACCCATGTACATTGTTCACAATCAAGAGGTCAATGAGTTTCAATGTCTTATTCGACCATACACTAAAAATAGTGTTGAATTGTCTATCGCTCCCTTACTCCCTAGATGAAGGAGAACTACCAAGAACATTATTCGGGCTCATAAATAGAGCTTATGGATATTGTTGACAATTTGATTGATCTTGCCTTCGAAAAAATTCTACAATGTTTAAATGTAATTCCATCAACTCCAATTTCATTTGCTCATTCTTCAAAAAAATTAGATCTCAATATTGAGCCTTAATTTGCTAGAAAAGCTTATGAACTTGCAAGAAGGATTGTACTTGTAGAAATTAACTCCCTAGAAATCCCAATATGCCTTGAATTTAGTAAGTCGACTCCATGATCTATCAAAGCATCCCAAGCTTCTTCTTCCAAATTTTGGCTAAGACAAATCAAATGGTATAGAAAATTACTAAAAGACTTTTGCATGATCACTGGATTAATAAATGTTAAGTATGAGCATGGATGTAGTACATAGAATATTTCCTTATACAAAGATTGTTTCCTTATACTTTTGAAAAAAAAAGTTTCTATATGGTATTTCAACTTTCAACCTTCTTGTTGGATCAATTTCTATTGGGATGATTTTGAAAAAGAATTTATAAGACAATTGGAGATGAATCTACTACAACTACTTTTAAAAGAATTAATTTCCATAAAGATAGATTTAAAGAGAAAAAATAAAATATTTTAACCAATGTTTCACTGTAACACCCCTTGGCCCAGGTTAGAGCTGATATTGTATTTTGAACAATTTGCTATGAAATATGTACATAGCGGGATATTATATTTTAATAAAAACACTAGCTGGTTGCATGTGTAGCGATACGCTGAAGAGGGGATACAAATATTAATCGAGGGTTGTGAGGGGCTAAGGTTGACTTAGGTACCTTGTTCCCTAATCCCTTGTTCTAAAACCTTATGTTAAACCCAAAACCCATGCCCCTAAGCCTTATCCTTTGTGGGGGGAATTAATTGTTATTAATTAGTAATTAATCTAATGTTTTAGGGACTAATCGTGCTTAAGGATGGGAGGCAACGTGTGCCTCTGGGACAACCACGTGGGAACCCAGAGGGGACACGAGAATGCCTCGGTGATCCAAATGAATGTGGGGGTATGATGATGCTAGCCACGGCCTGAGTGGTGGGACGCAGTCCGGTAGCACGGGAAGAATGCATGCAAGGAGGGGTGTGGTCAGACGAGGAGAGGGACAAAAGGAAAATGCACAGAGGGAGCCTGTGTGGATTAGTCTGAAGAATACACGCAACACACAGAAGGAGAATGCACGGAGAGCACGGGGAGGTGTCTGCTGAGTGCAAGAGAAGTGTCTATGCGTGAAGGAAAAACTGGGAGAGATTTCCTAAGATGAATCTGAACTCGTATAGCAGAGATAACCTGGAAATTGTTATGCTAAGATAATCTGAATTAGCCATGAATTCCTTGGTCAAATTAACCAGTCAATTGGCAATGAAGCATTAGACCCGGAGGGAATCCCAATGTTGGCAGTGAAGTGAATCGCTGTGCATTTTGGGAAGGAACTCAAGTGGGTCAATTGCAGAATTGACAAGGAATTGGTTACCCAATTGTTGTTTGTTGAACCCTGTATATATCTTTTACCTCTGTGATTTCCACCTGAGACTCTGAGAGTGAGTTGGGGGAAAATTGGCGAGATACCTCTGGTTAATGTCTGGATCTCGGCTCGGGGGTGAACTTGGGAGATGAAATAGTACAAGCTGAACAAGTTATAAGTTTGGGTGGATCGTGGCTCACATGCAGCCAGTTGCCACATTCACGTGTATTTCAGATAAGTATTGGTGTATGAATTATATATTCATGTGTTTAATTATGCTTAATATGTTCTAATTGTGGAATGAATGTACAATTAAATGTAAGCCACGAATTGTTATGTTGATCCTGTTAGAAGTTTGTTGTATGTTGTTTCCCTGGAGATGTTGTTGTTTGTTATGTTATTTGCAATGGAACCATATTTCCTGTGGGATGACTGAAATTGTAATTTCCTATGAAATGCATGGATTCACATTCCTGAAGAAAATCGATTTGATATATTATTTGTATTAGAGTTGTATTTCATGTTGAATGCCTCGAATGGTATTTCTATGTTGAAATAATTCATGGTATTTCTATAGTGAAATAATTGTCTATTTAGCTCTGTCTTTCAAATGTTTGTTTATAAATTATCCTTTACCTTGCTATGGGATTGCTAGACTTTACCAAGAATTAGGAAAGGATAGAATTAAACTCTGATATTTTTCCGGGTGCAGATGGCATGTTTCTGATTGTCTGTGTTTGACTTATGTTTATGGGCCTATTAATGAGAATTAAGAAGCTGTTATTTAGCTGCTCAAAAGAAAATTTTATTTTTATAGTTGTACAGTTTGTAAATTGTGTGTATGTGTAACAAGGGTACGTTACAAATTGGTTTCAGAGTGCTGGTTGCAGCTCTCGAGCCTCTGGGATTGAAATTATTTTCCTAAAGAGATATTCGAATGTATGCTTTAATTAAATTTTTTAGACTGATAATCCTTGAAAATTTTCAAATTGCTAGCATTATACAGGGATATTCGGTCATTGGAATTGTAGACTATCAGTAAAGACTGGCAATCAGAATTGAAGAGATGGCAGAGGGTCCCGAATTTTCTAATTTTCGGGAAGGAATCAGCAGTGAAGAACAATGTAACGAATCCAATGGTCGCAAAAGTGGGTTAGGGACCATGGATGTTGTGCAAACTTTGAGGGGTTTGCAGTTTGGAAATGAAATAATTTTGCAAGTATGGAACAACAGAACCAAATTAACCAACAATTACTGCAGAATTTGGCTCAGCTGCAAAATCGAATGCAGCAAGTCAACTCCAATATGGAAAGAGGTGAAGAATCCATGAACCGGTACCACTTCTCCCAGGAAAGAGAAGACAACAAAATGAAATCACATTCACATCATAGAACCGATGAAAGTTCTCATGGGTATAAGAATGACCAGCAGATTAGATACCCTAGAAGGTAGAGAAAGAGAAAGCATGATGTGATGCTAGAAGGCAAACTCAGAAAACTGAAACCTCCGACCTTTGATGGAGAGAAGTCTGGTGATGATGCAGTGCTATGGCTCAGGGAAATGAACAAGTATTTGCATCTACATGAAAACTCAGAAAACCAACAAGCACGAATTGCAATCTATAATTTGCAAGGAAAGGCTTATAAATGGTGGAAACAACTTAAACAAGTGGAATAATTGGATGAGAAGTGGATTTCTTGGAGGAAATTCCAAAAACCCTTCAAGAAAGAATATCTATCACAGCAGTACTATGATAAAAGTACACAAGAATTCTTTGAGCATAAATTGGGAAATATGTCCATGGAGGACTATGAAAAGAAATTCTTGGAGATGTTTGGTTATGTGGATTTTATCAAGGATGAAAAGGTGAAGGTACAATATTTTATCAATGGCTTGCCTACGTTTTATAAAGATAGATTGACTTATGATGAACCTCGCACCTTGAAGGATTGCATCCGAAAGGCTAGATGCTTGTATGAGCAAGGCCAGAATAGGAAGGAAGTGAAGAAGGTTTGGAAAGGTAAGCTGGAAGAGAATCAAGATCAGAGAAGAAAGGGATTTAAGCCTCTGGTTACAAAGAAGGACACATACTCTTCTTTTAGACCATCGTTACCAAAAGAAGAATCCAAGGTGAGTAATTCTTCGGGACAAAAGAAACCAACCCAAGGTAAATGTTGGGCATGTGGTGGTGACTATTTATTAAACAAATGTCCTTAAAGAAGAAATAAGGGAACCAGTGTATATAGTATGCAAGAAGCTTCTACTGTTGGCGATGTTGCAAGAAGTATTCCTTGCATCTATGCAGCATTGGATAATTGCCAAGATGATCATCAATCTTCTATGATCGAGATTGAAGGTAAACTAAATTATGTGCCTATTTCAATTTTAATTGATTCTGGAGCTTCTTATATCTATATTAATACTTACTTGGTTGAAAGGTGTGAATTGATGACTCATAAGTTGTCTAAGTACATAATGGTTCAATTGGAAACTGGTATGAAGAGGAAGATCACAGCTATGGTCAAAAGTTGTTCGTTTGAAATGAATGGAAACCAAACCTGTTCAGATTTGGATATTCTTCCTCTTGGATCATATGATTTGTTGATCTGTATGGATTGGCTCAAGAAACACTTTGTTGTGTTGAACTGCCACAGTAAAGTTATTACATGTCTGAATGATGAGGGCAACCTTAATGTACATATAATAGGTATTCAGAGACCTATATCATTAAGACATATTTATGTTTTGAAAATGAACAAGTGTATAAGAAAAAGGTGCCATTTGTATGCTATTCAAGCAGAAGAATTGTCTACTGAAAAAAAAGAATTAAGTTTGGATGAATATCCAACATTGAAAGAATTTGAATATGTATTTCAAGAAGTTCTCGGATTACCACCCAAGAGGTATATCGATTTCACAATCGATTTGGTGTCTGGAACTGTTCCAGCTTCAAAAGAACCATACAGAATGGGTACTCCGCAGTTAAAAGAATTGCAGATGCAACTTGAGGAGCTGCTGAAGAAAGGGTATATACGGCCTAGTATATCACCTTGGGGTGTTCCAATTATTTTTGTAAGCAAGAAGGATGGCACACTCAGATTATGTGTGGACTACAAGCAGCTAAACAAAGCCACAATTAAGAACAAGTATCCTGTACCTAGAATTGATGATCTTTTTTATCAGTTAAGAGGTGCAAGAATATTTTCTAAGATAGATTTGAGATATGGATATCACCAGATACGCATTAAGGATGAAGACATCTGTAAAACAACATTCAGAACCAAATATGGGCATTATGAATTTACAGTGCTTCCTTTTGGTTTAACAAATGCTCCTGCTACATTCATGTGTTTGATGAATGGTGTATTTACAAAGTTTATGTATAAATTTATAATTGTATTTTTGGATGATATACTTATCTATTCCAAAAACAAGGAGGAGCATGAAGAACATCTCAGGATTACTTTGCAAATCTTGAGAGAAAATCAATTGTATGCCAAGAGCAGCAAGTGCACATTCTATTAGAGACAATTGCTATATTTGGGCCATATCATATCTGAGGAAGGTGTGGCTATGTACCCAGTTAAAATTAAGGCTATTTTGGAATGGCTTACTCCTCGCAATGTCTTTGAGGTAAGATCATTCATGGGATTGGCTGGTTATTACCGAAAGTTTATAAAATATTTTTCGAGAATAACCAATTCAATTACATCTTTGCAAAAGAAAGGTGTACCTTTCATCTGGAGTCAGAAATGTGAAGATAGTTTCAAAAATCTAAAGGAATTGCTTACATGTGCGCCTGTATTGAAGATTTCTGATCCTGATAAATAATTTATGATTTGTACTGATGCATCACTTGAAGGACTGGGTGGATTTCTAATGCAGAAAGGACATGTGATTTGCTACGAATCACAGAATTTGAAGGAGCATGATAAGAACTACGCTACTCATGACTTGGAACTAGCATCCATTGTTCATGCACTTCGCATGTGGAGACACTATCTTCTGGGAAATAAGTTTGAGTTAAGAACTGATCATAACAATTTAAAGTATTTTTTTTATCAGCCTCAACTTAATGCCCGACAAGGTGGGTTGAGTTTTTAAGTGAGTTCAATTTTGAGATCAAGTACTTGAAAGGAAAAGAAAATCGAGTAGTTGATGCACTCAGCAGAAGGGGACAGCTGATGCATGTTTCAGCCATCAACAATTGGAATTATGATTTACAAATCAGATTGCTTGAAGCTTCGAAAAGTGACAAGAATTATTTACAAATAACAACAACATTGCAAGAAGGAAGTGAAGCTTTAAAGTTCTGCAATTTTGCAGTAGCTAAGAATGGTATCCTTCATTTTAAGGATAGGATCTATGTACATGATCATGAAGAATTGAAAAGAATAATATTGTGGGAAATGCATAATGTACCTTATGTAGGACATCCAGAATATCAGAAAACTCTTACAGCTGTAAAGAATTTTTATTGGCCAAACATGAAAAAGGAGGTGGCCAATTACATTGCTCATTGTTTAGAATGTCAAAGGGTCAAAGCAGAGCATCAACACCCAGCTGGTTTACTTCGGCCATCCCCTATTCCTGAATGGAAATGGGACACTGTAACTGTTGATTTTATTACGGGTTTGTCAAGAACCACGAGGCAACATGATTCAATCATGGTAGTGGTTGATAAGTTAACCAAATCAGCTCATTTCATTCATGTTCAATCAACTTTCAAGGCAGCTAAAATTGTTGAGATTTATATGAAAGAAATTGCTAGGTTGCATGGTATTCCGAAAGCCATTGTGTCGGATAGAGATCCGAAATTCACTTTTAATTTTTGGAAAGGTTTGTTTAAAGAGTTTGGGACTAAGATTAATTTAAGCATAGCCTATCATCCCCAAACTGATGGGCAGACTGAGCGTGTAAATCAAGTCAGTGAAGACATGCTCAGGATGTATGTCATGGACAAACCAGGAAAATGGGAAGAGTACCTGTACTTGGTGGAATTCGCCTATAATAATGGTTATCAAGAATCTTTGAAAATGAGTCCATTTGAAGCCTTATACGGCAGAAAGTGTAACGTTCCAATCAATTGGGATAAACCAGTAGACAAGATGATCATTGGGCCTGAAATGCTTCATGATATGAAAAATCAAGTGGTAAATATAAAATAGAATTTGAAAATGGAACAAGATCATCAAAAGAGCTATGTAGATAAAATAAGGACACACGGAGAATTCCAGGTTGGGGACATGGTGTTCCTAAAGGTCAGAGGAAAGAAAAGTTCCTTGCAATTGGGAAAATGCAAGAAATTGGACGCTAGATTTTGTGGTCCATTCGAAGTCTTGAGCAGAGTGGGATCAGTAGCTTAGGAGATAGCACTACCTCCCACTATCAAAATACATAATGTTTTTCATATTTCATTTCTGAAAAAGTATGTTTATGATATTAATCATGTGCTCGATTGGTCTGTTCTTCAGGTGGAACCAGAAGGGGAAATGCAGGTTCAACCAATCTGCATATTGGATCGCAAAAGCAAGATACTCAGGAACAAAGTTGTAGGACAGGTAAAGGTCCAGTGGACCCATTACAGTCCTGAGGAATCCACTTGGGAACTGGAAGATGTAATGTGGGAAGAGTATCCGCATTTATTTTGAAAATGTGTATATAATGAACATTACTACAGTTAATTTTTGTATATGTTTTGATACAATGTAATCATCGAGGACGATGTAGACTTTAAGGGGAGGGGAATTGTAAGACCCCCTGTCCCAGGTTAGAGCTAATATTGTATTTTGAACAATTTCCTATGAAGCATGTACATAAAAACACCATCTGGTTGCATGTGGAGCGATATGCTAAAGAGGGGATCCAGATATTAACCGAGGTTTGTGAGGGGGTAAGGTCTTAGGCACCTTGTTCCCTAAGCCCTTGTTCTAAAACCTTATGTTAAACCCAAAACCCATGCCCCTAAGCCTTATCCTTTGTGGGGGGGATTAATTATTAATTAGTAATTAATCTAATGTTTTAGGGACTAATCGTGCTTAAGGATGGGAGGCAACATGTGCCTCTGGGACAACCATGTGGGAACCCAGAGGGGACACGAGGATGCCTCAGCGATCCAGGCGGACGTGGGGGCATGTTGATGCTACGCACGAATTGGGTGGTGGGACGCAGTCTGGTAGCACAGAAGAATGCACGCAGGGAGGGGTGTGGTCAGACAAGGAGAAGGAAAAAAGGAAAATGCACGGAGGGAGCCTGTGCAGATTAGTCTGAAGAATACACACAACACACAGAAGGAGAATGCACGCAGAGAACAAGGAGGTGTCTGCTGAGTGCAAGAGAAATGTCTGCATGTGAAGGAAAAATTGGGAGAGATTTCCTGAGATGAACCTGAAACCATATAGAAGAGATAACCTGGGCCTTGTTATGCTAAGATAATCTAAATTAGCCATGAATTCCTTGGTCGAATTAACCAGTCAATTGGCATTGAAGCATGAGACCCAGAGGAAATCCCAACGCTGGTAGTGAAGTGAATCGCAGTGCATTTTGGGAAGGAACTCAGGTGGGTCAATTGCGGAATTGACAAGGAATCGGTTACCCAATTGTTGTTTGTTGAACCCTTTATATATATTTTACCTATGTTATTTCCACCTGAGACTCTGAGAGTGAGTTGGGGAAAAATTGGTGAGATACCTCTGGTTAATGTCTAGATCTCGGCTTGGGGGTGAACTTGGGAGCTGGACAAGTTCTAAGGTTGGGTAGAGCGTGGCTCACATGTAGCCAGTTGCCACATTCACGTGTATTTCAGATAAGTATTGGTGTATGAATTATATATTCATGTGTTTAATTATGCTTAATATGTTCTAATTGTGGAATGAATGTATAATTAAATGCAAGCCATGAATTGCTATGTTAATCCTGTTAGAAGGTTGTTGTACATTGTTCCCATGGATATGTTGTTGTTTGTTATGTTATTTGCAATGGAACCATATTTCCTGTGGGATGACTGAAATCATAATTTCCTATGAAATGCTTGGATTCGTATTCCTGAAGAAATTCAATTTGATATATTATTTGCATTAGAGTTGTATTTCATGTTGAATGCCTGGAATGGTATTTCTTTGTTGAAATAATTCATGGTATTTCTGTGTTGAAATAATTGTATATTTAGCTCTATGTCTTTCAAAAAAAAAAGTATAAATTATCTTTTACCTTGCTATGGGAATGTTAGACTTTACCAAGAATCAGGAAAGGATAGAATTAAACTCTGATACGTTTCCGTGTGCAGATGGCATGTTTCTGATTGTCTATGTTTGAATTATGTTTATGGTCCTATTAATGAGAATTAAGAAGTTGTTAATTAGCTGCTCAAAAGAAAATTTTATTTGTATAGTTTTACAGTTTGTAAATTGTGTGTATGTGTAACGAGGGTACGTTACATTCACGAGTCTTAAAATTCCCAATAAATTATGTACCAGTTGAGTACATACTAGTAGTTGATTATTTTACATCTACTTTGCATGCATATGTTGTTATGTTTGTTAAAAGAGCTAGCAAAACCGCTTTAATTGATCATTTTTAAGAAAGTCTCATTGGAAATTTTAAAGTTGAAGACACCAAATTCACAAAGTTACTACTAAGAAATTCACTGTTTTACCCAAACCACCAACAAAAATCAATATTGGCATACAAGATAAGGAATCCAAAGACATGTATAGTGTTTTACGCTTAGTAAAGAAGATGTTTGACAATGAAATCATTGATTTGAGAAATAATTCTAGAGAAGGTGATTCAAACCAAAAAACCTTCAAACCCTTTCATAGGAAATTTATTACCTCTTGAACCTTCAAATTTTAATTTTAATTCGAAATATGTGGGAATGGAAAATCACTAAACTTATCATCATGCATATCTTGAAATTATTTCCCTTAATGGATCCACTCTATGACCTTAGTGGCAAATCAATATATTATTTGAACTAACAAAAACAGTATGGAATTCATACTCAAGAAGTTGTAAAAGAGGAAAAACCAGTCAAAGAGGTGACAATGTTCCTTTAGGATATTTCATCACGGATGCAAGATAGGAAGGGGAGGTGATAGAGGAAATTCATGCCACGTAAGTAGTACATTCATCAATAATGAATATGGATTATAATGTAATTGAAGATATGAAGAAAACCAAATCCTTTTTTTATTTATGACATAAATAGTATTCCATAACAAAGAGACCACATTTTTAAAAAGTTAAGACATGATCAGTTGAACCACTCCCAAAAACAATAATTAATCTAGAAGTAAAATGGAGATCATGGGTAATACAATCAAATGTTGAATTAAAACAAAAAGTTGCTACACATGATGCTATCATTGGCAATTGGTCTCAAACCTCGCCATTTTTTTATCCTTCAAAATATTCAATTACAATGTGCATAAATGCCAGGTAGATTCAAGAGCATCTCCAAATGTAAGTTCTTACTCTAAATGTAGTAAAATAAATGACACCCAACCAAACATTCTACCTAAATTACTCAATTAGACAAATTAAATGTAAAATTTATTGGAGAACTTACAGATTTCTTGATCTAAGCATCATATAATCCAAAAATTTATCAAGTTGTAGACATTATTGTTGTTGATATACATGAATATTACAGTTTGTTGCTTAGAAAAAATTGGTCTCATAAGTTGTAGGGATATTTCACTATATATTTGTTCCATTATAGCTAACATGGAAGGGACTACCAAATCAAATACACGTTGATTGAGAAGTTCATATAAAACACAATGCTACAAAATTAGAAGGACTAAATGAACCTATACAATTTACACAATCAATTCTAGGAAGTTATTTTCTTCAAACTGAAATTGGGAACTATATGGTAAAAGAATCACTTTTCAAATATGATAAATAGTTTAAACTACTTCATTGCGCTTGTGTTGGGAGTAGCAGAACACCCAAAAAATGGCCCATAATTCACTTATTTCATTAAACAACATAAATATATACAAAGAGAAGATTCTGGCTACCGGAGAATAGTGCACAACTATCTCATCGGAAACCTTCAACGAAATTTGTGATCCATTGACCAATAATGAGGCCAATTTAATTAAACCCCAAAGGTTCCTCCAAACAAAATGGCTCGAGCATCACCTCAATATACTCAAAATCTGGGGCGATGCATTTTACATTACATGTTACCTTGTAGTAATAGGTTTTAATATGTTGGGTGGAGGAAACTAACACCGGTGATCATCTCTACATGAATGCACATTGTCAGACAAATACAGCATGGTTGGAAATTAATTCCAACACTCCCCCTTAATTTACAACCACATACAATAAATCAAATTTCAAAATATGATTGACAAACATGCCCATTGATATAAGTCTTAGCTAGGCTTACAAAAACTTAAAACTGATCAAAAAAACATATACATCTGAAAATTTAAACTCGTTTTCTTCTTTTAAATCTTTTTCGACGCCAAAATTTGTACCACGAGTAATTTGACATCTTCATATTCACTTTGCTTATCGTACTTGACATTTTCTCAAGTCCTTTTGGCTTGATTCTTCTATCAACATCTTCAAAAACTTTATTGGCTTTCTGCCAACTATACTCATAATTTTTCAAGTGTAAATTGTCCTTCATCCTTTGAGCTTCAAATTCAGATTTCAACTCTTTCAAATTATACATCGTGGGCACAATAAAATCCCACTTGTTATCCTCAAATGTCATACAAGCATCAACCTGTTCTGTGGTTTGCTACCACAAAATCAACTCAAGATAATACCTTATTTCTTCAGGATTCCATAGCATTAGAATGCTCTCAATAGGTTCTTCTTCCAAGTTTTCAACCTCTGCAACTATGGTGCAGTCTTCATCCAAAAAATAGTCAGCATATTCAATATTCTTGGGTTTTTCAAGCCATTTAACAATATACTCCGATTCTGCATCAAAAGCATTATAATTTTCTTCATTTTCAACATCATCATGGATGCCTTCAACTTGAATTATTTCTGCTTCAACTGCTACAACTTATGTGCAGTATCTCAATAAACATTAAGTCTTCAATGTCCATATCTACCATTTTTAAACTTTCACTGTCCTTCAGCGACTTCAAGGTTGTGTTAGAAAAAGTAATTAACTCCCACTTTTGTTAGTTCTATTATTAGAAGTAAAGTTAAGTTCAACATAAAGCATAAAAAAATGTTAGAAAATATAATTAACTCTTTCTTTTGTTAGTTCTATTATTAAAGTTAAAATGAGTTCACCATAAAGCATGCATAAGTTCCACATAAAGCATAAAACTTGCACCATAAAGCTACATGAACTAAGTTAGTTTTTTCGATGAACACTCATTCTTCGATAGCACATTCTTTACAGAACTCATCAGCAATTTTTTCGCACCATTCTGATAGATTTGTACAGCCTCCTATGTTCAGTGTTTGAATTAATTGTCACTCTTTTTCATCTGCTAGTCTTTTCATCCAGGAGCCTCTTCCATGCGAACGGTACGGACTCTACGAATTTTTCATGCGTCTCGGAGAAGAAATTTTCTCTTGCTTGAGCGATAGTCAGCCTGTTTCTTTTGGCATAGTTTTGCAGATAGTTTGTTATCTTTCTCTCCCACCAATCCTTAATATCTTGCTCTTATAGAATTTGATCATGCTCATTGTCATCTTATGCATGCATCACTAGCAACGAAACCAATGTTGTAGTTGAGGGGGTTGCATGGTTACCAGTGATACATATTATAATATATGCAAGCAATCACAAAGATACAGATACAATAGACAAGAGATGGAAGATGAAGAAACAAGCATTTTATTACTCAACAAGATATGTAGAATATTACATATATATGAACAAACTGAATTAACTCTGTAAGTCGGCTCACCATCATATTTATATGATTGATAAACAGTTACATAACTACATGTTGGTTCAACTAACCAAAATGACATGTATTGGTCAACTCAATATGTCAACATGTACTACAAGTAGTCGAGTGGAGGACCTAATCAGCACGTCGACTTAGGCTCCTCCAACAGTCTTCAATCCGCAGTTCCTCAAGAAGCAATCCGCAAGCCGCAAGTCGGAAGTCGGAAGACGGAACACTAATTACACAGCATCGAAGAAACTCCTCTCCGACTTCCACAGTTCTGCAATCCACAATGCAGAACCCGAAAAAGTTGGAACGCCAATTACACGACGTCGAAGAAACTCCTCTCCGACTTCCGCAATGCGGGACTTGGAAATTCAGAACGCCAATTACACAGCGTCTAATAAAGTCCTCTCTGACTTATGTTGTTCCGCAATCCGTAATGAAGGACTTGGAAAGTCGAAACGCTAATTACACGGCGTCAACGAAACTCCTCTCTGACTTCTGCAATTCAACAATCCACAATGCGGGACTCGAAAAGTCGGAATGCCAATTACAAATCTTTAGGCATCCAAAATTCATATTCAACCAATGCATACAATGTATGAGACATCCAAGGAATACATAACATATGTCATATGTTATATATATATATATATATATATATATATCATATGATATTAGCATTTACATACCTATATACTCATGCTAATTCTTACATGCGTCCCCTCACAATATATATGTATACACATTGAATGCATCTTTTAAAACTAACTAACATTTTCTTAACTTTATAAACAAGATCAAGTAGAGGCTATGTTCTATCGTGGTGTTGATCCATTTTATATAATTATGCTCTAGAAACATCTAGTAAATCTATTTTAGAGTGGGGCAAAATGAAGCTAGATTACACACCAACAAGATCTTAATGATAAACAAATGTTAAATGCATATGTTGATCAATGCATATATCATAATTCTTATGATTCCACACATGCAACATATCCCATGCATCCAATATACTTATGACGCTTACAATGAAATTCTGATGCATACAATGTAATTCTTTGGCAACATAAATGCATGTAGTTAGCAATGCATATAATATAATTCTGACGCATACACTAGAATTTTGATGCATACAATGAAATTCTTGAGCAACTTAAATGCATGTACATAAGCAATGCATTAAAAACATCGAAATGATAGTCTCCAGCTCTGCGCTTAGTTTCTGGCTTTGCATAGCACATCCACGGTAGACTTATATGTTTACACACACACATATATATATACTACATCAATAATGTCGACAGGTGCATACAGGGAAAATCGATTCTCTGGGCTTGTATGGGTCGATTCCCACTGGAATCGCCCTGCCCATCATCGAAAATACCTACTTCCACGCGTTATTTTAAAAGACAGGGGTATATATGCCAACCCAACCAGAGCACTACAAAACTAAAAAGAAGAGTATCCACAAAACTGAAAAAGCAGAGCATCCACGCTCTACTTTTACTGGGCATTTTTTCTCTTAATGGACATTACCCAAAAGCACATGCAAAGCTAAAAAAAAGGAATGATAACTCTGTAAAGGCATAACTCCATCTTACTGGGCGTTTTTCTCTTAATGGAGATTACCCAAAAGCACACACAAAGCTAAAAAAAAGGAATAATAACTCTGTAAAGGCATAGCTCCATCTTACTGGGCATTTTTCTCTTAATGGAGATTACCCAAAAGCACACGCAGAGCTAAAAAAAAGGAATGAAAATACAAACCATTAAACTGAAACGCAGAGCATGAGAGCTCTTCCCCACCTTTACGATCTCCTCAGCCAAAAGAGATCAATACAAGGGTTTCAAAAACGTTTTCTGTCCCAATGAATGAACCAGACAGAGCACAAAGCGTTCTCCTCATTCAAATGTATGCATCGGGCCGAGCACAAAACATTTTCTCATTCCAATGAATGCATCAAGCGGAGCACAAAACATTTTCTCATTCAAATGAATGCATCCTGTCCATTTCCTATCCAAGAACATGCTCTCTTCTTCTGCGTGAAGTCCAGCACGAGGGAGCCCCAAAAACTGTTCGGATATCCACATCATCTATTTCGGGATACATCATCTATTTCAGGATCTTGCATGATCTATTTCAGGATATGATCTATTTCAGGATCTTGCATGCACAGGCATGCATCCCAGTCACCAGTTTGATGCCTCCAGCACCTTATCCACCTTCTTCTAGCACTCGGGAGCCACTTACCACAGATTTTTAGCCCTCCTAAGCTGAAAGGCGCCCTCTTCTCACCTACTGCCAGAGAAGGGCGCACTTGTTCACCTACCACTGCAGATTCACTCCAGTTACATTCAGTTAGCTCCGATTCTCCCTGATTTGAGGCTAGTTTCACTCCCGACTGACTGTATCACTTCCGTTTGACCTCCAGTTTGATTAGGTGACTTGTTCTGACTTCAGTTAGCCTCCCATGCGCCCCCACTGAGCCTCCAGATCCTATATCAGTGCTACACACTTCAGTTACATTTATTATACTCAGTTAGACTCAGATTGACACCTGGATGACTGGTTGTTGTGATTGATGAGCACCACCGATGATTTATGAGGACTCCTAGATAGAGTCAAGCTACTCCATTCAGTGATTCGAATGACCTCCTTAGGCAATTCGAATTGCTTAGTCAGTGTGGCAGTTTGTATTGTAATTAATTCACCCTTTCTGGGATAGAGAGCACTGCTGCATGTTTTGCACAGTTTTGCACCATATTTTCTATGTTCATCTGTTGTGATTGATTTACTTGTTCATTAGATCTGCTGTGACTAATTTTACATGGTATTAGAGCCATTGCAGGGACAAGATCTCTTTTCTACAGGTGTTTATACAAGAAGATTTGACTGAATTGCTAAAAATTGCAAAAAGTTTGGCATGAGATATCTCAAGGGCATTCGCTCCTGTGCATGCAAAGCTTGAAAAATATTCCAATACCACTCCAGAAGCTTGAGTTACCACATAATTCCTGGATCTGATACATTGGACCTATTCAACATTTCTTGAAATCCAATCCCAGGTGTGATGCAACTCTCAAAGGGTGGATTGTTCGACCTTATTGTAGTTGTTTTGATGTGATTTGCAGGTTTATTGTCTCCTCCAATTGCACTCGCTACCTTCTGCATGCAAGCCTTTCTACAGCAATTGCATTCGCTATAGTCTGCATGCAAGCTTCCTCTTCATCAGTTGACTCAATCCTTGCAATGGAATACTCTTCTTCAAAGCATATCCTCACCCCATTCAATTATTTTGATTGGAAAGATGATATGGAGATCATATTATGTTCAAAAGGTTACTACCGAGTCACCCTTGGTCTTGAATTGGAGCCAAACAATGTAGCAGAAAGAACCAAACACTACAACAAGCTTGATGAAGCTTACGGTCTTCTTTGTCTCTCCATCTCCAAGGATCTTCACTTCCATCTCAGCGGATTGAAGACTCCAAAAGCCATATGGGAGCAACTTGAAACACTATTCGGCAAGCAGGATGAGCTTAGGGCTTTTCAATTAGAGAATGAATTGATTGGCCTTAATCCTGAGAATTTCGAGACCATCAATGAATTCTTCACAAAATTCAAGAACTTGAACTTGCAATTGAAGAACAGTGGTGTTATCAAAGAGGATAAACAGTTGATCCTCTCCATTCTAAGCAAGCTTGGGAAAGATTATTCGGTATTTGTCTCCACTTTCAATTCCGGTCGGCTAACTACCCCGAATTGGAAGATGCCTACCTTGAATGCCTTCATTGAGTCCGTTACGAAAGAGCATGACAAGTTGATTCAAATGGGGTCCATAAGCTCCAAATATTCAGCCCTATTTGTTCAAGGACCCAAGATCTCGAATGGTAAAGGAAAGCTAAAGAAGGAGAAGCCCAAATTCGAGCCTCACAAGCAAAAAGACAAAGGCAAGCAAACGGATGCACCATCCAGTTCGAAATCCAAGCAAAAGGGCAAAGAAGGTAACCAAAAATCTAAATGTACTTATTGTAACCATGGCTTTCATCCTGAAAGTTCATGTATGAAGAAGACTATAGATCAAATGGCCCTCCTTTTGGAAAAGAACAACATAACCCTTCCTGACGGTGCAAGGAAGAAGGATCGGAATGACGATCATGAAAGAGGACAAGCACTCATGGCAACGGTTTCGAAGCCCACTCTCTTGATAGATTCGGGTGCATCAAATCATATGGCTGCAAATATTGATTATTTTTCCTCATTCGATCCAAACAGCTCCATCCCCATCCATTTGGGAGATGACTCAAAAATTTCTTCAAAGGGCAAAGGTACGATTCATGTAGAACATGGATGCTTTCAGAATGTTCTCTATGTGCCTTCCTTAGCTTCGAATCTCCTTTATGTGTATCAAATGACACATACTGGTGATCCAAAGAAAGTCACATTCAGCCCTAATACAGTTGAAATTTCTGATATCAAAAGTGGAAGACTAGTTGCGGTTGGGAAGGCAAACCACACTGCAAAATGTTATGAGTTTTCGCACTTTATACCGCTTGCAGAGCCCACCGCTCTTCGCACACATGGTAATGAGGTTAGTAGGCTTTGGCATGAAATATTTGGACATCTAAATTATAAGTATTTGCTGCTGCTATCAAATAAATCCATGGTAGATGGGCTTCCACAACTCCGTTCCTCGAAGGGAATATGCACCGGTTGCATTATTGGGAAGCACCCCGAGCACAGATTCGACCGCGGCAAGGCTAGCAGAGCCTCTACTATTTTGGGATTGATCCATTCTGATATCAGTGGTCCGCTGCCCCATATGTCATTAAATGGTTCAAGGTATGTTTTGACATTTATTGACTATTTTTCCCGCTTTACATGGGTATTCTTTCTCAAAAACAAGTCAGAAGTGCTTGGAAAATTCAAGGATTTTAAGGCTTCTGTTGAGACCACCACTGAGAGCAAGATCAAAGCTCTTAGATCTGATAATTGTGGGGAATATATCAAGTCCGAGTTGCTGCAACTTTGTGCCCAAAGCGGAATCAAGATCCAACATACAGTTCCCTACACACCCCAGCAAAACGGTGTAGCGGAAAGGAAAAACCGGTCACTGAAAGAGATGGCTACATGCATGATTGAATCGAAAGGTTTGGCTGCAAATATTTGGGCTGAAGCAATCAATGTTGCTGCATATATACAGAACCGTGTTCCACATTCATCCGTGAAAGGTACGACTCCTTTCGAAGCATTCTTTGGTCACAAACCGGATGTGTCAAATTTGAGAGTTTTTGGCTCTACTGCATGGGCTAGAATTCCTTCTGAGAAGAGACGAGCTTTGGATCCACAAAGTATCGAGTGCATATTGATAGGATATGGGGAAGAATCAAAAGCATATAAACTCATGGATATCAGATCTAAAAATATATTCATAGAGCGTAGTGTGCAGTTTGAAGAACCGCTTCAAGAATTGCAACTAGTTGAGGAGAAAACTGCCGATTCACCGCCTTCACCAGAAGAAGATTCGAGCAGCGATAATGAAGGTATGAGTTCTGATATTTCTGATATTGTAGCAGCATATGATGATCATGACATATCAGGTTCGGAATCCAACCATTCAGATCCCCCTCAGTTACCAAAGTGGGCCCAAAACACTCTACAATCTGCTGGTTCTAGTCTTGGAAATCCTGCTGATCCGAGACGAACAAGAGGAGACTTTCAAAGGGCAGGTATGGCTCTTTCTATTGCTGATCCATTTCTTCCTGAGATTTGTTATTTGATGGCTGGTTCAGATCCCCAATCATACTATTCATCCCATCGAGATCCGAGATGGAAAAGTGCCATGGATGAAGAGTACAGTTCTCTTCAAAAGAACAATACATGGGAGCTAGTTTCTCTTCCACCTGGAAGAAAATTAGTGAAGTGTAAATGGGTCTACCGTACTAAAGTTGCTGCTGATGGCACTATCAGCAAATATAAAGCAAGTTTGGTGGCAAAAGGTTTTTCCCAAGTCCAAGGAGTGGACTACACAGAGACCTTTGCACCGGTTGCAAAGATGGATTCCATCCGCCTTGTTTTAGCTATTGCCGCATCCAAGCACTGGGAAGTGCACCATATGGATGTGAAGAGTGCATTTTTACATGGAGACCTTGCTGAAGAGGTCTATATGCAGCAGCCAGAGGGTTATACATCAGATCCATCATTGGTTTGTAGATTGAAGAAGTCTTTGTACGGGTTAAAACAGGCCCCAAGAGCTTGGTACGCAAAGATGGACTCCTTCCTTCTTTCTCAGAATTTCCAAAGATGCAAATCTGATCCGAATGTCTATCTTCAGCGAGTTAAAGGTAATTTGTTGGTTATTGTACTTTATGTTGATTATCTGCTTATTACTGGTAGCACACTTGCTTCAATAAACAAGCTAAAATCTGCCTTAAATCTAGCTTTTGACATGAGCGATTTGGGCTTGCTGAGTCACTTTTTGGGCTTGGAGATAGCTCAAAATTTCGATGGGATCACTATATCTCAGCAAAAATATGCTTCTGACCTGTTATTGAAGTTTAATATGGCTGAATGTAAGGCAGCCCCATTCCCATTCCTCTCAGGAATCAGTCTTGAGGAGGGAGATTCCACACCGCTTGCAGATTGTAGTATGTATCGACAGTTGATTGGTTCACTACTTTATTTGACACATTCACGGCCTGATATATCATATGCCGTGAGTGCCGTGTCAAGATATATGCAGCAGCCACATGAGCTTCATTGGCGAGCAGCCAAGCGGATCTTGCAGTATGTGCAAGGTACGAGACAGTTTGGCATACACTATGCTGCAGATTCTGAGCTAGATTTCATTGGTTTTACTGATTCAGATTGGGCAGGTGATAGCATTGATCGGAAGTCCACTTCCGGTTATGTTTTCATGATTGGTCATGGTGCTATTTGCTGGTCCAGCAAAAAGCAAGCAGCCATTGCACTTTCTTCAGCAGAGGCAGAGTATCGAGGGGCAGTCAATGCCTGCATTCAGGCAGTTTGGTTGCAGGGTATTCTTTCCGAGTTTGGTTTTGGTGGCACTACTTCGACTGTCCTATTTTGTGACAATCAAAGTGCTATCAAGATCTCCACAGATCCAGTTCAGCGGCAGAGGACCAAACACATTGAGATTCATATGCATTACATTCGACAGTTGGTGCACGACCGCACTATCATTCTGCAATATTGCCCTACTGATGAGCAAATTGCAGACATCTTCACCAAGAGCTTCACTGAGAAGAAGTTCTCTTACCTCCGTTCACTGTTGGGGGTGAGTTCCATCATGGTGGAGACATATTGATTCATTATTATGCTTTAGCTTGAGGGGGGGCTTTCTTCCCACTGGGTTTTCCCTCTTTCCTCACTTAGTTTATTTTCAGCATTTTTTGGATTATTGTATTGGGGTGACCTTTGGTCTTAGTTACCAGGGCCCCACATTATTTTAGTTGGCACATCATAGTCTAGCTTGAGGGGGGGTGTTCGGATATCCACATCATCTATTTCGGGATACCTCATCTATTTCAGGATCTTGCATGATCTATTTCAGGATATGATCTATTTCAGGATCTTGCATGCACAGGCATGCATCCCAGTCACCAGTTTGATGCCTCCAGCACCTTATCCACCTTCTTCTAGCACCCGGGAGCCACTTACCACAGAGTTTTAGCCCTCCTAAGCTGAAAGGCGCCCTCTTCTCACCTACTGCCAGAGAAGGGCGCACTTGTTCACCTACCACTGCAGATTCACTCCAGTTACATTCAGTTAGCTCCGATTCTCCCTGATTTGAGGCTAGTTTCACTCCCGACTGACTGTATCACTTCCGTTTGACCTCCAGTTTGATTAGGTGACTTGTTCTGACTTCAGTTAGCCTCCCATGCGCCCCCACTAAGCCTCCAGATCCTATATCAGTGCTACACACTTCAGTTACATTTATTATACTCAGTTAGACTCAGATTGACACCTGGATGACTAGTTGTTGTGATTGATGAGCACCACCGATGATTTATGAGGACTCCTAGATAGAGTCAAGCTACTCCATTCAGTGATTCGAATGACCTCCTTAGGCAATTCGAATTGCTTAGTCAGTGTGACAGTTTGTATTGTAATTAATTCACCCTTTCTGGGATAGAGAGCACTGCTGCATGTTTTGAACAGTTTTGCACCATATTTTCTATGTTCATCTGTTGTGATTGATTTACTTGTTCATTAGATCTGCTGTGACTAATTTTACAAAAACTAGGTCAAAAGTAATATATAAAAAAATATATTCCATATATTTTTTTTTCTCATATATAGCTCTCCCTTTTCACAATACTATGGAACTGAAATTCCAAATCACTAAAGACATTTCATTTACCATATATATGTTTTTGTAAAAAAAAATGCAAATACATTAAAAAAAAACATATATATATATCAATAAAATATATATGCATTTCTCATGAAAAAACTAATATATGTATTTATAATGTCTCTCATAAAACACACACACACACACACACACACATATATTAAGTAATACATATACATATGTATTACTTAATCAAAAATATACTCTTTGGTATAAACATATAACTTCTCCGCCCCATATGCATTTCTAAAAGCATGAAGAAAATAGAGTATTTGCACTTCGTATTTAATTATAAAATATAGATAAACGTATGCATCTATGTCTCATAGAAACATACATTTCATTTACCCTATATCTATATTTTACAAATGCAATTACATTAACAACATGTGTGTGTGTGTGTGTGTGTGTGTGTGGATAAAATATATGCATTTCTACATATATATAAAAGCATACACATGAATACAATATTCATTTCTATATGCTTATTTAAAAGTATCAACATATAACTAAATATATATATACAGTTCCCCATAAGCATACACAAGCATACATATATAGATAAAATATATGTATTTCCAAAATTTTATAATATCTTATTTAAAAACACATATATAGATATGTATATTAGGAGGTACATATACCTATGTATCCCGATAACAATAGTTATCCTACTTTACTCAAAATCCACAGACATATGTCATAAATAAATTTAACTTAACTTAACTCACGTTGGAAAGCTAAATAAATCCAAAGGCTACGGCGACTTTTACGACTTTAAGACTCTCCCCCTTGTCGTTCACCATGCCCTTTTTCCACTCTAGGTTGCATTGCGGGAACTAGTTTAGGATTTAAATAGTGTCGTCATGCAAGATAGACAAAAATTGAGTAAATAAAACTTTTACCAGAGATGGGAACATTACAAAACTCTCCCTCTTGGAAGAACACCATCCTCGGTGTTGTGCCACTTTTCGCACTTTTTCACCTATTCATCTTCCTTTCCTGCATTTCTACCATATGCAACCACATTCTCTTTCCAATATATATTAACGACACAAAAATCTTATAACCAAAAAATCATAAAAATATGATTTTTATACCTGCAATACTTATCTCCCGTATCGCTCTGCTCCCTATCTTGGGAAATTGCAAATACTTTGCAATGTTGGTACCAGTTCTACCTGGTTCACATGTTAGTTTCATAATATAAATTATAAAACCTTGGAGCTGCATGCTCCCATGCATAATCATTTATTGTTTTACTGTGCTTGTTTATTTAACTTGCAAAGTCTTGCTAACATTCCTACATGTTAGTTTACAATATACAGTCATTAGGTTTTTCAATATGCTATTAAAGTTGTTCAATTTCGGACTGAATCTATATTCACCGAAATACAAAGATAGCTAGCACCTCTAGTGCTTTCATCTTATCATGTACCAACAACAACTGCCGCACCAAGCGACCGCTTCACATCCAATGTGTAAGAAAACAACTATACATGCATAATGCTATCAGTATACTGAGTACAATGGTGGTACAATGTTAAGCCAAGACATTACATGTACTTCAATATTTTTACAATTAACAGTAACATTTTATTTGAGTAACAACTCTACGACACATTCAAGTATCTCAACAATACAAAATGCATCACAGTATTTTCATTCCAACTTAAGATATTCATTAATTCACATATACATGAATTTAAATAAACATATTTTTGCTGCAAGATTTTCCAATTGCATACCTGTGGTATAACCATACCAGTCATAGCATCATTGGACTGTATCAGCAGGTGATCTTCAAGTTTTTCCACTCAAGCCCTCTCGCTTGAATTCTAGAAAATTTTGTTTCCCCTCAAGCCCTCTCGCTAGAGTCCATGACAACTCTATTTCCCCTCAAGCCTTCTCGCTTGAGTCCAGGAACTCTTTTTCCCCACAAGCCTCCTCGCTTGAGTCCAGGAACTCTTTTTCCCCTCAAGCCTCCTCGCTTGAGTCCAAGAATTCTTTTTCCCCTCAAGCCTGCTCGCTTGAGTCCAAGAACTTGTTTTTCCCCTCAAGCCTGCTCGCTTGAGTCCAAGAACTCTTTTTTTCCCCTTAAGCCTGCTCGCTTGAGTCCAGGAACCTTTTTCCCCTCAAACCTCCTCGCTTGAGTCCAAGAAAATTGCAAGCCTTCTCGGCGTGGACCAAGCACAAAAATGGTACTCAACACCTTCTCGGTGTCATGCCCCTCGAGGCGTGCATCACGCACATGACAATACCCAACACTCACCCAGTGCTCCTGAGTTACAAAGTGCTCCAGGGACTTTTATGTAACTAAAATCATGGAGCCACCTCTAACAGCTATTCAGGGTATTACAGTGCTCCTGCATTAAACTAGTAGTGCTCCTACCTAAACACATCTCGTGTTCTATACCCAATTGTAGGTGTTCTTTTTTGGCCCAAATCTGTGCTCCAGACTTGGCCTTCTCTTCTTCATACTTCTTGCTTAGTTGTATTTTAGTTTTAAGTTAGTTCTATTTTAAAATGCAGGGTGCCTCCCTCCCCCTCCTGCTTATCTTATTAAGGTGAGGCTTTTATTATTTTTGGAGTTATCTTTTAAATTTCTCTTGATGCTCTCAAGATTTCCACTTCTCAAATCACATTATCTCATGTGCATGTAACAATGTCTCATAACATTGCACATTAGTGAACCCTCGGTTCTCATTGTGGCTCTCATGCCACTATCATGGCCAAGCAACTTGACATCACAAGCTTTAAGTTGAGCCTACTGCACATAACCATCTATTAAATTTAACAACAGTATAGAGGCATTCACTTACAGTGATTTTTGCGAAATCCTTTTGGTCTAGCGATTCGCTCGCCGTTGATTAGCTTTGGTTCTTAACTGCCAAACCTTTACATTAATTTGTGCGCTCAATTCCTCACACACAACAACCAATTATGTATATTAGTTAAAGCCTCATGGATGTCAACAGTCAATCACAAAAACATAATCATAATAACATTTTTCATGATTCATATTTCCTTGCAACTCTACATTTTATGTTGCAGCATTAGTCATAAATGAGCCTATAGGTCCTAGAGTAGGAACCTTCGCTCTAATACCATATGTAACAACCCAAAATCCTTGTCACATTCTAGGGGAAATGGTGTAGATTTTTTTTTTTTTAATTAGCATACTTTTGATAGTTGTACTATCATCCATTCACCTACCATAAGTGAATAACATCTAGAAAAATAGGTACATAGCTTTACTACAATATTGAAGTGCCCTTCCAAGCATAGAGGCATGCAATAACAAGTTTCTCTTTATAATATTATAAAGTAGGTTTCAAGCAGAAATTCACTTTCAACTTCTTGTACAAACTTGGGTAGGAATTACCACACAAGCTTCGAACTTGGTACAACATAGAAGAGCAGTCTTTCTACACCATAAGTTAGTTCCATCACTTCGATGTTATCTTTAACAAAGTTCTCTTAACAAGAGTTATCTAACATCAAAAGCATGCATACGTACCATAAATCTCACATAGATATAGACCAAGATATACCCCTATCTTTCCATATAATGATATATAATACTTTTCTTTTTCTCTTACACCTCTTAATCATTATATCAACAACAATGATATCAAATGGTGTAAATGTATTTTAAGAGGATTTAACTATTTTAAATAACCATCCTCATTCTATCAATTATGAATATAATCATGATTAATTCGACCTGTCCCTTTTCACACATTCTTACATATTTCAACATTATTGTAAAACTCGATGTAAGAGACATTTATGTATAATCATGGTAATAGGACTTTCTATTATTTAACTCTTTCAAAGCGGGTTAATGTATTTCTCTTTAACCGCATAAGAAATTGAACACAAAGAACATGCAAGTGCACAATTTCACTTTAAACCAAAGCTCAAAAATTCATCTAATGCACCCATAATTACATGCGCCTACAATAGACATAATTTCTATTACACGTTCTCAACGTCAAACACATGAAAGTACTCTTCATTTACGTTACTTTTCACTTTCCTTTTTGCTAGCATCGAGGTACCATGTCGGAGATTATGTAACAAGTTTAAAGTACAATGCATACCACTTGCATTCTACAACTGACAGATGTCTAGATAGAGTCTATTAAAATACCTTAAGATTTAATGTTTTAAGGCTCTATTCATCGTTTTTCGTAATCCAATAGTTATACTTGGAAATCTACTTGATAGATTCACTATTTTTAAGTCCTCTACATTTGACCATAAATGAAACTTCATTAATACAATCAATAACATAAGTATACTCAACTACTTAAGCTTATATTTTCAACATTAGAAGTATGATAACCCAATGATAACAGTTTATCATCATACCTAGACTTCCATACAAGATATACAATGATCACATTCTTATTCTGCCCACTTTCAATGATGGTTCATTATTCACCAATAAGATAGTTAATACACTTATTCATGCTACTCATTGTTATTAATCATGCTACTTGTTGTTATTAGCAATGCATATAATATAATTTTGATGCATACACTAGAATTCTGATGCATACAATGAAATTCTTGAGCAACTTAAATGCATGTACATAAGCAATGCATAAAAAACATCGAAACGCTAGTCTCCAGCGTTGCGCAACACATCCCTGGTAGACTTATATGTTTACACACACATATATATACTACATCAAGAATGTCGACAGGTGCATACAGGTAAAATCGATTCTCCAGGCTTGTATGGGTCGATTCCCACTGGAATCGCCCTACCCATCATCGAAAATACCTACTTCCACGCGTTATTTTAAAAGACAGGGGTATATGCCCACCCAACCAGAGCACCACGAAACTAAAAAGCAGAGCATCCACGAAATTGAAAAACCAAAGCATCCACGCTCTATTCTTACTTGGCGTTTTTTCTCTTAATGGAGATTACCCAAAAGCACACGCAAAGCTAAAAAAAAGGAATGATAACTCTGTAAAGGCATAGCTCCATCTTACTGGGCATTTTGCTCTTAATGGAGATTACCCAAAAGCACACGCATAGCTAAAAAAAAGGAATGATAACTTTGTAAAGGCATAGATCCATCTTACTAGGCGTTTTGTTCTTAATGGAGATTACCCAAAGGCACACGCAGAGCTAAAAAAAAGGAATGAAAATACAAACCATTAAACTAAAACGCAGAGCATGAGAGCTATTCCCCGCCTTTATGACCTCCTCAACCATAAAGAGATCAATACAAGGGTTTCAAAAACGTTTATTGTCCCAATGAATGAACCAGACAGAGCACAAAGCGTTCTCCTCATTCAAATGAATGCATCAAACCGAGCACAAAACATTTTCTCATTCCAACAAATGCATCAGGCAGAGCACAATACATTTTCTCATTCAAATGAATGCATCCTGTCCATTTCCTATCCAAGAACATGCTTTCTTCTTCTGCATGAAGGCTCTCCCCAAAACATCTGCGTGAAGGCCAGCACGAGGGAGCCCCAAAAACTAGGTCAAAAGTAATATATAAAAAATACATTCCATATATTTTTTTTCTCATATATAGCTCTCCCTTTTCACAATACTATGCAACTGAAATTCCAAATCACTAAAGACATTTCATTTACCATATATATGTTTTTGTAAAAAAAAATGCAAATACATTAAAAAAAAACATATATATATATATATATCAATAAAATATATATGCATTTCTCATGAAAAAAATAATATATGCATTTATAATGTCTCTCCTAAAACACACATACACACGCATATATATATATTAAGTAATACATATATACATATGTATTATTTAATCAAAAATATAATTTTGGTGTAAACATATATCTTCTCCTTCCCATATGTATTTATAAAAGCATGAAGAAAATAGAGTTTTTGCATTTCATATTTAATTATAAAATATAGATAAACATATACATATATGTCTCATAAAAACACACATTTCATTTACCCTATATCTATATTTTACAAATGCAATTACATTAACAATATATATATATATGTGTGTGTGTCAATAAAACATATGCATTTCTATATATATGAATACAATATTCATTTCTATATGCTTATTTAAAAGCATCAACATATATATATATATATATATATGCATTTCCCCATAAGCATACACAAGCATACATATATAGATAAAATATATGTATTTCCAAAATTTTATAATATCTTATTTAAAAACACATATATAGGTATGTATATTAGGAGGTACATATATCTATGTATCCACAATAGTTATCCTGCTTTACTCAAAAACCAAAGACATATGTGGTAAATAAATTTAACTTAACTTAACTCATGTTGGAAAGCTAAATAAAGCCAAAGGCTACCACAACTTTTATGACTTTAAGATTCTCCCCCTTGTGGTTCACTAGGCCCTTTTTCCACTCTAGGTTGTATTGTCAGAACTAGTTTAGGTTTTAAATAGTGTCGTCATGGACAAAAATTGAGTAAATAAAACTTTTACGAGATGGAGACATTACACACCTCTATAATTTATAATAACAATCCAGTCAATCCCATCTCTCAATAGCCAATTGTTTACTGAATTTACTGATGAAATATACCCCACACACAGTGCCTTTAGTGAGATATTTACTAATGGTTAACATGTTTTTGTTCTTTTTTATATTAATTTTTAATAACATGCCCTTTCGAGATAAATAATCAACAAGGTTTTTGTTCTTTTCCATTAGAATCTTTTATATTAATTTTTAATAACAAGCCTTTTTGAGATGAACGATATTTGTATAACTGAAATCTTATAGGATTTGTTTGGTTGGTATTTAGTTTTTTTTTCAATAACAATTATGAGGTGTAGTTTAAATATTTTAGATTTTTAGTTTTTTGCAAGTATATTTTTTGTTTTAATTTGTTTTGAGTTTAGTTAAAAATCTTTAAAAAAATTTAGAATCACATAATAGTATCTAAACAAACTAAATAATTTAAATGTCATGAAGGTATTTGATGGTATTTGATGGTATTTGAGGGTGTCAAATCTATTTATAAATAAAAAGAAACTCAATTTAAATACTTTCAAATTTAGATTTTACCAAAAAAATTTACTAGATCCCAATTAAAACTCACCCTAAACTGATCCCCTTTCAAACATTTAAATGTTTTTAATAATATTTAAAATATAAATATCTCGTATACATAAATATTTCATAACAGGAAAATGATATATTTATATTTTAAAACTGAGTTATTAATAATATTTAAAATATAAATCTCTTATATATACCTATTTCATGACAGGAAGATGATATATTTAAATTTTAAAACCGAGTTATTTAAATCAACTTGTTATACTTTGTGAAATATTATTATATACAATAAAATTTATATTTAACTTTGCATTTTTTTAATTTCTTAATATTAAAAAATTTGTAAAAAACTTAAAAATATAATATTAAATATATCAATAATTAATATAAAAATTTTACAATATATTGATGTGAAGATAAATTATCATATGTTATTGAATATTTTTCAACATGTTATATTTATTTATTTACAACATTTTATAATTTTGTTATTTTTTTTTTAAATTAGAAATAAATTCTAATCTTTTTACCATCTCTTATTAAATACTTTTTAACATGTTATATTTATTTATTTATGGCATTTTAAAACTTTGTTTTTTTAATTAGAGATAAGTTCTAATCTTAATTTTATTAAAAATAAGTATAATTTAATTTTTCAATTTATTAGATTATTAAAAATAATTACAATTTAACTTTTCAATTTATTAAAGGAGTATTGAAGGATATTATTCTCATTTGTTTTTTATATTAATAGAATTTTATTAAGTAAATAGCATTATTAATATAGATATAGATTAATTAATATTTATTATATGTATACCTACACTTTAAAAACTTCCTCCTAGGCTCTCTAAAGTTAATAACTAGCCACAATTAGTGTGCAATGTGCAACATTCAATAAGCATGTGGCAGTGTAATTGAAACCATTACACTATTGAGACAAAGTGTAAAAAGACGAGTTCCTGAGTGTTAGGTGCAACATAGTGCTCTTAATGGAAAAAAGTTTAGTGGTCGGATACAAGAATTAAGTTGTGTCTAAGTGGGTTTATGATTCAGTGACCCAAAATCCTAGTATAGTATCATTAGGCCATGAACCTAGTACAACATCAAGAGGCAGAGGCCATGAGCCTAGTACAACATCAGGAGGCCAGGATGGGTGTTGCAATTTGAGTTTTGAGGTAACACAAGATGCAATTCCTAAATTTTCAAAAACCTGAGATTTATTTACAAACACATGTATCACAATATCATCTTGCTATGATATAGACATTTGAAACCTACGTAAAATTCAATAGATTCAAAATTAAGAGGTGACAATAAATGTTCAAAAATAATTTCCTCTAGTCAACAATTAAATAAAACACATATCCAATAACAAATAATGTGAAACATTAACTAACATCAAGATTATTTTTCATTCAATTTATATGACCATTTCACCATATTAAACTATATAAACAATTACTTAATACTTTTACATAAAAACATTTCAAATCTACCTAAACTCACATATCACACATTTAAAAAAAACAATAACTTTAAATTTTTGTATGAAAAACAAAGAAAACGTACCTAAAATCACATATCTCATATAAAAATAACAAAAACAATAACCTCATGTTTCTTGTGATGGCTTCAATATCTTCGTAAAATCACATATCACAGAAATATATGCCCATTAACATTGTATTATGAACTTAGACAGGCCTTGATAGTGGGATGTTCTGCGACTGAGCTACATGTCTAGTTCATAATGGGTAGCCTTGTTTGCATGTCTGGATTAATAATTCCAACACTCGCCCTCAAGGCATACTTAGCTTACGATATGTTAGCCACTAAACCAGTTTAGCTATGTTACCATGTTTAAATTTAAATGCTAAGACTAGGATTCAAACTAAGACTCTACGACAGGGCATGCCATTTTATGAAGGGAAACTTTGTTTTTTTTTGTGGATCTCTATTCCAATATGAATTCCATAAATGTAAAAATAACCATTTGAATTTGGACCTAGCAAAACTTGCAATGTGCCAAGAAAAACAAATATGTCGAGTTTTTTTTAAGTTTTATTGGGTCGCCAATATTGAAGCATCAACTTATTAACAGGAGAACCTAAATGATCAATGTTTGATTTGAATCTTTCAAAGACATGTTTATTCTGACCAAGCTGGAATACTGCAAAATTTTCATAATGTCCAAAAAGATGGACCCATAAATTCTTGACACAATTGAAAATGCTAAAATTGGAACATGCTTTGGATTGTACTTGATTTGAAAGTAAGTACTGTATAAGTTTATATAGAAAAGTTTTACCTTTCTTCAATGTGGATAAATATGGAACTTCATATCATATTTGGGTATACTATATCTCTTCAATAATCAATAAAACCCCTTTTGAATGCCTTTGCACATGGAATGTAATTGTTGTTTCATTGATGGTATGGAGTTATAATTTAGATATGATTGGTTTTCATAGTTAAGAACATAGAATCAATTCAAATGTCTTTTCCCTTGACAAGTTATAGTGATAGTGTTAAAGATAACATGAATATCCATAGTTATTCAAGCGATTGCTTGCATCTGATGCCTCACATTTCTTAGAAGGAACCATTATAAGGATAAATCTCACATTATAATACATTGTCTCCATTATTGGCTAGCTTGAGGTTTCATTTGAAAACTATACAGAAATTCTTACGATATATTCTTAAGCCACCCTTTAGGCATTTATAACCTCTTGTTGCTAGGTGTTGGCATTCTTATTTTCCTAACAATTATGAGCCATTGCATACATCTTCCATTTACAACGCTAAGTAACTTTTCCTTCTTAGGATCTAGTGGTTCCATTGTAAGATTTTGTTGAGGATCTCTAATGTGCGAGTTGTATAAGTCCAAAAAGTGGATGAAAATGAAGAAAAGAACAAGCTAATATGCACAAACTCTCATGGTTGATAAAATCTAGGGAGCGCATGATGAGAATTGAGGCTTGGTCATAGATGTTATTAGTGTTGAAAATATTGGATAGGATAAGAATTGAACTCACGACCTACCCCTGACTAGTGGGTTGGCTCTATCACTATTAGCTACATGCCCTTTTTATGAGGGAATCTTAGTTTGGAATGTGGACTGATGTGCCAACACTAAATTTATATTTTTTTTAGTGATTTGCATATCACCAATGTCTTCTTTTATTGTTAAAAATCAGAGCATGATAAGCAAACTCTGCACTTACGAAATTAAATTTAAATCCTAGATGACTTAAAACTAATTTGTGTTTTTTTAAATAGATTCAAACTGGCATCAACTTTGTAACGGCTTGCAATGTTGCTTACCTTGTTAGGGGCACATCCAAGTGTTTTCTATTTCATTGGAGTGTTTTCATATAAAAAAAATAGTTGGTCATAGACCTTCAAGAATTTATACCTTTATCTACACAATTATTGTTATCTTCCCTACTTTTGTATATTGTTGTATTACAAAATAATATTAATTTTGTTAACTTGGCAACATTATTTTTTTGTTTTTAAAATAAATAATATTTTTTTCTTATTTAATTTCTATTTTTGTATTAATGATATTATTATTTCTTTTAAGCTATAAAGCAGGAAGCACGCATCTCTTGTTTTCTTAATGCATTATTCTTATATTTTTCGTTAATGCATTATTCTTATCTTTTCAAGTAGAACATAACCCCAAATCCAACTTTCATTCCAAAATTGGACTTCCTTTTCCTATCATTTTCTTACATAGTGTTATGAATTCCACACTTTTAACCACTTACTAAAATGAATATCTAAGATTAAATGAAGGGAGATTATCCTTTCAAACTTAAAATAAAAATGAAAATTTACCTGCCACTTAGTTTTGTTGAGCTGGTTGGTTGTTAAACAAAGGTTAAACATCAAACTAATTACAAGATTGTTATAATTATCTATTTATGATATAACATAAACATTAAAACAATTAATTAATATAAACATAAAACCAAAAATTTAACCTCTGTCATTATTGTTATCTCTTTCTTTAACCATTGCTTAACTGAGTTTATTTAAATCTATTTAAATCTTAGTCAAGATGCATTTAAGTATAACAAGATACGACGACCATGAAATGAATCTTGGATATACACTCATTACACTCAGGTTAATCTTGTTGATCTGCTCACGGAAGCCCAAAATCTAAGATAATATCTAAACGCCTATGATGTAATTAAAAAATTTATCACATAAACACATAATTTGACACCAAACTTATTCGAAATGATGAAAGCATTTTCAAAATCCAGCTCTTTTATTTTTATCTTTTCAAATAAAACACAAAGCCAAAGAAACCAAAGAAATCTTATTTTCTGCAAGAATTCCTGTACCACTTACACAGTTGTTATTAAACAAAATGGAAATGTAAGATTAAATGAATGAGATTATTCATTCACATTAAAAGTAAAAATAAAAGTGTGAGATATATAGTTGTAAGATTAAATGAACGGAGATTATTCATTCACATTAAAAATAAAAATAAAAGTGTAAGATATATAGTTGTAAGATTAAATGAATGGAGATTATTCATTCACACTGAGATATATAGTTGTAAGATTAAATGAATGGAGATTATTCATTCACATTAAAAATAAAAATAAAAGTGTAAGATATATTGTTTTATTAAAAAAATGTATAAAACATGAGCACATGATTTGACACCCATCTTACTCCAAATGTTGAAAGCATCTTCAAGACCCAACCTCCATACATTTTGAACTATTGAGAGCTATAGAGAAGTACTCACGACTTATAAAACAGAATCAATCTAACATAATTATGATCTATCATGATTAAAAAAATAGCTACCTGGGGAACCTAGCTAATTAATTTCTAACATAGTTATAATCTATCATGATTAAAAAATAGCTTCTTGAGAAACCTAGCTAATTACCCGAATTTCAACTAGATGTACTAAATTCTTATAACCCGTGCAATTTCTGCAGTTCTGTATTTTTGCTGTGCTTCGATTTCTCCATTCCATGTGCTCTCATGGAATCTATACAGTTCTCTGTATGTTTAGCTGTGTTTCTATTTCTCCATTCCATGTGCTCTCATGGAATCTATACAGTTCTCTGTATGTTTAGCTGTGTTTCTATTTCTCCATTCCATGTGCTCTAATGGGATAAGTAAAAAATACAAGCATTCCTTAGAAACGGGAAGAAATAGAATTCAACATTTTATATACAAATCCCTAACAAACAAACATTTGACCAAGTATACAAATTCCTAAATTGGAAGAATTGGCATTCAACTTACCATATGCAACTCCCTAGCAAACAAATATTTAACCAATTCTAATTTGAAATAAACAAATAAATACAGATGCAGAAAATCAAAGCATGCAAATATATCTTCTTTATTTGAAGATTTTAAAAGACAACCTTTTAGACAATAACTAAAAATTCTTGACATTATTTTATGACAGTTGATGAACTCAATACTGAACGTAGTCGCCGATGGACTTTCAAAGGAGGTGGTCAGATTGAAGCTGGAATTTTAAAGATCGAGGAATCTCTGTATGGTATTCTCACATCGTCCAATCAGCTTGTATATTGATGTTATTTGTATACAAATTCTTCTCAGCTTGTATGCAAATTCCTAAATTAGAAGAATCGACATTCAACTATTCTATACAAATAAGGCCTTTACTATTTGTTGTCGTCATTACTCCATAATAATTTGGCTTCTCAGAGCACCTGAGTGGGCCTAATGGTTAAGAACATGTGTTATATTCGAGGAGGTCACAGGTTCAAAACCGACTGGGGTAGGGTTGCTCATTGACCCCTTGTGACAAGGCTCTTGGGACATCTCCCTGCTGAGTCACAAGTTTCTGGTATATCTGGGTTGCCAGCTATTGCATATACCCTTGGGAGGTTGTTGTTCCCATAGTAATTTGGCTTCATGGAGGGTCGTCAAATATATCATGCAGTTGGGGCAGCGCAAGAATGTATCTCAGTAGGTTTGTCGAAACATGGAGAACTGGCTCAACATAAGGAATATGTGGAATGGGAATACACCGAATGCTTATTTGTGGTATTTGTGGAATGCTGGAGCGAAGTTTAAATGTGTGATTCATGAAAATATTGTGGTTTTTTATTGTAATTTGTCAGTGTTAGAAGTGTGAGAAGATTGTTTGATTTAGTTGGATTTGAGAGATTCTCTCCAACTAGTTCTCATATTTTTACTTGAAAATACATAATCATCAAAATCATTGCCTATATTGGAATCATATTCATCAATAGCACCTTGTTCCCCCCTCTTCTAGGCTCTAGCCTTTGCCTCTACCTCAAATCTCAAAGTTGATCCTCCAAGGAAATTAGTCAACACCCTACAATTTTGATGAAACTTCCTAATCCAAGCGTTAAAGTAAGGTAGAAAAAGCTTCCCCTACTTCATAAATGATTTTGCTTGACAGAAGGATACATTTTTATTAAGGTCACAACAGAGGAGTTCAATCAACTTCAACAATCAGGCATCAACACCACAAACATCAAGGTACATAGAGAATTGATGTCCTTGATTAAATTCCAGTCCCTTAACCTCATACATGATAGAATCCAATGGAAACATTGCAATCTTGAAATCCTGAAACTTTTAAGTCTATTGAATTTTGAATGGATATAAAATTCTACTTTTTGCATATGAAACTCAATGAGGTTGGAACCACTCTCAAACATCCTGAAACAATTAATGGTAATGTTAAAAATTTAAGTAAAATGATAGAAATGAAAGATAAGGAGAATGTTACTTTTACTTTAAAAATTTAACACCAGCATATCCATCTTAAATCCAGATCTATCAAGCACCGAGAGGGATCCAATTTCTTGAGGTGTAATTTTTTTTTTATATCTTAAACTAAAGAAATTTGATCCCTCTCATGCTTGATAGATCCGTGTTTAAGTTTTTTTTTTTTATTTTATAGACCGACATGGATTTTACTTTTTTTTTTGGTAATGTAACGTTACCTTACCTTACCTTATCTTATGTGACAACATCTCCCCCATATTGGGCTTTAGAGCACCTCGCTCCTCTCGATGCAATTACCATTCAATATTATTGACTTCAATGTCACTAGTACAAAATTGGTCAATTTATTTTTAAAACATTTGTGTCTAGCCTCCACGCATGCACCCTGGGAAATTTTGGAATAACTCGATCGAGTTAATGCATAACTGAATGATTTGAAGCCAATTTGGTGCCAAACTGACCGAGTCAAAGTCTAACTCGACAAGTTCAGCACCAAATCGGCCTCCAGGCCGAGTTTTGTACCGGTTCAAAATCTATGACGGTTAAATCGATCAACTTGACCAGTTCCGGTTCCGAGTTGACCAATTTTTAAAACATGGGTTCAACTACCCTTCCCTTTCTTCTCTTAGTCTCTCAGATTCAATCTCTCTAGCCTGGTGGTCTCAGTCTCAACTAGGCGTGACATACACTACAAAGTTTGTTGCTCTGTTTTTCTCAACCGTCACTCGGCTTCTACGCCTCTGCTCGACGTCTTCCCTTCTCTACCTTTCTCTATAGTCTCCTCCCTGCTTTCTTCCTCTTTCGTTGCTGTCCTCTCTTCTCCTCTCTCCTCTTCAGAGGCTTCTTTTGTTCTCTTGCTCTCTCCCTCTCTCTCTATATCTAGAGACTTATTTTCTCTTATGAAGGCTTTTTTCCTCGTTCTGGCTACCTCTAGAATCTTCCCAACTTCCTCTTCTATATAAGCTTCATCTTCTCACATCTTTTCCTAGCTCATTGAATTCTCATCCTTGCGCATTCATGGTGAGATCCTTGATCTTCACCAAAACTCAGTTTCTTTTGTACAAGCAACATCCTCCTATACCTCTTGTAGATCCCTATACAGTATGCATTAAATCCGTCATTAACTCTTCAATTACCAGGTCTTCTATGGTATCGTACCTCGATTCCTCGATCTCCCTTGCTTCATCGAGAACCTTAGTTCCACTGTGAGCCAATCCATTGGCTTCGATATATCGCCTTCTCGTTCATTGACATTTCCATCCATGCGCTCCCTAAGCTGTTTCCCGAGATCCGGCCTTCGATGAGGTCTTTCAAAAACTATCAAGCCTGATACATCACTCTTTCGCCTATTGGTTTTCTTTGCATACACTTCCACACATGTTCTTCGATGAGGCATTCACAATACCATCAAGTCCGATATGCCATTGAACTTCACTCCGTTGAGATTTCTCATTTTCACTTCCACAACCATTTTACGATATGCCATTCCTGATAACATCAATTTTGATATATCGAATTGCGGTCCATAGGAACTTCTCAATTACTCCTATGGCATTCCTTGATTCTCTTCCTTCGATGAGGCACTCTCGATGCTGTCAGTTTGATATACCATCGAACTTCACCTATCAACTTTCTTTGTGCCTACTTCCGCAGCAATTCTCCGATGTCGCGCTTCTGATAATCATCGAGTCTAATATACTATCGGACTATGCTATGTCGAGACTTTCCCAAATACACTCTTGCGACATTTCTCTGATACAATATCTCTTATGCCCCGACTTTTGATATAACATCCACGATACGTTATCAGTTCATCCATCGACCTTTCTCATATCCCTTCTCGACAACAACTTTCGATATGGCACTCCCAATGTCATCACATCGATGCTCTATTGCTTTTTCCCAATCTTACTTCCTTAAGCATTCTCTCTCAATGCCTAGCCTCCAATGAGGCCTTGTCAATATGACGACTCTGATACTCTACAAGCTCTCCTAATCCATCGAATTTTGATCTGTCGAAAATCCATGCTCTTGCCCTCAATCGACTCTTCTGATAGGTCGCCTCTGATGCGGCATTTTCGATACCATGCTCCTGATCTGTTAAAGTTACAGCATCATGAGTCATTCTCCAGGTCAATCTTGTGTGTCAAGATTGAGCCTCGAGTGTCGAAGTAGTGCCTTATAGGTGCCTGAGTTGGACTTAGGAAACTTGGAGAAGAATCTTGAGTTGGACTCAAGAATGGTTAAACTTCATATGTTGAGGCAAGTGCTTTGTTTGTCAAAGAGATGATGTTGTACAGTCTTGCTAGTCAAGGCTAAGGTCTTGTGTGTCAAGACAGATCCTCATGTGTTTAGGTGATGCTTTGCATGTCGAAGAATGTATGGTGTGTGATGTACTACTAACCATGGTTGAGCTATTAAGTCTCCTCTAAAGACTGACCACCTCTAGAGTGAATTACTTTTAGCATATAACCACTTGGAACGATAGTAGGACAACATGATCACATCATTGGGAAAATATCCTTGGTATATTTGATATGATAATTAAGCTGGCACATTTGGACCATGCAGATAAGACAAGAGATAAAGATAAGATGTGATAAGATATGAGTGAATTCAAATTGCACATAAAAGAATTAATTAAGAGAGAATTATTAAAGCAAATTTGGGGTCTAAAATGGGCGTTATAAAAATACAAGCCACCTCATAAGGGAGCAGTATAAGGGCTAACTGAAACGCCCCCAAATCGCCAGAATCCAGCAGAGCAATTTTTGTCCAAATCGCAATTTGGAGTGTTCAGATCGCAATTTCGACGATCTGGGTAGTTTTAAAATTGGGCATCTAGTCTAGAGTTGGCGATCCAGATTGCTAAAATTGCAAAAATATGAAAATAGCAATTTCTAGTAAGAATTTCAACGGGTTTTTGTCCAAAATTCACCGAAAAAGCAGGGCGTTTTGGTTATCTTTTATCCTACACGCCTCATAAGAAAAGGAGCCATTAAATTCAAGAACCAATAGAATTTCAAGAAAAGAGTCAACCATAATGGTTGACAGGGCATATTTGACATAATAACACGTTGGATGCGGAATTTAATTAATAACACGAGTGCTCCCGCACGAAATTTGAGTAAAACGACAGGGAGATGTGTTGAAAATATGAAGAAAAAAAATAGTTTTTTTTTTCTCTTTTCTTCCAAAATTTATAAATATTATTTTATTATTTTAACTATTATTTTATTATTTTCCTTAGGAGGCCCATTTTAGACCTCAAATTTTCTCTAATTCGAATTGTTAAACTTCAATAAAGACTTCAGTAAATCAAAGGAGAACTCAAATTGATCACTACAGTGATGTTAACAATAAAGAATCGGTTAAAGAAAGTTAAATAAGTGATAACAAAAAAGATCTAGTTAACTAAGTGATATTGCATGACGACACTTATGTGAAACTAAAAGACGACACTTGAGTTGTGACACTTGCATGACAACACTTAAGTTAGCCACCTAACTAAGTGGGCAAGCTTTCAATTAAGGGGTGAGTTCATCCTAAGACTCAGTTCGGTGAGTTAATGCACTGCATGAGAAGTGGGGCGCTCTTCTTCATGCAAGATTGATACATCCAAATGGAGGGCGAGTTCATCATGAAATCAGAAGATAAAAATAGAAGTCGATGAATGTGAAGAATATATAAATATGTTATACAAGATTGATGAATTTAATGTGAAGCGAATTCTCTTCTTTCTTGAAAGCAAGGTGCTTCTATTTGTGCAGGATATTATTATGAGTCTCTCTTCTTTATATTTCTCTTGCTCTGTAATTGCACCAGGGGTGCTTGATGTAAAAGACATTCTCTCCTATCTATCAATATACTAAGGAAGGTTTTGTTGGGGTTTTCTCCCTCAATTCATAGAGGATCTCCCCAAAGTAAATTCATGTGTCGAATGTGATTGCTTAGGTGTATGATTGTTATTTGATTTCAAGTACTATTGCATTTTTTAATTAAAGATCAAAAATTAACATGGTATCATAGCTCAGGGCGTGAAAGAGCTAAGTTCAGCAATCAAGCTTGAGCCTACATAGATGCACAGTACTTGAAGAATTATGGATTCAATCTTAGTAAGACTAGAAGACCATCTTGAAGGAACTTCGAACTTCAATACTTGGAAGGCCAAGATCTTGAATATCATGGAAGAGCATGATTTGGATGGCTATGTCTCCAGTGTTATTGAAGAGCCTACTACTAATGCAGGGCGCACCAACTTCAAGAAGAATCAAGCCAAAGCAAAGAGGATTATTTATGATTCCGTGAAAGATAACTTGATGCCCGTGATTACTCCATTAAAGACCGCAAAGGAATGCTTCGACATTTTGACAAATCTTTATGAGAAGAAGGCGCCCAATCAAAAGAGAGCATTAAAGAACAAGCTTTGAAATTTGAAGATGGAAAAGGACGAATTTGTAGCTTCCTTCTTCACAAAGATCTCTCAAGTAAGAGATCAACTCATGAGCATTGGTGTGGTGGTCGATGATGATGATCCCATTCAAACCGTTGTCGATGGTCTTCCATCTTCATGGGAGACATTCTTGGCTGCAGTAAATGGTCGAGAAGTGCAACCTAACTTTGAAAGACTGTGGCATGATTTCCTACAAGAAGAAGGGAAAATTCAGAGCAAGTATACTGCCTCCAAAGAATAGAACCTCACTCTTGCGGCATGGATGAAAAGAGGTAAGAAATCTCACAAGAAATTCTCTTATCAGAAGGAGAATGATTTCAAAAACTTTGACAAGTCTAAAGTTAAATGTTTCAATTGCAATAAGAAGGGCCATTATGCAAGAGAATGTTGTGCAAAGCAAAGAGGAAAGTTCAAGGGTAGGTTTCATTCTTCTACTGCTACAGAAGATGAACCTACAAGAAAGAATTCATCCGCTGATCAAGAGACAAAGAAGAAGTACTATCTTGTCTCGGCCCTTTATGGATCCATTACCACTAGTGTTGAGACATGGCTGGTAGACAGTGGCACATCCAAGCACATTACTAGATATAGGAGCGCTATCACATATTTGAAGGAAAAGAAGTTTTCCTCTGAGGTGGAGCTTGGAGACAATACCACCTATTCGATTCAAGGCATTGGATCCACTTCTTTTCAGTTGGTTTCAGGAGATGTACTGCATGTGGATGAAATTTTGTTTGTCCTTGGATTTAAGATGAACCTCCTGTCTCTTTCGGTTCTAGAAGATAAAGGATTCATAGTTATCTTTATGGACCACAAAGCGCTCATGTGGCCTAAGCATGAAGACTTGAACTCTGCATCAGTGATTAGAGTTAGAGAGAGAGGTATGTACAAAGTTCCTGGAAAACTCATTCAAGCCATGATCCATGACACAGTCAGTCCTTGTGAGCTGTGGCATAGAAGGCTTGGTCATCTCCATTTCAAAGAGCTACCTAGATTGCAAAAGATGGTGAAAGGTATGCCCATGTTTAAATCTGATTTTGATAGTGTTTGTAGAGGTTGTGCTCTTCGCAAAAACATTAAGAAGAGTTTTCCAAGTAGTACCAAAAGATCCAAGGGGATCCTTCACTTGATTCATTCTGATCTATGTGGTCCTGTGTCTGCACCCTCTTTGAGTGGTTATTTGTATTATGTGCTTTTCATAGATGACTTCTCTTGCAAGTCATAGGTTTATTTTCTGAAAGCAAAGAGTGAAACTTTCAACAAGTTTCAAGAGTTTAAAGCATTGGTTGAAAATCAAATTAGGAAGCATATTCATGCTCTGAGATCTGATAATGGAGGAGAGTTTGAGTCTTATGACTTCAATGATTTCTGTCGATATGCAGGAATAAAAAGACAGCTGATTGTACCCTACAACCCCCAGCAAAAAGGGGTTGCTAAAAGAAAGAACAGAATAATATGTGAGGTTGCAAAAGCCATGATGTGTGATCGGGATTTTCCCACATCCTTATGGGAAGAGGCCTCCAGCACTGTTGTTTATATTCAGAACAGAAGCCCTCATGCTATCTTGGGAGAAAATACTCCTGAAGAGGTTTTCACTGGTGAAAAAACGGATATTGGACACTTGATGATTTTCGGTTGTCCTATTTACATTCACATACCAAAAGAGAAAAGAACAAAAATGTGACAAAAATGGAGCCATCAGGAAAAAAAGGAACATTTGTTGGATATAGTGAATCCTCCAAATCCTACAGAATCTATAATCCAGGACAAAGAAACATTGAAGTCAGCAGAGATGTAACATTTCATGAAGAGGTTGCCTTCAAGCGCTCCAAAGAACTTCAATGTGATTCAGATATGGAGGAGCATGATACTCCTATGATGGAGGATCCAGTTTCTGATTATCCCCTTTCAAATGGTGAGATGGAGAAGCCAGATGAGTCTGTAGATCTGCTTGATCCTGAAGAGCCAAAAGATCTGATAGAAAGATCTCTTGATGAATCTCTTGCTAAGAGGAGATCTGCATGGTGTTGAGACATTCTGCAAAAGGCAGAAATGCATGGAGCACCTCCAAGCTCATCCAAAGAGCGAAAGAGACCTGAAATATTTTCAGGACATGTAGCAAAGATATGTCACATCAGTGATTAAGAACCCTCTACCTATGAGGAAGCCTCAAAACAGCAAGTATGGAAAGATGCCATTATAGAAGAATATAAATCTATCATGAAAAATGATGTGTGGGAAGTGATTCCTAAACCTGACGGGAAGTCAATAGTAACTTCCAAGTGGCTTTATAAAATCAAGCATGCAGCTGATGGAAGTATTGAAAAGTATAAAGCAAGATTTGTGGCTCGTGGTTTCTCACACAAAGAAGGGATAGACTATGACGAGACATTCGCTCATGTGGCTAGGTACACTACTATCCGAACCATAATTTCCCTTGCTTCAGTTTTGGGTTGGAAACTTCACCAGATGGATGTGAAGACTGCCATCCTCAATGGTGAGGTTGAGGAAGAGGTTTGGCATATAGAAACCTGAGGGGTTTGTAATTCATGGGAAGGAGTCCCATGTATGCAAACTTAAGAAAGCCATGTATGGGATTAAGCAAGCCCCGAGGGCTTGGTATTCAAGGATTGACAGCTATCTTCTGAGCTTGGGCTTCTCCAAAAGTGAAGCTAACCCCAACATGTACTTCAAGGTTGTGAAGAACCAACCATTGATCTCGGTTCTCTATGTTGATGACTTGTTCCTTACTGGAGAGGAGCAACAGATAGCTCGGTGCAAGAGAGAGCTCACTTCTGAGTTCGAAATGAGTCAGGTTTTGGATCGAATCTAGTGGATCCTACCATGTATAGACAACTCATTGGTTCCTTGATGTATTTGATACATAGTAGACCAGACATATGTTATACAGTGAGTATCTTGAGTCAATTCGTGTCTGAGCCAAGACATAGACATTGGGTTGCTGCCAAGCATGTGCTTAGATACCTTCGAGGTACTTTTGCTTATGGACTCAGATATGCTTCCAGTGGTTGACTGATGTTACTTGGATATGCTGACTTCGACTGGGGTGGCAATATTGTGGACCGAAAGAGTACATCCAGATTTTTTTTAGCTTGGGATTAGCTATGATCTCTTGGTCCAGCATGAAGCAGGGCTCCATAGCCCAGAGTACTACAAAAGCAGAGTATACTGCAGCTAGTACCGTCTACCGAGAAGTTGTGTGGATTAGGAAGCTACTTGTTGGGTTGTTTGGTGAGAAGCTTGAGACTACAATCATTCGCTCTAACAATCAAAGTTGCATTAAGCTCTCAGAAAACCCTGTGTTTCATGACAAATCGAAACACATTGAGATGAAGTATCACTACATCAGAGACATGGTCCAGAGAGGTATCGTGAGACTTCAATACATTTCTATTGGCGAGTAGATTGCAGATATGTTGACTAAGCCTATGTCCGTAATGAAGTTTGGTACTTCCGAGACAAGCTTAGCATGGCAGAGAATGTATCCCTCACTGAGAGGGAGTGTTAAACTTACAGCATCATGAGTCATTCTCCAGGTCAATCTTGTGTGTCAATATTGAGCCTCGTGTGTCGAGATAGTGCCTTATAGGAACCTGAGTTGGACTCGGGAAACTTGGAGAAGAATCTTGAGTTGGACTCAAGAATGGTTAAGCTTCATATGTTGAGGCAAGTTCTTTGTTTTTCAAAGTGATGATGTTGTACAATCTTGCTAGTCAAGGCCAAGGTCTTGTGTGTCAAGACATATCCTCATGTGTTGAGGTGAAGCTTTGCATGTCGAAGCATGTATGGTGTATGATGTACTACTAACCATGGTTGAGCTATTAAGTCTCCTCTAGAGACTGGCCACCTCTAGAGTAAATTACTTTAGCATATAACCACTTGGAACAATAGTAGGACAATATGATCACATCATTGAGAAAATATCCTTAGTATATTTGATATGATAATTGAGCTGACACATGTGGACCATGCATATAAGACAAGAGATAAAGATAAGATGTGATAAGATATGAGAGAATTCGAATTGCACATAAAAGAATTAATTAAGAGAGAATTGAAATTGTTAAACTTCAATGAGGACTTCAGTAAATCAAAGGAGAACTTGTATTGATCACTATAGTGATCTTAACAAGAAAGAATCAGTTAAAGAAAGTTAACTAAGTGATAACAAAGAAGATCTAGTTAACTGAGTGCTATTGCATGATGACACTTATGTGAAACTAAAAGACGACACTTGAGTTGCGACACTTGCATGACGACACTTAAGTTATCCACCTAACTAAGTGGGCAAGCTTTCAGTTAAGGGGCAAGTTCATCCTAAGACTCAGTTCAGTGAGTTAATGCACTGCATGAGAAGTGGGGCGCTCTTCTTCATGCAAGATTAATACATCCAGATGGAGGGAAAGTTCATCATCAAGTCAGAAGATAAAAATAGAAGCCAATGCATGTGAAGAATATATAAATATGTTATACAGGATTGATGAAGTCAATGTGAAGCGAATTCTCTTCTTCCTTGAAGGCAAGGTGCTTCTATTTGTGCAGTATATTATTCTCAGTCTCTCTTCTTTATATTTCTCTTGCTCTGTAATTGCACTGGGGGTGCTTGATGTAAAAGACATTCTCTGTTATCTATCAATATACTAAGGAAGGTTTTCCTGGGGTTTTCTCCCTCAAGTCATTAAAGGGTTTCCCCAAGGTAAATTCACATGTCGAATGTGATTGCCTATGTGTATGATTGTTATTTGATTTCAAGTACTATTGCATTTCTGAATTAAAGATCAAAAATTAACACAATCATCTCATTAGAGGACTGAGACTGCATCTAATATCTCAGTGGATGGCTGGGATTTCTTTTCCAACACTTACGATGATGCCTACAATGCATCCAACTTCTTTGTTGGAGCTATCCCTTCTACAGTTCTACTCAATCGCAGTTAGAGCTATATTCACTTATCATGCAGGATGCTCCCGCTCTTATACCAAATCGATGATGCAAATGCCTCTACAAGTCCTACAGGTCAGAGCACATAGTTATCCCTCAACTCTGATACCAAATTGGTGCAAACCCTCTCAAAGGCCCTGCGAATCATAGAACACAACTCAACTCTTAACTCTAATACTACAAACACTACATACCACCCCTTACTTAGGTGCTACAGGTATTATCAACACTCACTGGCCCTATGCACGAGGGCGAGGACTCAATTGGGCCTAAACTCAACACATGCAACAAATACCCACACAAATAGACTCAAGCAAAGAGTCACAAACATAAACAAGGGCTCAACAGGCTCATTTATATTATGCACAACAATATACAATTACAAAAGTGCCTCAATGCTTTCCTCATCAACTCAAATTTACAAAGGGGTTCAATGACCCTTCCTTTTCTTCTTTCAGTCTCTCATATTCAATCTCTCTAGTCCGTTGGTCTAACTCTCCACTAAGCATTATATACACTACAAAGTTTGTTGCTCTGTTTTTCTTAACCTTCACTCAGCTTCTATGCCTCTACTCGACATCGTCTCTATCTCTTCTTAGCCTTCTTTTCCTTTCTCTACGATCTCCTCCTTGCTTTCTTCCCCTTTCACTGTTGTCCTCTCTTCTCCTCTCTCCTCTTTAGATGCTTCTTTTGTTCTCTTTCTCTCTCCCTTTCTCTGTCTGGAGACTTCTTTTCTCTTCTAGAGGCTTCTTTCCTTGTTCCATTCATCTCTAGAATCTTCACGGCTTCATCTTCTCTAGAAGCTTCATCTTCTTGCGCCTTCTCCTAGCTCATTGAATTCTCATCCTTGCACATTCATGGTGAGATCCATGATCTTCACCCAGACTCAATCTCTTTCGTACAAGTGGCGTCCCCCTAGACCTCCCCTAGATCCCTATACAATCTACATTAAATCCGGCATTAACTCTTCAGCTACCGAGTCTTCTCTGTAATCAGACCTCCATTCCTCGATCTCCTCTGCTTCATCAAGAACCACAATTCCACTGTGAACCGATCCATCAACTCCAATATATCGCCTTCTCATTCATCAACATTTCTATCCATGCACTCCCTAGGTTGTTTCTCGAGATCCAACCTCTGATGAGGTCTTTCCGAAACTGTCGGGCTCGATACATCACCCTTTCTCCTATCAGGTTTCTTTACATACACTTTCGTTCTTCGATGAGGCATTCTCGATACCATCGGACTTCGCTCCATCGGGTCTAATATACTATCAGACTTAGCTCTGCCAAGACCTTCTCGCATACGCTCCTACGATGTTTCTTTGATGCCTCGACTTTCGATATAACATCCCCAATATGCTACCGGGTTTTGACCCATCGGCTTTTCTCATATCCCTTCTCGACAGCAACTTCCGGTATGGCACTCTTCATGCCATCGCCCCTCTATTAATTTATCCCAGTTTGCTTCCTTCAACATTCTCTCTCGATACCTTGCCTCCGATGAGGCCTTCCCGATATGTCTGCCTCGATACTTTGTCGACTCCCCTAATCCATCGAAATTTGATCTATCAGAATACATGCTCCTACCCAGGGTTGACTTTTTCGATAGGTCGCCTTTGATGCGGCATTTTCGATATCGCGCTCCTGATCATCTCATCTAATGACTGAGACTACGTTCAATATCTCAATGGACGATTAAGATTTCTTCTCCAACACTTATGTGAACAGTTGCTATGCATCCAATTTATCCATGCCAAGTCTTCAATGGCATCCAAAACTCCTATGGGTGACCGTAATTGTGCCCAAAAACTCTCGATCCAAGTCGACAATGACACCCAAACTCACACACCTGAAACTATGGTCGAATGCTCCTACATCAATATCCCAAATGGACAATTGCTAGCCATGGCAAGTGCAATATTGAAGCATGGAGGAGTTCGTTGCACATTCTACAATCATAGATGCCATTCTCAAGGCCTCAGATGAAATTAAGGATGAAAACACTCGTGCTAGTAAAGGTGAACAAGTTGATGGCAAGAATGAGGCCATTGATGCATTGAGTTGGAGTGCATGTCTGCAAGAGAGTTTCCATGGTTTGGGATCATGGTGCCCTCCAGCGTGAAGACCGTTTGTACTCAAGGCGATGAAGATCATAAAGGTTATCATTAGTGGCACTAATTAGATTCCTCATGTGTCAAAGAATGGCATGTTGGAAGCAAGATGATGCATTGATCTATGTGTTTATGTGCTTGGTGAGAGAATGGTTAACTCTTTGGATCTATTTCTTATGTATGTTGGTGGCAGTGAAAATTGATTTGGATAATGTTGATTTTTTTCTTAGTAATTTATAAGTCTTGGACTCCTAAAATTAGTACACAAATTGAGCTTAGTTACCACAGTATGGAAGTGCATTTATTTTGTTGGAATTCGTGACTCTAACAAATGACAAGTGAAAAATGGAAGATCCAAGACGGAAATTGAACCAAGGTACCAAAGATTTGGAGGTCGAAGATGAAGACTCCAACTATGTGAATCAGTGCTTGTGGTAGCAGTGGAGATTAGATGATGTGGACAAACAATGTAAAGTTTGTGTGTTTTGTTCAATAAAAGCAATGACCATACGGGAATGTCAATCACATCTTGTATTTGCAACAAGTTTAGGATATTATGTATAAATCCTATGTATTAGTCCTGTTATCACCTAAGCTGTAGTTACCCCTATGGATGGATCCAGTCATGGATGGCAATAGGGAAGGGCAACTCAAAAGGTGCAACCCCGATCACCTCGACCTCCAAAATATGGTTGTCACGCCAGTCGAGGCAACCTTCGCTTTATGTTATCTAGCCCAGACAACAAAGGGGGAGACCCGATCTACTCCCGACAGGAGAGATCAAAACCAAGACACCAAATCAGGGTATTTCTAAGTGAAATTAGGTGTATGGTTTATCCTAGACCTAAGGATGAAGTCACAAGCCAAGTGAGGGGTTCAATAGGTATAGCTTTGGTTCATAGTTGAATGTAAGAGTGACTTATAATGTTTGTAGTGAGATCTAGGGCTAGTGTACTAGTTCAATGTCAGAAGATTCACTGCCTTGGGAACTGTGTCCAATGCAGGGTAGTTAAGGGTTGTATTGGGGCTAACTAGTACAGACGACAAGCTTGACCATGATACATGATAGCTTCAAGGGTTTAGTTCACCATGCATAGGTCAAACCACAAGTCAATCCAACAATCTAGGAGAGTTGAATTAACTTGGAGAGAAACCAGTGCCTTGGGAATTGGGAAGTGGAGTCAAAGTAGGGTTGACTTGTGGTTTAGGACTCCTAGTACTTGGGACAAGTGGGCAATAGAGGTCTTGATGGAGGAATGTATCTAGATCTAGATTTGACCAAAGTGGACCACAATCCCTTAAAACAAGGAATGCAATCCCCAAGGCAAGATTTGACAAAGTGATAGTCTAGACCTAGGTTTTGAATTATTCCAGTTTCAAATCTCCAAAAATCTCAAGTACCCAGTTCCTAGAAGTGAGTGAACTCACTTCTCCAAGGTGGTGCGACTTTGCCCAAGGAGGCTAAAAAGTGGGGTTAGGTGGGTCAAAACAAGTCGGATGGCATCCAAACTTTAGATCCGGATAGATCGGTCAAGTATGAGTATGGATCTGTAATTTTGTGGTAATCCAACGGTTAGATCTTAGTAGATCTGAGTTTAAGTGTTCCAAGTGGTCCAAAATGGGGATTAAATCCCTTAAAATGTGGAATGGGGCCCACAAGGTGAATTTCAGGAAAGTGACAACCTGGGTGTATGTTATTGGATGTGTAGATGTCAAATCAAGTGGAATCTCAAACACCCACCACCTAGATCTAGGTCAACTTGCTCAACCAGTGAAGTGCGCCTTGCTTGGGAGAAGCTAAGTTGGCATGGGAGAGGGGTCAAACGGAAGCCAATCCTCACCAAACTATAGATCCGGGATGCCGTGGATGCTATAGAGGTGGGTTTTCAATATTATGCCCAACAACCCACTAGATCTAAGTAGATCTGAGAAAATGTAAAAATGGGATTTTAATTAATTAGGGTTTTAAATGTTTTTGACAATTGGATAGATCATGGAGATAGAACTTACCTTGAGATCATACCTGAGTGATGTGGATGAGATGCCTTGATGTTGAGGAAGATTCCCGCAGAGATCAAATGAGAGATTGTTGATTTGCTTGCCAATTTGATGCCCTAGCCCACAAGTGCGCCTTCCTCTACCTGTCAAACCAAGAAATGAAAATTCAATCAGTAAGATCAAGTATGGAAGAAATACAAGAGAAATGCAAATAGTAACATGAAATAGAAGGTCCTGGGACAGTAATACTCCCTGTTACCAACGAAGAGCTCCAAAGAAGAAGTAGGGAGAGTCTTCCCCTACCAATACCTCCTCCTCCAAGCAAATCGGCCTCCACCTGTAGATGCAAAATCGTGGTACAAAATATATGGCAAACAATATCTTCAATAACTCAGTGCAAAGGAAGAACCAACGAACGAACACCAAAAACATTCACCACAACACTGGAGATAGATGCAATAATAATTTTCTATTCCAATAATCCAGAGCCAAAAGTCCCCTTTACAATGAGAGGCTCTCTCCTTTAAATAGGAAGGAGAGGCACCAAAACCCTAACCACTTTTTGAATGAGTGGCTAAGATTAAAAGATACAAATGTCTAATCAATGGTTGAGATGAGCTCAACAATAAAATACATGGATCACTAATAAAATATAATGTAAGTGGACATAATCGCCCTATAAGAGGGGAATCCCACCAAATCATGATGATAAAATATCATAAGAGGCTTATGGTGGGTCCAAGGGGTAATTTTATCCCTCCTTGGTCAATCCCCATAGCACAATAACCAAAAAATAATCATGAATGTACCAAATCGTGCCTCCATAGTGAAGTCGTGGTCCTCAAAAGACCTCAAAAAATCCACAGAAAGTGCCATAAGTGATGGATGCGGGTCCCGATGAAGCTGAAACTGCTGGAGAAGGTGTGGAAGGTCCCGATCTATCATCACTGATCATCCCATGCCATAACTTTGCCTCAGTAGCCCAAATCGATTTCCTCAATAGCCATTTCTACTAATCCTGAAATGCCTCGGGAAGCGTGAAACTGCCCCAAACAGCCTCCTGGAGTGCTGGCGCTGTCAAGGTGAGGGCACCAATGTGTCCGGAAGGGGGGTAATATGGTAAAAACAAGTGGCTGGACCATCCCCTCCATCATCAACGCCCTAGGTCAACCGGATAAAAGTCATCTCTGCTCCGACAGGGCCTCCAACAGAGCAAAACTGCACTGGGACAGCCTACTGAGGCTCAATCATCACTGTAAGTGCCCCGAACTGAAAACAAACTGTCCCATTGGACTCAGAAGGTCCAAATCTATCCAAGATGTGTACTCATACACCATATGAGTCTCTGCATGATCAAAATAAATATCCAATATACCGGAACAAGGCCAATAATAATGCGCTGTACATATACAAACACTGTTGTAACCCCAGAATCATCATCATAACCCTGTAGCTGCTGCATAGAATCATCCTGTATGTGTACATAGACCATATATCATCTATCCATATCATCATAAGGTCTAACATCTCATGTCCCATGGTCCTCCATGGTCAAACTAGGTCCAACCAAGACCAAATATAACTCAGTCCATCATCCAAGGCTGCTGAAAAGTATCAAGGTTAATACATGCTTTACAACTTATTCAAATAGCAATTATAACACATAATGATCATAACTGGCGATCTACATCCAAATATATAGTGTCGTTAATTATTATTATTACTCAGACTAGACTTTCAGGACCATACTCACTTCATAGTTGTGATCAATTTGCTAGTGAAGGGTGAAGGCTGAATTAACTGGCTAAGCTAAGGGATGACTTAGCTGTCTTGACTTTGTGACACTTTGGCAATGGAGAGGGAATACACCATAGTATATACTGAATGAGCAATAACACAGGGAATGGCGGTGTCTCACAAATGGATGAGTTGTTTAAAGAGGGTTTATTCACCTTCACAGATGCGCACAATCCATAATACAAATAAGGCCAGCAATTGTTTAGATATAGCATTTAAGTTCCATTGCTTTTTGGGCCTGAAGTTTCCATAGCCTTGATCTATGTGTGTTTACAAACACATTGCATAGATTTACATTTTTTCTTTTAGGCTTTCTGCTGCAGGTGTGTTTTTAAGGTACTTGTTTACCTGAGCACTTCTAGGTGTGTCATGGACAGCTTGTTTACCTAGGTATTTATTTTCCACAAGATATAACATTTTATTTTTATGGCCATTTTCATTTGGCACGCCTTTCATTCATGTGTGTTTAGAAACACATTGCATGAATGGGCTTTTCATACAAGATATAGCATTTCATTTTCCAGATTTTGTATTCATGGCAGCACTAAAAGTTTCAGGTTTAGCCAACACAACTTTAGTGACTAGGGGGAATTCACAAGGAACTCCAACTTACCATAGGTAAGTTTTGTCACCAACTCAGAGCCGAGACACAATAAACAGGGAAGCTCATCCAATACAGAGGCTACAGTGGGGAAAAGTCCTCCATGCCACTAGTCAAGTAGTAAGTCAGGGTGATAATCTAAAAGGTAGGCCATGGATGGATGAAGACAATGAAATGATGGAGCCAACACTAGCAAGCCAAAGTATGGTGTAATGATCACCTCTATTCTCCCTAAGGAGGGTATGTACCAATGAGTATGAATAGTGAACTTCTAAGTCTGAGTAGGGACAGTATAATATATATATAATAGATCAACTAGGTCCATATATCTATATGATCGCCAGATCATGACACTAAGTGCTAAGACATGCTATAAGAATAAGTATAAAAGCAATCTAACCATAACACCATGATATACCTGCTGAGTCATATACCTGCAAGCTCATCAACCTGTACCATCATCTGTCCTCTGAGACTGCTGCTATAACTCTGGGCACTACTGTCTGCTCTGTACCAATGATATAATGGCTACATCGGTCATCTCTCTGAGTGTCCTGAAACTCAGTCATGGCATGGGGAATGCAACTGTTGTCCACAATCTGATAGTGATCCAATATAGATGCTCATCTCGGCATCTCAAATGCAAGGGAACTGGCTGAATAGTGTACTGGAATGAGAAAAATAATGTATGGTAGCCCGGCTACTATATATGTGATAACAAGTCCATGAAAATTTTGAGATTGTACCTAGTGTCTCCATGAGATGGAGTATGTTAATGGTACTTATATCTAAGGGCATATCACTATAAAACCTAGATAGGCATGCATACCCCTTTGCCGTGTACCCCTAATGGTTTGGATAACTTGTTCAATAACCTTTATTATGGAGTTGGTAAACACTTGAAGGAGTGAGCCATGTGTCGGCTAGGATGCTCTATGAATAAGAATATAGAAGGCAGACAGAGCAGAGCTCATAGGCTCGCTTAAACAAGGAATGGTCAAACCAATTCAATTAATCAATGTGAACAGATTACAGTATATAGATGCGGCTTACAATAACAACCCCAATCCTAGATCCATAAGATGTGGATCTCAAACTAACAAAGGATAATACACATCAACTCAATCTAGCATAATACGCCTAGCATTTCTACATTATTCCAACATACCCCCTTAATGTAGAAATGGATTGTCTACAACACCTAATTTCTGCCTAAGGATCTCAAAGTGAATCTTGCCAACAGGTTTGGTAAATATGTCAGCGACATTATCACTTGTGTTACAATAAATAAGTTCAATTTCCTTAGACTCTATCTTTTCTCTGATAAAATGATGTTGCGGCTCAATGTGTTTTGTCCTTGCATGGTAAACTGGATTGTGTGCAAGTTTGACTGCACTTTGATTATCACAATGTACTTTTGTGGGTTCTGTTTGCTTTTCTCCAATGTCTTCAAGAATCCTCCTCAACCAGATAGCTTCACATGTTGCACTAGACATTGCTTTGTATTCAGCTTCTGTGGTTGATAGAGAAACAGTTGGTTGTTTCTTGTTGCTCCATGATACGACTCCGGATCCAATGTTGAATGCATATCATGTAGTAGATCTTCTGTCATCTGGATTTCCTGCCCAATCAGAATCAGAAAAACCTGCCAATTGAACATCAAACTTATCAGTGTATAAAAGACCAAAGTTCACTGTCCCTTTCAGATATCTAAGGACTTTCTTTGCTACTATTCAATGACTGTCATTTGGTTTAGCCATAAACTGGCTCAAAATGCTGACTGCATATGATATATCTGGCCTTGTGGTAGTGAGATAATTCAGGCTTCCCACCAACTGTCGATACAACGTACCATCTACATCCTTTGATCCATCTTGACTGCATAACTTCACATTCTGTTTTAAAGGAATTGCTGATACTTTGCAATCACTCATGTTGAATCTATTCAATATTTCCCTCACATACTTACTCTGAGTGACCATAGTTTTGCCAGATTCTCTCCAAACTTCAAGTCCCAAACAATAGTGTAATTCTCCAAGGTCTTTCATTTCAAACTCTTGTGACAGTAGATTTTTTATTTCAGTAATCAACTTACATGCATTCCCTGTAATGATGAGGTCATCTACATATAAAGATATCAAACAAATTTTCCGTCCTTATCTTTCTTCATATAAAGGTTAGGATCACTTTTGCTTTTAACTAAACCTTTCTGATTAAAGAAGGTATCAATCTTTATGTACCATGACCTAGGAGCCCGTTTCAATCCATAGATAGCTTTCTTTAACTTACATACAAGATGCTCCTGTCTTTTCTGTACAAAGCCTTCAGGCTGGACTAAGTACACTTCTTAGTTCACCATTTAAGAAAGCAGATTTTACATCTAATTGATGGATTTTCCAATTATGTGTTGTAGCTAATGCAACCAGAACTCTAATTGTGTTTAGTTTTGCTACTGGTGCAAAAGTTTCCTCAAAGTCAATTCCCTCCTTTTGAGCATAGCCTTTTGCGACTAGTCTTGCTTTAAATCTGTCAATACTACCATCTGATTTAAGCTTATATTTAAACAGCCATTTACATCCTATGGGTGTTTTGTTCTCTGGTAACTCTGTTAATTCCCAAGTTTGATTCTTCATAATAGAGTTATATTCATCATTCATAGCTTCAACCCATTCTTCTTTATCTTTGGCTTGTTTATAATTCATTGGTTCATTGACGTTCATTACATTAGTCATTAAAGCATAGTCATCATACCTTGAAGGAGGACGAGTCTGTCTTGAAGACCTTCTGTTAAATTTTTAGAATTTACTTCAATCTAATCTAGGATCTTAACTGAGAGAACAACATATACAACAAATCTACAGCATATCAATCATGGACACAATAATGCAAGCACACAAGAGACACAGAGTTTACTTGGGGAAAACCATAAAGGTGAAAAACCCCAATAACTTCATCGGAGATAAGTAGAGCAATGATACAACCAGAATACAAGAGATAGTCTTCTCCTAGCAGCAGAGCCTCCTCCTCATAAGTGCGCCACTTTCCGAATGAGAGAAGTGTGTGAATGAATGATCAAATAGAGATCTCCCGATCTCTATTTATACTTGTTATGTCCTGCCCAATAAACTAATGGGGCCTACATGTCTAGCTTGACCCATGGTTAACTTAATCCAGGTCGACCCCACACTTGGTGGTCTAATAACCCTTTGACCCACATGGCCGACCCCCAATAGGGTGGTCTAATAACCCTTCGACCCACGTGACTTATACAGGGCCGACCCCAACAAGGTGGTCTAATAACCCATCAAGTATAAGTTACGACACTTACAATATAAATTACGACACTTCCGTATAGAAGAATAATAATATCTCTATAGGAATACAAACATTTCCGTATAGAGGAATAATGCCATCTCTATAGGAGTACAAAATACATATATGAAATACATGGGTGAAATACATTCCGAAGTTACATATACATCAACACTCCCTCTTAACTAGGAAGGTATTTCTCGACACAGGTCTGCTAGCACAAGTCTTCTTCTCTGGATCATCATCAACGAATCATCATCCTCGAATCATCGTCATCGTCACTGCTGCTGCTATCTCAATCAATCTCTGAATCTACTCGTCATAGGAAGTTCTACAGAGCCAGTCCTTTTTCATACTGGATGTAGGCCCACCACCTGCAAGTCTTCGTCATCACTGACCATACTGTGGAATCCTCAGGACTTATTACGTGCGTCACAAAACCTTTAAAGAGTATCTTGCCTAGCAAGAACCCTAAAAAGCATCTGAGGCCTTTTTCATCCTGTCCAGATCTCCAGGACTTATTACATGTGACCCCACCACAAAACCTAGCAAGAGCATCTCAAGATGTTACGAGTACACAACTCCAACCTGAAATCTCCCCAGGGCACAAATTACATGTGGTCACCACAAAACCTAGCAATAGCATCTCAAGATGTTACGGGTACACAACTCCGACCTAAAATCTCCCCAGGGCACAAATTACATGTGGTCATGGCAAAACCTCGAAAGAGCATCTCAGGATGTTACGGGTACACAACTCCCACCTGAAATCTCCCAGGGCACAAATTACATGCCATAGGACAAAACCTCGCAATAGCATCTCAGGATGTTACGGGTACACAACTCCGACCTGAAATCTCCCAGGGCACAAATTACATGTCCTCCCAAAGCAATGTCTCGAAAGAGCATCCCAGGTTGTTACGGGTACACAACTCCGACCTATAGGATCTCCCAGACATGCTCATCTGCACAACTTGATCCACGGCCACAAAGTATCATCCTGATACTCACCATACATCACCCTGATGTACACATGATCATCCTAATCATCATCACTGCAACATCCTGCTACATGTCATCTGGAGAAGCTTGTCATCCACGATCATCCTGATCATACAATGCATCCACCTGATGCATACCAAGTATCTACCTGATACATATCATCATACATGATCTACCTGATCATATAATGTATCCACCTGATACATACACAAATACATGATCCACACAATGTATCCACCTGATACATATCAACATACATGATCTCAATATCCACCTGATACATATACAGATACATGGTCCAAGCATCCAACATGATGCATATACAAAATACATACAAATGATCCCACTGATTATATCCAACATCCAACATGATGCATACATACATAAATGATTCAACTGATCATATCCAACATCCAACATGACGCATATATACATAAATGATCCAACTGATCATAACAAACATCCAACATGATGCATATACATATACAGAGTAGTAACTGGAGCATCGTCCTGATACTCATCATCCATGATCCTCCTGATCATCATAGCATCGTCCTCTTCAGATCATCTCATCGTCCACGAAGCACAGCCCAGATGCACATCATCCAGCACTTACACCACCGACATGGGAGAACACATCTACCACCATTCGAGGAAGGCTCCAGACCTTACTTTTTCACCATGGGAAAACACATCTACCACCATGTGAAAAATGGCTCAGCAATTACATCACGAACAAGGGAGAACACATCAACCATGTCAAAAAAGCTCATATGCATCTGCATCTTCCGGACTCATCACTTCCCTTTGGAAGGAACCTCGATCTGAAGTGCACCAAGCCTCTCTCTGAAGTATTCAAACTGTGCTCTGGCCAACGGCTTGGTCAATACATCTGCAACCTGCTCATCTGTCGAAACATACTCTACTTCGGCTGTACTCAGTGCTATGCAGGACTGCTTCCTGCTAAACCAAGAGATCACACTTGATCCCTATCTGCAACACTGCCTACCCAATCTGAATCAACATAACCCTACAGGTTAAACTTTTGATTCGCATCATACTTGAGCCCATAATCAACTGTACCCTTCAGGTACCTCAGAATATGCTTTACAACAACCAGGTGAACACTCCTCGGATCCGTCAGGAACTGGCTCAATGTGTTCACCGCAAAGCAAATATCCGGTCTTGTGTTTGTCAGGTACATCAAGGACCCAATCATCTGACGATACATAGTGATATCAACCGGCTCAGATGAAGCATCACACAGAAGCTTCAGGTTCGATGCCATAGGTGTGGCTATAGCCTTGCAGTCCATCATCTCGAACCTCTTCAGGATCTCTACTGCATACTTCCCTTGTCCAAGGAAGATTCCATCTGCACTCTGCCACACCTTCATGCCAAAAACAAATAGTGCATCATCCCCAAGTTCTTCAACTCGAACTTGGCAGCAAGCTTCCACTGCATGTCGGCAATCAATCTATCATCACCTGTTACAAACAGGTCATCCATATACAAAAGTAGTATCACTGGATTGCCTTCCTCAACCTTGTAGTAAAGGTTGGAATCCGCTTTACTCTTGGTAAAGCCCAAACTGAATAGAAAGCTGTCTATCCTACCATACCAAGTTCTGCACATATATGACTCCCTGTCATGTGTCTCAGAACCAAGTAGCTGCACCACATACACTTCTTCTTCAACTACACCAATCAAGAAAGTGTATCTTCCTCTTCATCACTGCAGCGAGAGCAAGTACTGATTTAATGGAAGTGTATCTGGCTACAAAAGCAAAAGTCTCTATGCTACCACCTGCAGCATGCTTGATCTTGTAGATCCTCTTGGAAGTCACTACAAACTCCCCTTCAAGTCTTGGAACTGCATCTCAAACATCTTCATGATCGACTGATACTCCTCGATCATGGCATTCTTCCCAGATCCTGGGAACTTCAATATCTTCAATATTTTCAATAGATAACTTTGTTGCTGAACAAATGTTGTAGTCCTTCTTTTGTAGGTGATGGTATACGATCTTTCCTACACAACAAGTTAAATTGCATGATTAGAAAACATCTCATAGTTTTCAGAACAAATTCTTACACATAAATAAATATGTCATACAGTCATGCAATTATCTTAGCCAATGCTTCAATACAACATTTATCCATATTCCGTAACTTTCTAGATGCCTTCCAATCTCTACCAGAACATTGTTAAGAGTGTGCACAACTCCTAACATGTCAGCAAAGAGGTTTCATTGTAGATAAGTAGCAATGGAATGTTGTACAGTGCCATAGGCCACTTACCCATGTATATTAGTAGTATATTGTTCATCAATGCAACTATTCTAATATGCATAATACACAACCTAATTCTAGGGACATAAGCATATACATCATTGAATAACATTATGTAAGAAATGACAATTCAAATACTTATCTTTGTTTGGTTGTTGGGTGGACTCCCTCTGAATCTTTGCAACTCCATTCTGATGTGGATTGTGAAAAGTGGTCAACTCCCTCTGAATATCTGCATCCTTGCAGAAACTACTAAAGTGTGCTCATTTGCTTTCTTGCAGGAACAACTGGAGTGTGCTCCCTCTTGATCTTTGCTTCCTGGATTACCTGTCCTTGAACTTATATCCATCCTTAATCATTATGCATGCTTATTATTATCATCATTGTGTTATCCTTGAGGTCTCATACATAATCACACATTTATTAGTATAATCTTAATACTATCAAAACACAATAATCTTAAACATGTATAGTCATGATCATTCACAGATAATAAACATTAGTATTCAAGGTTTCAGGGAAGTCTTTTTTTACTCATGCATATTCTTATTTGATCATAGGTCTCTTCTGATTAGTTAAATCATCAATACATAAACCCGTAATTACTCAAACCTATACCTTCATAATTCTTCTGGTTAGTCATATCATCAATTATGGTAAGAAACATAGTATGCATACAACCATGACTATTCAAACCTATGACTTCATGAATAATCATTATCAACAACACAACAATATAAGATCCTAACACAAGGTAGGATTCTAGCTTGATATAGGAAAAACATACCTGGATTAACATTCATGCTAGTTATGTCTAACATACCCGCATAATGTCTTCTGGTTCTCTTCAGTGACTTGTGCTAGTAACCTGTATGTCTCATAAGTTAACCATTGTAGAACCAAGTTCTACATACCTCGTAAGTAGATCTTCTATGTGATCCATGACAATGGATGAATCTTTGTCTTCATGTCACCATGATCATATGTTTTTGAAGTAGAACATGATTTGTCTTTCTTGATGTACCTTTTATGTTAGCAGACAACATAAACCTCATACAACACCATAATGCATTAGTACAATCATAAGTGTCAACACCCTAATCAATGAATATCTTCTATCACGCATTCATAATTTTGTTAAGGTGATACGACAAATCTAAAATCAAGATTGTACTAACCGTAATAACATGAAGACAAACATACCATAAACTTAATCATGAACAAATCTCGAAACATGCCTCGATGAGTCATACCTGTCGAAATCGCTTGTAATCTTCTTATGTAAGGCCTTAGCCTCATCTCCCTCTAAAACAGGAACTTCTTCACTTATGCAGGTGACCAATCCATCTTCTTCTAGGATTAACCCAATCCACTTGATTTACAAGAACTGGACCTAGACCTGGATTAAGGTTTGTCAAAGAAACCCCAAAAATTCAAACTTTGAATTTCAAACTTCCGAAATGATAGAAATATGCGCCTTGATGAGTTGATCAAGCTGGTATATTCAAAATTTGAAAACTACAAAGTTTCATTCCTCAATTTTGCCTTTGAAACTTTCGGATTCACTAGACGTGACTCCGAACTAGGGTTTGATGAAGCCCACTCTTCTGCCCAATCAAAAGGTTTGATCCAAAGCTCTAAACTTCTATTTTTCTGAGGAGCTTCCAGCCATGGTCACAGATTTCAAAAATTCTCATTTTTGCAGAAGCCCTAATTTTCCACTTTTCCAATCAAAGTCTCGAACTAGGGTCTGATCAAGCCCGTTCTTCTGCCCAACCAAAAATTCTGAACTTGGTCTCTAAATTTATATTTTGATGAGTGGCATTCAGCCGTAGTCTCCGATTACAAAAATTCCAACTTTCTCCGAAACCCTAAATTCTAGAAGCCATGAATGAAGGTGCTCAAAAATAATTATGTTATGACAGAAATATGTACTTGATTGTTTATGGTGTAACTCTGAACTTTTCGATCCACAGGGTCTGAAAATTTTTCCTAAGATAGCCCAACCTGCCATCTTTCCATCCCGATAGGTCTGACCTCAATTGGATTCTCTGAGAGAGAGTTATGCCAAGTGTCGCAACATGACCTGTTTATGGGATAAAACAGGAGAGCGAACTTGTACGGCGTGCCACGTGTCACTGGTTCAACTTCAGCCTCTGAAAATTTTTCCTGAGATAGTACAGTCTGTGTACTACCTGTCACTTTTTACGAAATTTCATTTGGAGCTTTCCAGCCCAAGTTATGACCTTTTTGCCAAGGTCACCTATTTATGACGGAGATCTGGAAGAGGCAAAAACCCTATATTGTACAAATCATAATTCACAAAGTACAACAAATTAGAAGTTGTCCTTTGGACACAAGGTACATGGAATCTGATCTTCGACCTGTAAAAGTTTCAGATCCGAAAACTTCGCCAAAATGGATTTATAGCGAACGTTCTACGATGACTAGTTTTTGCTATATCAAACCCTAGCATCGTAAGTGCAACAAGTGTCATACATGCCATATCATGCATTCTTTCAGGCTAGCTCTGATACCATGTTAAATTTTCAGAATTTATTTCAATCTGATCTAGGATCTTAACTGAGAGAACAACATGTACAGCAAATCTATAGCATATCAATCATGGACACAATAATGCAAGCACACAAGAAACACAGAGTTTACTTAGGGAAAACCATAAAGGTGAAAAACCCCAATAACTTCCTCAGAGATAGATAGAGCAATGATACAACCAGAATACAAGAGATAGTCTTCTCCTAGCAGCAGAGCCTCCTCCTCATAAGTGCGCCACTTTCCGAATGAGAGAAGTGTGTGAATGAATGATCAAATAGAGATCTCCCGATCTCTATTTATACTTGTTCTGTCCTACCCAATAAACTAATGGGGCCTACATGTCTATCTTAACCCATGGTTAACTTAATCCAGGCCGACCCCACACTTGGTGGTCTAATAACCCTTTGACCCACATGGCCGACCCCCAATAGGGTGGTCTAATAACCCTTCGACCCACATGACTTATACAAGGCCGACCCCAACAAGGTGGTCTAATAGCCCATCAAATATAAGTTATGACACTTACAATATAAATGACGACACTTATGTATAGAGGAATAATAACATCTCTATAGGAATACAAACACTTCTGTATAGAGGAATAATGCCATCTATATAGGAGTACAAAATACATATATGAAATACATGGGTGAAATACATTTCGAAGTTACATATACATTAACACCTTCTTGGTGCTACATTGCTTGAGGGGTTTCCATCCATTATCCTTCTACTTTTTGTTGTCGCATCATCTAAACTGATAGAAGTACTTATGTTGTTTTTGCTATTTTCACTGTTGCTTCTGCTACTCTGTTCCTGCTCCTTTTCTTGTGGTTGTTCCACTTCCTGCTCTTGAACTATGGGATTTAATTTCACATATTCATCATTGTTAGTAGGAATATGTCCTTGGTCAACTTTATCACTTGTATCTGCATGTTCATGGAACACTACATCTCTGCTTGCAATTAACTTATGAGAGCTAGGATGAAACAGCTTATAAGCTTTATGATCATTATAATATCCAACAAAGACACATTCAAGTGATTTAGCATCTAGTTTCCTCCTATCATCTTTTGGTATGTGGGCAAATGCTTTACAGCCAAAGATTCGTAGATGCTTAACTTGTGGTTTATATCCATTGAGAACCTCAAATGGTGTTTGAAATTCTAATTTCTTTGTGGGACTGATATTTTTCAAATATACAGCAATATTCACAGCTTCAGCCCAAAAACCATTCGAAATGTGCTTACCTTAAAGCATGCTGCGTGCACATTCAACTAGTGTTCTATTCTTTCGCTCTGCTATCCCATTTTGCTGAGGAGTGTGCGATACTGTAAACTGTTGTTGGATACCATTCTCCTTAGAGTATTTCTTGAAAGCTCTAGACACGTATTCACCACCGTTGTCTGATCTGAGGATTTTAATGCATTTTTCTATCTGCTTTTCGATCATGGTTCTGAATTCCTTAAAGTATTCAAAGACATATCATTTCTTTCTTATGAAATTGACCCATGTATATCTAGATCTGTCATCAACAAATATTAGAAAATATTGTGCACCACCTAATGATCTAGTTTGCATAGGTCCACATATATTTGTATGGATTAACTCAAGCAGATCAGTTTGTCTCTTCTCTTGATGTATCGGGAATTCATCTCGATGTTGTTTGCCAAGTGCACAAGCACTACATTCTAAATGTGCATTCTTTATTACAGGCAGACCTTCAACCATAGATTTATTCTGAAGCAGTATAAGATCATGATGGTTACTGTGGCCATACCTTTGATGCTAGAGTTCCTCTGTGATGAGGATGGTGTATGCCAGTGCTAGGTGACTGTCTTTGCTTACATCCAGCTTATATAATCCTCCACATCTTGAACCTGTAGCAACAGTCTTGTAGTGGTCTCAAATGTCTTTAATATAACACTAATACTTGCCAAATTCTACCTTTAGGTCATTCTCGGTTATGGTTGAAACAGAGATTAAATTCTTTTTAATACCAGGCACATACATGACATTATGTATCTGTTTCAATTCACCATTAGATAATTTCACATCTACTATTCCATAACCTTGCACTTTGTGTGACCTATTATCACCTAAATAGATATGAGTGCCATCAAGTTTCTCATTGTATTCATCGAACCATTCTCTCCTACAAGACATGTGTGCAGATGCCCCTAAGGCTATGAACCATGCATTTTGATCATCTATCTCAGCTGACAGAGCATCCTCAGAAATAAACAATCTCAGATTTCTAAATTCATTAATTTCAGGAGTGTCTGTGTTTGCAAAATTCCCATTGTCAATTGCATTGTGACTTCCATTGTAGTATTTATTTCTATGATTTTTCTTCTGATAATGATTTCTATTGAGGTGTCTTGGTTTGCCCCAATAATGACCATCTACATTATTTCTATCAACATCAGTCTGAGCCATACCTTTATGTTTTGAGTGAAATTTGCCTCTGTCTCCATTCCATGATTTGCTCAATGGTTTGCCTCTGTCTCCATTCCATGGTTTGCCTCTGTGCGTATATCGACCTCTTGCCATCAGTGCGAGCTCTGAACCTTGAGCATCCAGGTCATAATTCTTCATCCTTTCTTCTTCTTGAAGGAGAATACTTGTGAGTTCTACAAAATTTGGGGGTTTTTCTCTCGCTGCAAGTGCTGAAATAAACACTTTGTAATCTGGCAGTAAACCTTTTAGAGCGATAGTTACTTGATCAGTACTATCTACTGCTTCACCTATCGCTGCCAAGTTATCACTTAAATCTTTGATGCGAGAAATAAACTTACTTACCCCTTCATTTGTTTCCATCTTGATTGACAACAGTTTGGTCTTTAGAAACAATATCCAATTTGCATCAGTTGTTTCATATAGGCTTTTGAGCATGTCCCATGTCTTCTTGGACGTGTCACAGTTTCTGATGTGAAGAATTATCTTATCTTGCACAGACATTCACAGTGTCACCTTGGCTTTGGCTTCCCTCTTGTTCCAATCTGCAAGTAACGCAAGATCTGTGGGCTTCAGCTCAGTACCATTCACAATTGTCCAACCACCGAATAATTCAAGAACAGTCTGCAACTTGAATTTCCAATTGATGTAGTTCTCTCCATGCAATTTGGAGGGCTCATTGATGTATGTATCAGCCAGCGGTTGTTGGGCGGCCATTTCACCTGATTTCTAAAGGTGAAAAAACAAAATCAATTAGCAAAAAAAATATTTTCAGAAAATAGGCAATCAGTGCATTACTTCATTTGCAGGCTGCGCCAAGAGGCCGCGCCGGCTGAAGACTATGTGAGGGACCCCTTCTCGGCGTTGTCTGTCTTCTCACGGTGGTGGCAGCGTTCACAAACTGGGTGGTAGCAGGACTTCACGGCGGACGACGGGCAGACTTCCTTTTTTGGGATGGGCGAGCAGGACGATTGGGTGAAGAGGGGCAGTGATCACTTGCTGCATTCTCCAGGAGGGGCGAGCTCCTACGCTGCAACTGGGCAGCGTTAACCCTTCTCTTCACGCTGAATAGCCTCAACACAAGTCCACGGGCAGCTTCACATTCACATTCACGAGCAGCTCCAGCGTTCAGCTCCAACAGGCTGTTCTTCACGGTGATCTCCACGGGAGCGGCTCCTCTCCACACGCTCTCACAACCCATCTCTCAGGCTCAATACGACAGCTGCAAAAAAAAATTCTGATTCGTTCATCAATTACGCCCAGCCTCTCAGCTTCTCACAACGATCAACACACAAGCTCTAATACCAAATAAGAATATAGAAGGCAAACAGAGCAGAGCTCATAGGCTCGCTTACACAAGGAATGGTCAAACCAATTCAATTAATCAATGTGAACAAATTACAATATATAGATGCGGCTTACAATAACAAACCAAATCCTAGATCCATAAGATGTGGATCTCAAACTAACAAAGGATAATACACATCAACTCAATCTAACATAATACGCCTAGCATTTCTACATTATTCCAACACTATGAGTGGACCGTGTTGGTTGTAGACTCTGATTTGGCCGATTTCATCAAGAGATTGAATGAACCATGTATTTGAAAGACATCCTACTAGACCGGCAATTACAGCAGTTAGGTACCCATGCATTTTGATGGATGGTTGTTGACAAGATATAAATTTTGCTGATCATGAGGTCTTCAAATCGCAATGGAGCAATTGATGCATCAAATTGGTGAAAGAAGCCAATGAAGACCTGACCTGATGGAGAATGAGACGAGTACTCGTTAAGAAAGAGTGTTGGAATTAATAACTTGTCTGAAGTTGTGATTCATGAGAATATTGTGGTTTGATATTATATTTGGTCATTGGAGGTTGTTTTATTTTGTAAGTAAATACTCAGGGATTTGAACTTGTGACCTTCCATTTACAACTTCGCATTTCATTTACTCATTACCAATTGTTCTAACCCCATGGGAATTGTTAGGAGGCTGTTAAATTTACTCGGATTTGAGAGATTCTCTCCAACTAGTTTTCCTATTTTGTGAGTGGTTGGAATATTCCCTCAACAGTTTATTAGTTTGTTTAAGATAGCATAACATTGCTTGACATAATAAAAAACTCAAGCATATACTTTTGGTTTGTGTGAGGAAGCATGTCTACTCTCCCATTTTCTATCCCGGACTTGGCTTGAGAGATCAGAACTCAAGGCATTTCGGTGCATACCATTATTGGTCAAGTGGAATAGCCAGAAACTTTTTGAGGAGAAACAGTTGCAGACTTTCCAGGTAGTTAGGTTACCACACTTGTCCAGTATTAGTATATTACACGGAAGTCACAGGGACGAGGGTGGTGGGGGAACTATTGGTGGATAAGAAATGTTGTTTGAGTTTTTTCTATGGGGCATGTCAAGCCCCGGAACAGGTCTACAGTATTGGAGGTTTAATATTTTTCTTAGATGATCACTCTGTTTCTTAAAACCAACTGCTCTAAAGGCTCAAATACCCTCGCAGAATTCTTGGCATTAAGGACTTAAATTGGCGAAGGATTTGGGGGTTCAGGATCTACAGGCCTCTGGAGATTCGGCAATTGCAGTCAAGTGGAGGCAGGGGGTTGAAAAATATTAATCTTCAGCATTTTGGTTCTCATCTCAAAGAGAATGCATGAGCATACAACAAACCAACTGGAGACAATCTGTCTAAAGGTGGACTTTTACTGCCACGGGGGACTTATCATATATCTGCACACTCGAGAAGGAAAAGTGCAGGAGAAAAGAGACACTTGATTATTTCTGATTAGGCACTTTTCAGTCATATATTTGATGTCTGTAATTAAAGGGGATATTATACAGCAAAACATTATATGGTAGAATTGATAAAAAAATACGGAGATAGTATATCTCATTTCTTGAAAAATGAGACAAGGACTAGTAAAATAGTCCATCACTGTGCCGTGCCACAAGCACCTGAGAAATGTGTTTTTACCATGCCACAAGCACATGAGAAATGTGTTTTGATTCCCTTATCTGGTAATGAAATGGGACTTCCCTTTTCTGGTAATGAAATGAGACTTTTTTTCTTTGAAAACAAAAAACTTACTCTATACAAATCCCTGACAAACAAATATTTGACCAAGAATATGCTCACGCAATGCTCATTTACAATTACATCCCAGTCTGATTTGAAATAAACAAATAAATACAGAAGCAGAAAATCTGATTTGAAATAAACAAACAAATACAGATGCAGAAAATCAAAGCATGCAAATGCATCGATACATGCTCCATTATACTAACGAATATTCAAAGAACATCTTTATTTGAAGATTTTGAAAGACAACCTTTTAGACAATAAGGACTTCAAAATCTTAACTTTATTTGAGACAGTTGATGAACTCACAACAGAACGTAGTCGCTAATAGGCTCTCAAAGGAGAGTCAACAGATTGATGCTGGAGTTTTGAAGATCGAGGAATCTCTGGATGGTGTTCTAACATCGTCCTCTCAGCTTGTATATTTATGTCATATTGTTGATGTAGAGTTGCAGGAAAGCAGTATCTCAAAGGACAGTCAACAGATTGATGCTCGAGTTTTGAAGATCAAGGAATCTCTGGATGGTGTTCTCACATCGTCCCCTCAGCATGTATGTTTATGTCATATTGTTGATGTAGAGTTACAGGAAAGCAGTTCATACTGCTGTTCATATTTTTGGAGGGTCAAACTGTTTTTTATTTTACTGTTTTTAAACCATTCAGATCTGTATAAGGTCCAGAAGACTGGACTCAGCATTCAAAGGAGCAGTAAGGAATAAGTACCACCTTTTGAGGTTGGAAGAAATATTTTGAAATGCTCATTTTGTGTTGAAGTCAGTAAAGGAGTAAGTACCACCTTTTGAGGTTGGAAGAAATTTTTTGAAATGCTCATTTTGGGTTGAAATCGGTAAAGGTCTGAGCCGTCAATGCTAATATAGTTTTATGTGTCCTTTTGACACCTTGAGAATGTAAATTTCCATTCTGCTATGAATAATAGGAGTTATGTTTTTTTCAGTCCATTCTGCTATGAGTAGAAGTTACGATTTTTTCAGCCGCAAGGGGTAGTTTAGTTGGTTGGAGTCCAAGTCCAAAGACTTGATATCAAGGTTGGAGGTTCAATTCTCACGAATCCAACCCTCCTGGTCCTTCAGGGTTAGGCTCCCAAAACTGGAGCCGATAGGGCAAGGCCCCTTCGGATGGGCCCCCTAGAATTGTTACTGTGGATGTAGTGAGCCCCAGCCACAATTGCTGAGGCTGCGAACCATGCGAAAGGAAAAACAAAATTACAATTTTTTCCAAAAAACAAAAAAAGATATCCAAAGAAACAAAAAAGAGAGAATCATCCAAAGAAACTAAGGTGATAATAGGCAAGAACAAGCTTCATCAGAAATATAACCATTACTAAAACTAATCTTTTATCAAAACTATGACCATGCCATTTTTCCTGTTGTAGTGGCACTGCTTTGACTATATTTTCATTACTTTCTCTAAGTTCCATGTTCCTAGAAACATGCATGTATATCTATGCAATGTGTGTGAGTTGGAGTGGCCAGCAAAGCAAAAACACTAAATAGTAATAATACTCTGGTAATAGAGAAAGAGGCCAACCATATTCTAATTCATTAAAGTAGACTTTCAGCATTAATTATATATATATATATAGATGTCAAGATAAGCTATTTCTAGTTGCAAAAGCCATTAAAGTAGACTTTATTTTATATATATATATATATATATATATATCAACATGCAAGCAGATTAGGCGGCTATTTCTAGTTGCAAAAACCAACTTAAAATGGATGAACTACCCCCGTTAAAACAAACAGACAAATTTTATTTCAGTTAGACATTTGTAATGGATTATGATTTATAATTCCTTGATAAGAGATGGGTTTCGAACTTTATTGTGATTACACTTGCCATTTAAAACTGGGCTAAAACACTAAGCATTTCATACTCAAGATAGCTGCTTTTATGATAAAAAAAGAAATTGTTTGATAATAATGCCTCCAAGCCAAACCCCTGTTTGGCTGTTTGGTTTGGAAGCACCCAAGTAAACCAATGCTTGTTCGGCTGTGGTTTAAAGGTACCCCAGATTAATACATATTAATCTTGATAATAGAGGGTGCTATCTCAATGACATAGCATCTGTAACAGGAGGTTGGTGGTTAAAACCTACTGTTCTCTGCCATAAATCTGATGTTATTTTATTTTATTTTATTTTTAAGAAAATTATTTAAGCTCAGATGTTATTGTAGTTTATTTTTAAGAAAATTATTTAAACTGATTTAGCATAAATAAGAAAATTATTTAAGCTGATTTAGCTCAAATGGCTGAGCAACTCCCTTGTGAAGGGTAGGTTGTGGGTTCACTTCCTACAATCAACAGCAGTAAGGGATGGACCAGATCACACAGCGACAATATAGACATCCATATATTGTTTAGCCCTATAGCAAAGTTGATGACCCTGCTTGGAAACATGTACTCACGACAAAGTTTTAGGCCTCGTATTAGGCATTGGACATCCTTGAAGCAGAAGCTTAAAAAAGAAAACAAGATATACAAGGGATGGGAAAGGGGACTATTACTGTGACGTCACTATTGCATTGAAATTTGATGCACTGCACTTCAGAATAGAGGTTATTTAAAATCACAAGACAAAATTTTCTTATGTTCTATTCAGCCCTTGACGAGATAATAGCATAACAATTTGATTTTATTGAATTTCAATCTTAATATCTTGAATCCAAATTTTTACATTAATGCCACGTTAATAAATCTATGGGCAACATTTTCAACTTACTGTAAGATTCATAGTGGAAGTACTAAAAATAAGCATCCGCAAGATGACTAAATATGTTAAAAATAAAGATACGCATTTTTCCCACCAGAAAGTTAGTGCTAAAAAAAGGAGCACGCCATTCATAACTTTGAGGGCTTTGGGAAAATATCAGGAGTAAACTTCTGTGCTGCACTCATACTCCCCTTAATCTTCATCTTACCCCTGCACACAATGAGAAAGCAAGTTCCTTAACATTGTTGAGAAAAAATCACCAGATTTTGCAGCTCCTTATAACAGATCCACTAAACACAGAAAAGTTCAGAACTTCGGGTATCTTCAGATAACAAGAACTCGACTGAAGTTATCTCACATAAATACCGTTGCAAAATGCAGCAAGGATAACAGGTTGTCAATAGTAAAAGAGGAATACAATATTGTGCACTGCTCTCAATGAACTGGCAAATTATATGTTATTGCTTTTAAATCTATAAAGGGCACACAGCTTGCAAGAAGTCAGAATTGTTATTAAAACTCATACCTCATAAAGGCCATCTGAGGGTTCATCTTGCCCGTAACCACAGCAAGGAAATCATTGTCCACAAAGGAAAATGTTGCATCTGGCTTTCCTTCATATGGTCCTACAAAATACAAATTTGAAATACATGGTTAATTGCATATAAAAATTACACAGACTAGAATTCAAATACAATCCCCTCATGGAGAAACGTAATCCATTTCAAGGTTCACAAATGAATGAACACAATAAACAGCATAAGCTCATACCTTTAGTGACTTTGCCATTCTTGAGGTCCACAACGAACACCTCCTCATTTATTCCAATTTTCTGATTGCCCAGTCAAATAAGGCAGTAAATAACTTAATATCACTTAAAAATCATGCATATAGTGAATTTTGTAGGATTTAAACGGTCTGAACCCAACTGAAATAATTCCATGTATAAGCATGCGACACGACCAGTAGGGAGAAGAATGCATGACACCTGCTAAATCTGTTTTCCCAAATAGAAGGTTGACATTAATTTTATTAAGCATGCATAACAGGTGAGCATTCATACCACAAGCAAATATTATACATAACAAATGATAGACGGTCTGGACTCTGTACACACTGAATAAAGAAGAAAACTGTGCATGACAGATCCAAATAAGGAAGGGCAGAAAATGGCTACATGAGTGATCCTAACAGCAAAGGACAGCATTTAAAGTTTCAAGCAAACAATGGGATAAAAGAGCTCACCAACATAAAATTTAGGTTCATTATATGACATTACATTCCCCTGCTTCTGAAAATTAACTTTATGATTTTTCCATGTCTTGTTCAGTCTGCTCAATTTGTTGTTATGTTTGAGCATGAAAACTAAGCAACAGTATGATTCCAGCAAGCAACTGGAGACATATATGACTTTACATCCCTTGATTTCTGAATTTCAACTTGATTGTAATTGGTATTTTTGGTTAAAACTGTGTAATGTATTTATACTCCCAACATGTTTCAGGTGAACACTTCACCCATCATCAGGGGAGGAAAACATAAGATAGAGAACATATGTTGCAAATGGCAAGGAGGAGGATGTATAAAAAAGACCAGGAGAATTCAGGAACTCTAGAACTTTTTACCTGTAGATATTGGTTGTTAACCAAAGAAGAAGAAAGGGAAAAAACAATTTAACATAGAAAGCATATGTTGCGAATGGCGGCGAAGGAGGATATATAAAATGGATCAGGAGAACAAGAACTGGAGAGCTTTTCTGTCGTGATCTTAATTGTATATCCTCATCCCCTGCCATTTGCAACATATGCTCTCTATCTTTCATTCTGCTCCACTAATGGGGGATGAAGTGTTCACCTGACATGCGTTGGGCATACAAATGCATTACACAGTTTTAACCCCAAAAACCAGGGACAATATGTCTAGCCATGAAAGCCTAGATTCTAAGAAATCAACTTGATGCTTGCATCATGTCTTGCCATTTTTATGCTATTATACGAGCTTAAAAACTAATCAAAAGTATAATTCCAGCTAAACATTTGAGGATTCACAGCAACTGCTCCAAATACAGAAAATATTGGCAAAGCTTCTAACAAACCCAAACCCAATGTGAATTAATAGAAACTGCTCCAAACAAAAAAAGACACAGATTTTCTGACTGCCCCAAACCAAAGGAGGATTCACATTCATCTCCATACACAAGAAGAGTAAATAAGGTAATAAGTTTTCTGTTTTCTTAGATTTGAACAGCAGGTCTTGTGTCACAATTATAAATATAAGGCCACAACTTGTGCCATCTTCACAAAGTCTTTTATGTGCAGTGGTTCATCTCGATGCTTTGTTGTTAAATTCCCCTTATAAGCTGTTGGTATGTTATCGGCACAATGCATGCTTTTTGCAGCATTGAAACACAAAAACCTACATATATGATAGAGGTATAGCATACCTTTTTCAACACATGCAAAAGTAAGACTGAGGTCTATCAACAAATAGATTTGCATGGAGCAGACAGTTGCAACGGCTAAATAGAGAGATCTAACCTGCTGATGCACAGCTGCACTAGAACATGAATGAAGAATAGGTAAAAGAGATACGTTTCAAACCCAAGTCATGCCAAATCAAGATTACACATTCACGAGAATTTATACTAACCATGTTTGAATAATGAAACAGAAAGCCTACCTAACCGCAGCCTTTGTTACCAGAAGTGGGAAACAGGTAATGGAACACGAAACAAGGGTAGCTGGTTTGGGGGGATAAGAAACATGAACCCACCTCCCATCACAGTGTATATTATGAATGGGAATGGGACTAGGAAAAGGGCCAAGACGTAAGAGGATTCCCTGGTCCGGTTATGTGGCAAAATAGATCCCATCCCTCAACCAATAAAGTTCCGCTCCACAAAATTCAATATAAATCAACAAAAAGTGAAATATATATTTGAAATAAAAAAAAATGTTCACCAGTAGAATTGACCCAACCTGAGACAAGGTTTCTTTGTGCACACCATATAATTTTGGGGCTATTAAATTTGGTCCATCAACACACCCATGAATCACCCTAGCAGCGCAGTGATAATGACAAAAAAATGTTTATACTCATGACTATAGATCACAAAGCTGCAGATTCCTCCATCTAAACCTTGAAAATAAACCAATACTAACATTCCCTACCTCAATAAAAAAATAAAAAACCTAGATAATTAAACACTGAAATAAATAAATACTAGGAAAACAGAAAAGGCAAAAAAAGGATAAAACATATATACTATCAAATGGATAGAAACCAGTTCATCCAACAAGCTGATTCGACATAGTCAAATCCATCCTAGCTCTGGAATCACATTGAAAAGAAAACCAAACAATTTTACTATTTTCCATTTATTGAATTTTTTCCGAGACATTATTTCTTCCCACTAGTAAACCAATCATTTTTTTTATAAAAAAATTATCCTATGAGAACGATGAGAGACTAATACAGTGCTGAGAGCCGGGCAAATTGAAATACTAATAATCATAATAGCGATTGAAAAACATTAATTTACGGAACCATGACAGGAAGGGCAACAAAACAACCGTCTAGAAATTGCAAATTAAACAACGAAGCTCTGAACATCAATAAACCCAACAAAAAATAAGAAAGAATTTTTTTTTTTATTTCTGACCTTCGGTGAAATGTTGAGCTGATAGACAAGGCCGATCTTCTTCTTGAGATCTTGGGCAGCATCTGTTGCAAGGTGCTTCTTTGCCTGCTCCAACACAACAGCTGACTTGAGTTTCGAACCTGCGCCCAAGCTCTCCTCGGATTCCGCCATTGATTGATCAAAGTGTAACAACCCCTTCTGCGATTGGAAAAGTCCGAACTACTGAGGCCAATTTAGGTGCAATTATGCTTTGAAGGGCAGATATAGGCAGAGGTCGGTTGGGATTTTATAGCAAGCAACTATCCCTCTTGCCTGTCATTATTATTATGAGGTTTCCTTCCTACTCTAATTATAGAACCGGATGTCAGCACAGCAGGAATACAGGTAAAGGTTGTTGTCATGAACACGCATGGTCAGGTAGGGTGAGCATTCCAACGTGATGAGATCCCCGTTACCTAGACCTATGTAGGTGTTAAACAAAGTCTTGTCTATATTTTGGAATTTGAGATCCCCATTACCTAGACGTATGTAGGTGTTATACAAATTCTGGTCTATATTTTAGAATTGGGGTGGAGTAGCAACCTACGTAGGTGTTATATAAATTCTGGTCTATATTTTAGAATTGGGATGGAGGAGCAAGTATATTTTTGGTGTTATATAAATTCTGGTCTATATTTTAGAATTGGGATGGAGTAGCAAGTATATTTTTCCTAAATTGTTGGAAAATTTAAGTAAAAGAAAACTAATAATACAAGTTAAATTATTGTACTAATTACAAAAAATTAGAATCCAAATGGAAATTTTTATAAAATATAAAAACTTTCATATTAATAAAAAAATTAAGTTTCTTCACTTTTTAAACACAATTTTATGCTTAATAAATATACAAATGTTAAATGCATTGATTATTTATTTTAAGATTGTAAAAACTATTTATATAATCAAAATTAATTATTTTTATATGTATGGATCACCAATTTCAATATATTGATCCATTTGTATGATTAGAATCTACAATTTCAAAAGATTAATGGATGCAAATGGGTAGATTCAATATTGTTGATTATGTTTGTGTGATCATAATCACCAATTTTAGTATATAAATCAAAATTATATATAGATCATTGAAAATGAATAATTTCAATAGAACAAATTTATAAATAATTTTAACGACAAAACCAAATCATAAAATAAAATTATAAATAATTTCAAAAGAAACAAATCATTAATCTATTAATATAGGTTAAATCCAAATTAACCTATCACCATATTCTAAATCCAAATTGTTTTAAAAAAATTAATTAAAAGGAATTCCCACCACTTAAAACAATTAAATAAGTGGTAATTGATGCTAATGCAAATGCATGGATATTTGGACACTTTAAGTAAAAGAAGGCTCATGATACAAGTAAACTTCTTAACAAATTCAACACCATCAAAAACTCCTTGGGCACCCAAAATTTAAATGTATTGATTACTTAATTTGAGATTGTAAAAACTATTTATTGCACTACATTCTACAGCCCAGTAGGGGAAGATGTGTAACTCTTTCCGTGCTCACATATGTCTTTTTTACAGCCAGTAGGGGGAGATGTGTAACTCCTTCCGTGCTCACATGTGTCTTTTTTTTTAAATAAAATATTATTACAAATAACATGTCGGCTATTTAAAAAATTTACAACTCTATATATATATATATATAAACTCAACATTTGCACTTTAAAAAGGGGTTTGCACTTCCAAAGATTTTATCTCTCTAGCTGCTTGGTAGATCCCCTTTAAAATGGATCTATGCTCGTATAATCAAAATCAATGATTTTTGTAGATTTAGATCATCAATTTAAACATATTGATCCATTTGTATGATTAGAATCTACAATTTCAAAATATTTGTGGAGGCAAATGATGAATTCAATATTGTTGAATCCAGTTGTATGATTATAATCAACAAATTTAACATATGAATCAAAAATATATGTAGATAATTGAGAATAGACAATTTTAATTAAACAAATTTATAAATAATTTCAATGAAAAAAGAAATCATAAAATAAATTATAAATTATAGAGCATAAGTTAAATCTAAATTAACCTATTACCATACTCTAAATCCAAATTGTTATAAAATCTTTAATTAAAAAGAATTTCAATCACTTAACTTCTCCAACATGAATTAAACTTTTACTATTCATCTCTTTTCTACATGCATCTTCCCTGTCATTTTACCTATTCCTTATATTTTGTAAATACATCTTCATTTATAAGAATAAAGATGAAAATGAGACTTTTAGCCAGTGTCATACTAATCACATGTGCTAATAAGCATTTAGATTCATGGTATGAGAATGTTTTAGATTAGGTAGTAATTGAATCACATGTGCTAATAAGCATTTAGATTCATGGTATGAGAATGTTTTAGATTTGGTCGTAATTGATGATGCAAGGGATATTATAAAAAGAATTATATATGTTAAATGTAAATAAGTTAAGATGATAATCTTTTACCCATATTTTTGGGGAAGTATAATGAATAGAAGTATAATGAATAGTGAATAACATTTAGATAAAAATGAGAGTTATATATAATTGAATGTATTAATAAAAGAATGTATTAATAAAAGAGAATTTATTTTTAAAAAATTTATTAAATTTAATGTATTTTTAAAATTATTGAAAAATTCCAATCATATTTCAAGGTTATCAAGGTTGTGAAAAAAATCTAACTATTTATGGTTTATTTATTAATAAACCAATAGATTGAAAAATCCAACAATATTTTTAAAATTATTGAAAACATCTAAAAAGATGTAAATAAATCACCAATAGTCAACCAAGTTTAATTTATTAAAACCATAGCTTAAAAAAAACATCAATATTTGTATAGGTCAGTGTATAGGTGTATATACATTGGTTATTATAATGCATAATACAGAGAGTAAATTTCCATTGGCACTAATTACATACTTGATTTAAAAGGGACATTGAGTAAAGAATGCAACATAATCAAACACCTAAATGAAATTTGGATTACTCAACCACTTGAGTTAGCCCATTAAACTAAGGTATAAATGATTTTATGCATTTATACACCTAATAAATAGTTATATGTATTGTGAATTTTTACTTATGTTAAGTATAGATTATTTCCTATACATGATTAAATAACATGAATGGCTTGAATCACCTAGCATCAAATGAGAAAATATTAAAAACTTGTGGATATTAAATTTCAATTAAATATAAAACCTAAGTCCAACCTTGGAAAGCAATAAGTGAGAATAAATTGGAAAGTTGTAAGTGAGAATAAATGAATCATCATTCATGGTTCTACCAAATTAAAATGATGCATTTCAACATCCTCAAAGTATTTCACTTGAATACAAGTACAAATGCTTTATTGCTTCACCTTATTTATTAATCTATCTACCCCATCATTGAAATGTAGAGTTATACATTTTTTTAATGTTGTTATCTACATAGTGGAGGAAGGAGATTTTGAAAACCCTTACAAATATTGAATGGGTCATTATCAATGAATATAATCAAAATATTGTGATATGTGCATATACTTACACCATGATAATTTAGTCTATCAACAAATGTATTTTAATTTGTAATTAATATACATTAAATTATATAATTATCGACCTGGCACATTGTAATAATATGAAACATTGAGATAATGTTAGTTTAATTATCTTGCTAGCATATAAGTGAGGCCTTTGCTAGAGCTACTTGATACTTTCATTAAGAGAAAGAAAACCATGCTTGATCTCCTCTAGATCAATCTACACTAACATGCTTATTAGATGGATAATTAAAATTTGTAAATTCTTAGCTTTATAGAGACTATAATAGAGGCAAGGAAAATTTTTAGGGGCGAAATTTAGCTCATGGGCTATTTTTCCATGTTTTTTTCCAAAAAAAGATTCGTCAATTTGCATTTTTTTAAGCTCTGTTTCGCCCAATTTTGATGGGATAAAATTTTTCACTCTAAAATTGCCAAATTATTATATAAAGTATATAAAATCCTTAGAAATTGAAATATTTTTATAAAAATATCGCTAAATATTTTATAGTTGACATTTTAAGAAGTGGTAAGATTCACCAAGGTTTATACATTTTTAACTAAGTATGGATCCTTAAAATTATCCCTGAATAGAGGACACTTTCTAGTTTCCATATAATCCAGATGCTGAAAAATATAACAAAGGGAATATTGTGCACTATTTAGCTAAAACTTTCTTTGTTAGACAATCGACACATTAAATTGTATCCAAATAAGTTTTAGTCAAAAAATATTCATTGTTCAAAAATCCTCCTAATAAACCAAAAACTCCATATTTCTTTGAAAATGCATAATAGCTATTAACCCTTTAAATGAGACAACCATCCATTTAATACATTTACCTACTAAAACAACACAACCATCCATTGAATGTATCTACCTACTAAAACAACAAAGCTCAACCATTTAAATGAGACAACCATCCATTGAAAGCATTTACCTGCTAAAACAACACAGCCATCTTAATGCATTTACTTATCTAAACAACACAGCCATCCATCCATTAAATGCTTTTACTTATTAAAACAACACAACCATCCATTGAATGCTTACCAAAACAACAAAGCTCGAGAGAAAAAGCAATTATTGTATCTTACAAGTACAAGCAATTATTGTATCACCTTTGATGGTTGTAGTGATGAAGTATGTGGTTGTGTTGATTATGATTTTGCAGGTGACTTGGACAAGAGGAGATCCACTTCAGGTTATGTCTTTACTCTTACAGGTTGAGTTATTAGTTGGATGTCAAAGCTTCAGAATATTGTTGCTTTATCCACTATAGATGCAGAGTACATATCTGGTTCACATGCTTGCAAAGAGGCGATCTAGTTAAAAGGTCTCTTGGTTGAGTTAGGAAAGGTTCATAACACTATAAAAAATTTGTGTGATAGTCAAAGTGCTATTCATTTGGGTAAAAATCCAGCTTATCACAGTAAGACAAAACACATTCCTGTAAAATACCATTTTGTAAGACATGTTATTGATGAAGGTGGAATGGTTCTTGAAAAGGTCCACACTCAAAAGAATAGTGCAGACATGTTCACGAAACCGGTTACTTTAGAGAATCTACAGTGGTGCTTAGCTTCTCTCGGCTTGTAGGAAAGGTGATTAACAAAGCAATGAGAAAGGTATCAGGTAAATTGTTGTCAAGATGGAGATTGTTGAAAACGGGTGACAACCAGTTCTCCTGGTGATTGTGCAACTGTCTAACCGAGTAACTAAGTTTGGTCAGTTATGAGTAACTGTGTAAGAAATATATTTATTTCTTGTATTCTCATAGGAGGAGAGATTGATGAGAGTTGTTGTAATATTCATGTTCTGAATAATAAGAGAGCTGATACCAATTATCCGTGGATGTTTCCCTCTCGAGGGTTTTACCACGTAAATCTCTGTGTACATTTTTTATGTGTTTACCATTATTTGTTTTCTTGTTTAATCTCTTCCGCTACATATTATTTTCTATGGTTGCTCGATCCAACAAATACAAGTACAAATGCTTTATTGCTTCACCTTATCTATTAATCTGTCTATCTACCCCATCATTGAAATGTTAGAGATTTATACATTTTTTTAATGTTGTTATCTAGTTATTGGAGGAAGGAGATTTTGAAAACCCTTACAAATATTGAATGGGTCATTATCAATGCATATAATCAAAATATTGTGATATGTGCACATGCTTACACCAGGACAACTTAGTCCATCAACAGATGTACTTTGATTTGTAATTTTATTTTATTTTTTAACAATAACGGTTATAAATTGTATTAATAGACAACGAAATAGTCGTTGGATCAGTTACAATAGAATGGAAGAATCTCGTTCGAAATAACGAAGGAACCTGAGCGGAAATAGAAACAGATTTGAACCAAATTAATCATGCAGCTATCGAGTCTCTCAATTAAGGGATCGGTGCTAATATAAACACCTTCAATGCCAGTCATTATGTCTGAATGGGATCCGCGAGTTAACTGCCTAATGAGAAACTGACTGAGTTCATAAATTGAGAGAAGTTTGATCGGAAAGCTAAATCTGAGAGTTCGCTGAGATTTTCTCTACCTGTCCACATAAAAACTCCTTTTTCCAAAGTAATACAAGATCACGCTTTAAGCAGTTTGTCCACCTACGAATTGAATTTTCTCCACCTGTCCTTAGAAAAATGCCTTGTTCCAAATTAATACAAGATCCAACCTGATGGTTCCTATTCAGCGTGCCAGAGTTCTTAAGGTATGGAGAAGGGATTGATAATTCCGTTAATTTTCGAAGTCCCTTTGCTCAAGGGAACTGCTTCGTTGGCTTCAAGATTTGCGTCTCCATTGAGATTTCGCAAGATATGGAAGAACTCAATTTTTTGGAAGAGTTTCATGAGACTCTTGATTTTCTCGAAGATATGTCTGAGCCTCATATTATTGAGACGATTGTTGTTAATGAGTGCTTGGATCACCAACCTTGAATCTCCAAAGCCATTAATTTCTCTGATGTTCCTCATCTTAGCTTGATACAACCCTTTCCATAGGGTTAAGGCTTCAACATTATTATTGGTGTCTTCACCGAGACCCCAGGAATAGTGAAAATCAAGAGCACCGTTGGGGCCTAGCAGCACCCCACCTCCTCCAGCCTCCCTTGGATTCCCTTTGGAGGCCCCATCAAAGAACAGGGTATGCCCTTCAGTGACTTCTGCCACAGTTTAAAGCTTAGGACATCCATCCTAGTTTCCAAATTTTCCAGTTTGTTAGTGGGAGGAACGGTGGCATGAGGGAAGGGGAGGATTTTCTTCATCCAAGCTTCTTCATCCCCATTCAGCATGCAGTTATTCTTCGGGATTGGAATTGAATTTAAACAATCTCCCATCAAATCTTGAGCTTTTGTAGCCACATGGGCTGCATGAGAGGCTTTGTTTCTGAAAAATACGACCATTTCTTTCTAACCAAAGTTCCTAGAGGATAAATTTAGGGAGAACTAACCAACAGGATTTGATCTTTTCTTTTTTGTTAAGTGAATAGGGATATAAAGAGGCCCACTCACTTAGTAGTGAAGGAATCATCTCTGGAAGAGCTAGATGAGTCGACCAAGAGCCCAAGGCATGTGTCCATACCCCTGCAGCAAAGGGGTAATTAAGCAAAATGTGATCCGTTGTTTCTTCTGATAGCAAACAGAATGGGCATCTCGTTGGACCTTCCCATCCTCTTTTTTTGAGGTTTTATCTAGTTAGAATGTTGTTGTGGGCCAACGTCCATATGAATATATCGGCTTTTGGAAGACTTTTGAATCTCCAAATTTCTTTCCAGAGAGTTGAGTTGGTGGGGACATTCAGGATTGCTTTGATTTGCCTGTAACCTTATGCAGCAGTGTAAATTCCAGAATTTGATCCCCATCCATGCATGTCCTTCAACTTAGCAGCTACTTGAGACTTCCCATGAAGGTAGGATATTAGAGTGCGTTCTTCATCGATCAACTAGTTTGGGCAGCCTGGAAGTTTCCATTCCTTCCATGATTTGGAACTATCATTATTCCAGACAGAGATATCCCAAAGGGTGGTGATGTTGAGAGAATTGTAGTGGATTTTCAGGTTGGAGTTGTTTAATAATGTGTCCAGCGTTGTTTCTCCAAGAATTGAATCTTCCCATATTCGTATTTTTTTCCATTCCCCGAAATCCAGGTTAAGAGAGGCTAGAAGAACCCGAAGGCTTTTTGACAGATGTTAAAAATCGGGGATCCTTTCCTTACCTTTGGTGGACTATCAAGGAAGATTGTGCGTGGTCCTGTTTAGTATTTATTCCAAAGCGCATGCTTGCTCCAGGTTAATTTTTCAATAACCAAATTCCAGAGTTGCTTCGCCCCAAGAGCTAGATTATGGGCTCTAATATCTCTGATTCTGAGGCCCCCTTCTAAAATTGGCTTGGTGACTTTTCCCCAGCTGACCAAAGGCAGCTTATTTTCACTGTTTTTACCACCTTTCCATAAAAATCTTCTTAAGATTGCTTCCATTTTATCAATGAATCCAATTGGGGCCAATAGGATTGAGCTTTGGAATAATGGAATGCTAAGAAGAACTGATTTTATCAGGACCATCTTTCCAGCTTTGTTGAGCCACTTTGCTCCCCATTTGTTTATTTTGTTCTTTATATTGTCTAGGAGAGAAGTCCAATGCTCAGATCTTATGTTTACTCTGGTAATGGGGATTCCTAGGTATTTAAAAGAATTCCATTGAGTCTTCCCCTCCATTTCCAGAATTTTGGTGATGTCTGACATTTCAATATTGGTACAATTCCACCCAAAAATTTGGCTTTTTATGTAGTTTATATGACTACCCGAAGCATCCTTGTAGAGATCGATCTCCCTTTTGATTCTCCTGGCATTAATTTTACTGGCTCCTCCAAGTAGGAGCATGTCATCTGCGAATTGAGCATGCCATTGATCTCTTTGAATCCACAAGCTATTCTGATTCCCAATAGTTCTTCTTGGACTCGACAGTTCTCTAATTGAAAGCGAAGGACTGAAACTTGTATGGCATACAACAGCGGTGACATCGGTAATCCTTGGCGCAGCCCCCTGTTGGCTTGGAAGAAATCAGCAGCTCGCCCATTGATCATCGGGGCTATCCAGGAGGAGCCTATACAAGCCTTTACCCAATTGATGAAATCCAAGTCAAATCCGAATTGGAGCATTACCTAAAACAAAAATTCATGACGGACCCTGTCAAAAGCATTAGCCAAATCTAATTTGACAATCATACCTTTTTTCACCTCGAAGGTTGTTTGAGTGAAGTGCTTCATGGACTAGGATGATGTTATCAGCAATGTTTCTGCCTTTGATGAACCCCCCTTGGTCCTCTGGAATGATGGCATGGAGTATGTCTTTGAATTGGTTGGCGATAACTTTTGTGATGAGCTTATAACCAATGTTGCATAGAGAGATTGGTCGGTATCGATCAAAGGATATGGCTCCTTTTTCTTTAGGGATTAGTGCTAAGAATGTTGAATTTGTGCTCCCACCGGTCTTATGACACTTTTGATATTTTAAGACCATTCTATGTAAGTCTTTTTTTATGATTGGCCAACAAGCTTTTATGAACCTGGCGGTAAAGCCATCTTGACCAGGGGATTTGTTCGGTTCCATGTTTCCCAAGGCTGTCTTGATTTCTTCTATGGTTACCAAAGCTGTAACTTTTTTATTGATATCCCGCGTTACCAGATTTCGGACAAGTTCAATAATCTTCTTCCTTCTTTCATCTTGAGAATAAACATTTTCATAATATAGTTCTTTGAAGTGGAGATGAGCAACTTGTTTAATATCGTTGAATTCCTTTATGATTTGGTTGTTGCTATGAATTTCTTTAACCGAGTTGTACTGCTTCCTTGCTTCAGCTTGCTTATGAAAATAACTGGTGTTCTTGTCGTCGGCATGAAGCCAAAGGCTTCTCGATTTCTGCCTCTAGTAGTCTTCCTCCTCTCTACATGTAGCATGTAGCTTCCTTTGAAGTTCCATTTCATGTTCCATATTCTCATTATTGATTGGGCTTTCTTCCAGACGAATTTGATGCTTTTCCAACTGATGTTGGACTTCCATCCTTTGGTGTGAAGGGGGTTTTATATTTTTGGCCCAGTTCTTGATTTCTCTTTTAAGTTGCCTCAATTTTTCTTCCCATACGTAGAAAGGTGATCCTATTACTGGTCTCAACCAGACTCTGAGGAAAATCTCATGGAAGCCTTCCTTCTGAATCCAAGACGTGCTAAACCTGAAGGGGATTGGCCCCAAAATATTTTTGTCTTTGGAGATTAATAAAATAATAGGTTTGTGATCAGATGCATTAAAGGGCGGAATTTTAGATTCGACATCCATTCCAAGAAGGAGAAAGGAGCTATGGACTAGAAATCTGTCCAATCTAGCGGCGATATGCCCTGGACCCATTCTCTTGTTCGTCCAAGTGAATTTACTTTTGGAGGTATTAATGTCTTCAAGCTCCCATTCATGCATGAGATCTTCCACTGTTTCTCGAAATTGGTATCTTACAATGGATCCCCCTCTTTTTTCCTCAGGGGACAGAGTTACATTTAGATCTCCATCTAAGATAATATTCTCCAATTGGTGAATTTTGAGGAAGTCTTGGATGAGATTCCAGCAATCTTTTTTTCAGAGATAAGATTCGAGGCATAGATGTTGAACAGGAAGATCTGGAGATATGACTCCTTGTGGAGGAATTTAATGTAAATCTAGTGAATGCAGATTTTAGAGGCCAATAGCTCAAATTTGTCCTTTTTCCACAAGGTGCTTAATCCTCCGGAGGCCCCTCTTGCACTGACCGTTATTCCATGTCTGTTTTCCAAAAAATTTCGCTTGTTTGGAGGAAGGATAGATCCTCCATTTTAGTCTCTTGGATAAGTAGAATGTCCGAGATTTAGATGCGAAGGAGATCTTTCATCGACTCTTCCTTGGATCTACTTCCCAACCCCCTACAATTCCATGAGACTACCTTCATCGATTACTTTCCTGGGATGGAAGAGGCCCCTTTGGGGGGGTGCCCCTGGTGTCTTACACTACGAGTGTTTAAAATTTTTTCCAAGGTGGGTTGGGATTCCTGGAGCTTCTTTTTGCAACCAGCCCTTTCTCTTCTTTCCTTTTCCGATTTCCTTCCTCTAGTAACTTGTTGAATGGAGTTTTGAGATGATTATATTTCTCCTTCCTCTTCCTCCGGGTCTTCTTCCTCTGTTTCTAGTTCATGACTATCCATTTTTTCGCCTTGTTCCTGAGGGGACGAGAGTTCCTTGTTAGCTTGATTTTCCACCTCTGCTAGGTTTGGGTTTTTTTTTTTTTTTTTTTTTTTTTTTTTTTTTTTTTTTTTTTTTTTTTTTTTTTTTTTTTTTTTTTTTTTTTTTTTTTTTTTTTTTTTTTTTTTTTTTTTTTTTTTTTTATTCTGAGGGATCGTCCGGAGCACTGGCCTCAAGTTCTTGATTTCCTAATAATTCAAATTTATTTCCTCTCGGAAGTTTTTCCGTTGGAGGTTCCTGTTCCTTTCCATATTTGGCTATGGGAGGGTTAGGAGTGATACTGTGTTTTTTGAGAGAGTATTTTGCCTTTGATCATTTTGTTAATTGCCATCCTTCCCCTGCCTCTTTTTCTTGCTGAGATTGGGCCTTTGGGCAGTTCTTTTGGAAGTGGCCATGTTCATGGCAGCTTCTGCATTTAAATGGTAACTGTTCGTAGTCCAGCTTCTGAAAATGATGTCATTCCCCTACGGTGAGCTTGACGGCTTCAGGGAGGCCAACTTCTAAATCCACTTCAACACAGATCCAGGCACAGGAGTACTGACCCTTGGGATCGGATTGGTCTATGATTTTCCCTATTCCATTCCCTATTGATTGCAGAGATGGAGAGTTCCAGCAGTGGATCGGTAGACTGGGCAAGCAGACCCAGACATGAATTGCTTTGGGTACATATAGGGCTGGATCGAAATCAGGTGTCCACCGATTTAGATATAGTCCTTTTGGTCCCATGAAGTAAGGACCGCTTCTGAATATCAAGTCCCTATCATCTTTTGAAATGAATTCGAAAAGGAAGAAGCCTATGCCTACTGCACAACAGGTGATGCTGGCAAAGATTAGGGGTCTCCAGTTTTTTTAGATCCAGTTGTCCGAGGTGCGAGGAGAGGGCCAAATCCCTGAGAACTGTCCCAATAGTGCCCGATCTGCCAGGGAAACAACTACTCTCATAGGTTGGTTCGGTGGAAGGGAAATTGTCGAAACATCCTCCAGTTTCTTTACAAACTTAGGAACCGATTGTAGCACCGGATTTTTCCCATGAGTGTTGATCAATCTCTTGAAAGCTTCGGCTTCAACAACAGGCAGAGTGAATGGGGTTCTTCCTCCAGTGGACCCCATGAGAGTGCACCAACCCCTAATCCAATCTCAACGCATGTGAGAGTGGCAGGGAACGGGTTAGCAATGTCAGGCTCCAGATGGAAGCAGTCTCACGGCTAGCACCAGATCGTTAAACGAGAACGACCGGTACAGGAAAGGTAGCCCAGGTGAGATGAGATCAACCTCATCGACTGGATGGCCGCTGATCAGCCGTGCAGGATCCCGTCGGTCAATCCGTCTTCACCTAGAGATTTTTGAAGAGACTTGTCTCCAAAACCCATTATGAACCGGCTTGACTGCAAATGTTAATGGCCATTGTTCACTACAATGCTTGAGGGTAAATTAATTTGTAATTAATACACATTAAATTATATAATTATCGACCTGGCACATTGTAATAATATGAAACATTGTGATAATGTTATTTTAATTATCTTGCTAGCATATAAGTGAGGCCTTTGCTAGAGCCACTTATACTTTCATTAAGAGAAAGAAAATCATACTTGATCTCTTCGAGATCAACCTACATTAACATGCTTATTACATGGATAATTAAAATTTGTAAATTTTTAGCTTTATAGAGACTATAATAAAAGGCAAGGAAAATTTTAGGGACGAAATTTAGCCCATGGGCTATTTTTCCATGTTTTTTTCCAAAAAAAGATTCGCCAATTTGCATTTTTAAGCTTTGTTTCGCCCAATTTTGATGGGGTAAATTTTTTTCACTCTAAAAATCGCCAAATTATTATATAAGGTATATAAAATCCTTAGAAAATGAAATATTTTTAGAAAAATATCGCCAAATATTTTATAGTTGACATTTTAAGAAGTGGTAAGATTCACCAAGATTTATATACTTTTAAATAAGTATGGATCCTTAAAATTATCCCTGAATAGAGGGCACTTTCTAGTTTCCATATAATCCAGATGGTAAAAAATATAACAAAGGGAATTTTGTACCCTCTATGGCTTAAACTTTATTTTTTAGACAATCGACATATTAAATTTGAATCCAATTAGGTTTTTGTTAAAAAATATTCATCATTCAAAAATCCTCCCGGTAAACCAAAAACTCCATATTTCTTTGAAAATGCATAATAGCTATTAACCCTTTAAATGAGACAACCATCCATTTAATACATTTACCTACTAAAACAACACAACCATCCATTGAATGTATAAGACAACTATCCATTGAACTCGTTTACCTACTAAAACAACACAACCATACATTAAATGCATTTACTTATTTAAACAACACAACCGTCCATCCATTAAATGCATTTACTTATTAAAACAACACAACCATCCATTGAATAGCAACAAAGCTAGAGAGAAAATACAATAATATAATGGCATGAATAGCATAGAAGACCTTAATGAAATCGGCACCAACAATTGTTGCAAGGCAAGTGGTTTTGAATCCAAACTCCAAACTTCTCCGACAATTTAAAAAAAATACAAAAATTCAAATACTGACAACTCGTTAATTCAACCTTACAAGTGTCAAGTGCCAATAATGTAGAAATCAAAATGAACATAAGTGACTAAGATAATTTCTTTTATAAAAAAAAAATACGATATTAGTGAAACTCATACTTATTATTATTAATATAAAGGTTAATATTATTATGTCGATGATATATTGTGGTCATTTTTCACATATTAATCTCGAAGGGAGTAGTCTATTTATTCTACATTTTCGACTTTATGGTAGGTTTTAGTCGGAATTCGGTGATTTTTTTTTGATAAAATCCAAATTTCTATGTGTTTAAATTGTATTTTTGAATTCATAATACAAAAAATATTAGATGGAAAATATGCTCGGAAAAGATTGAAAATGTAGAATAGTTAGACTACACCATCTGGTAGTACTATTTCCAAATTTTCATTACCCAAAGTTTTGCAAAGTTTAAGCTGTCTCTAACTTTGGAGCAGGGAAACCGCTCGCCATGTGTCCTAATGACATCAACCATGATCATGATTGTTGTACGCAAGTTGTCAGTCATGTCCATTTAGCCTTGGGTCAAGGGAGTAGTCAACGCGGGTTAAGGGAGTAGTTGACGCAGCCTCTGTGTAAATATGGATTAAAATGTTTTTATCAATGTGTAATTGATGTGTATTTTGAATAGGGAGAGGGCCTTGGATATTAATTTATCCATTCATTTTTACTATATTTTGTTTTGCACTATTATATGCCTTTATATGCACCTGTAGTGTCCATTTTTAATAAATTGGAAAAATTACAATTTTTGGTCAATTCGAGCCTTGGACTAGTGGTGACTCAGATGCTTCCAAATGGATCCTAAGGATTTTGAATTGTTTCTGAAGGTGTTTGAAGGGTATTAAGGTATAAAAATGAATCTTATGGGTGCTTGGACACTCTCATAAGACTTCTGCAACATTCATTTAACTTCAAGAGAAATTAGGGAATTTTACTAGTAATTTCGAGGTTCAAACCCCCAAGGGTAGAGGTCACTAATGGCTTCCCAAATGTAGTACGAACCTCCCAACTTTCAGAACAGAGACATGGATTAGTTATATGACTTCAATGGGCACCCAAATGCATCATTAATCAGTTCCTAAAAGTTGCTGCAATTCCCATAAATCAGAGGTTTGTAGACAAGTCTTAACCTAGGGGGAAATGATAGAAAAATGCTATAACTTGCTATGAAATTTGAGAGAAATGTTCCAAGGACTTGTATAATGTTTATGAAAATTATTCAGTACATTAATAGCTCTCCATACAACAATAAAATCACAGATATTGACTGAAACATTTCGATACCAAACAACTTCAAGCTCTTACAACAAGATATAGGGGAAAATGGCACCATTCATACGTAGTTTGGCATTTTTACATAGTTTCACTTGGAGTTTCAATCTGAGGTTTATCTGAGCATCAAATACAGAGTGTAGACATCATATTAAAAATAAATGGGGCCCCTTGAACTTCCCGAAAGATATCAACATCTCACCATGTGCATCATTCCTCTAAGAGCAAGAATATGAACATAAAAGTGAGAGAGATGTGGGAACAACTTGAAGAATAATTGATCACAAGCAGCCCTATAGCTTCAACCTGTAACAAATTACTTCATTGCAGCTCAAAATGAAAGGTCTGAATGGCCTCTCCAATTTCCAATTAGGATGGGAATCTTGCACCCTCGAAAATGGTATTAAGGCAAGAAGAATAAACATCCAACTTGCATGGACAAGCTATGCTCTCCAATTTGCAAAATGAGAAATGATAAAAATACCATATCCTTCTTTGTTCTTGTCTTTTATTATCTTTCCAAGTCCTTCATGGTTCGAATTCTCTCCAAGAAATTCATGCCAACTCGAATTGGGGAGAGATTCCAATGAGTGCCACTTGTCCAACAATTCCTAGCTGGGCCTCTTCCATCAATTCGAATGGGGGGAATCTTGGCTGCCATAACTCCGTTGTGCGCCCTCTTGGAGGCTATTTTTAGCCCTGACATGTCATATAGGTCATATGTCAGCAATCAGGTATGATCCTTGTCATAACTGTCATAGCATCTTCATCATTGTTATCATAGAAGCTAGGGAATCTAGCCCAAGTGTCACAATACCTCTAAGATGCCTCTTCCTCTTCCATGGGAGTTACTCTTCCTCTCAAATTAGATCCTCATTGATTTATTCCAAGTATAATTCCCTTCCAACTCCCCCACGAATGTTAGAATCCACCTTGGATTCGAATGGGTGAGAGTAGGATGTCATGTGGCATGGAGAATCTTGCTTTGTGTGGGTCCCACACCACTAATGTTTCCTCATGACCAAGTGCCACCTTATTCTCCTATTATAAATATTTATTTAGCCCCTTTTAATATATTTTTTCAATCTAATGTCCATTTGGGGTTTTATAGCTCCCTTATTCCAAATCTAAATGTTTCCACCCCAACCTAGGGAACTAGTAGATTGGTGGAAATTTCCCTTCTAGTGATTTATTTGGATGGGGACATTGCAGTCCTCCCCACCCAAGATTGCTTTCCCTCAAGCAATTCCAAATTGGGATGCTGCAAAATTTGTTCCTCTTCCCATGTGGAATCCTCACTTAGCAAATATTTCCATTGTACCAAATATTCCCTTATGGTTCTGCTCCTCAATTTCCTTTCTCTTGTCTTCAAAATTTTTTCTGGAATAAGTATGAGTTGTCCTTCATCATCTAATGGAGGGAGTGTTACTAAAATAGAAATTTGTTGACCAATAGCCCTCTTAAGGCATGAAACATGAAATACAAATACATTGTGGATTTTTCTCCCTTCCGGAAGTTCTAACTCATAAGCTACCTCCCCAACTTTTCGAACTATCTTGTATGGACCATAATACCTTGGTTTATACTTTTCCAATCCTTTCCATTTTAAGGAGGTTTGCTTATATTGTTGCAGCCTCAAATAAACCAAATCATTCACTTGAAAAGTTCTCTCCTCCCTATGTTGATCCACATACTGTTTTTGTTGATTTTGGGCAACCTGCAAATTGTCTTTTAGAAGCTTCAAAATCTCTTGACTTTCCTCAACCCAATCCTTAGATTTTGGGGCTCTACTATCACCAAAAATGTGATCAACAAATGTGAGTGCTTCATAACCATAAATTTATTTGAAAGGAGACATGCCAATGGACATATGGAAAGTAGTATTGTATCAAAACTCACCCAAGTGTAGCCATTTAACCCATGCTTTCTGTTGTTCACCAACATAGTTCCTCAAGTACCCCTCCAACCATTGGTTCACCCTTTCTGTTTGGCCATCAGTTGGAGGATGATAGCTTGTGCTAGGCGTCAATTGAGTGCCCAGCAAATTGAAGAGTTCTTTCCAAAAGGCACTCATAAATATGATATCCCTATCACTCACAATGTTTTTGGAAAGTCCATGCAATCTAAAAATATCTCTAAAGAATAGATCAGCCACTTGTGAAGAATTAAAATATGATGTAATAGAAAATAAATTAGCAAATTTGGTGAGTCTATCCACCACAACATAAATACAATCCTTACCCAAATTAAATCAGTTGCAGCTACTGACAAGTATGGAAACATTGGTATTCGTGACCCGGCTGCGAGTTTCATTGGGACAATATTCCTTGTATAGCCATGAAGGTCAAATGTTCAAGATATCAAATTTGACCCTATGATCCAAAGCCAATACTTTAACACCAAGACAAATATAAAATCCTATATAGCTAAGGACTCATGGAGAAGGGCATTATTAGTACTATCTTATTTAGGAAAATCTAATGGTTCACATGACTCATTGACTCAAGTCATAATTGCAAAGTCGTTTTTAGATGTAATTGATCTTCCTAGAAAATTCAAAACACTTGACATAAGAGGTACCTACGGTAAAAAAATTAAAACTATACCTCAAAATTCCATGCTTCTAGTTATAATAGATGTGTTTCATTGGGACCATTTTCTCCCTATAAACACCAAAGTCATATGTGCAAGATATCGAAACTTGATCTTAGGACCCTACTTCAATGTGTTAACACATCCTAAGGGTGCAATTCACATTGTATGCTTAAGATCAATCTAATGAATCGTTTAACTTGTAGAACCAACTCACCATTCTTGATTTGTTTCGAGATGTAGTGAGCCTTTCTATAATTAAGGATAGTTCATCTAAACTATCATTGTGGTAAAAAGTGTAAATTGTGTTTCAAAATGACATGCCAATATTTGCATCATGTAATTTTTACTAGGACCATCATCCCTATTAAGTTACATATTATGTGAGGGATATAGGCATTTGACAAAACAATTTAAATCATGCATGGTCTTTGAACTTGTCATTGGATTATCATGAGATATAAGATGCAATGCATTAAGATATTTTACGTTTATGTGTAACAATATTCCTCAACCTCCAACCTATAAGTAAGGGTGAGATAATCACAATAGATCATGAAGAGTCTCAAGAATAATTGGCTCATAAAGAGCAAACATGGCATTAGAAGGATTTGAACTTATGTGACAAGGATAACAATTCTTCCTCTCAACTACTTGAATTAGACCCAATTGTCTCAACAATTATGTGCCTCTTCATGTCAAACTAAAACTAGGTGAAGATTTATTTTTTGTATTTTTATTATGAAAACATATGGTATCATGTTCATCATCATCATTATGTTCATGTCATTTTCCAATTAGATGAATTTTTAAATTTTTTGAGGTTTTCGAAACAATGAAAATAAAGGGTATCATTATCATCATGTTCTTATCAATGTCCAAAATGCAAGACTTGTAATAGGCAGAGATAGAGCATGGTAAGAACTTTGTGGATATGTTGCTCCAGATGACAGCTAAGAACGATCATATAAAGGGAGATACCAAATCAATATGGGAAACAATTAAGTCAATTATGCTTGTATGCCGCTAGGGCTCTCGGTATTTTAAATTTCTAAGGTATCTATTTATTTTAAGTCAATATTAGATTAGTTTTTAGAGTTCAATTGACAAGATAAATTGTTTTCGTACATGAAATGTTCGCCACTAGAATGGATACGTCACCATGGAAATGAGCACCTCTTCCATAGGATGCCAAATCTCAATAAAACTACACGGCATAAAGTAGGTGAAGTAACAGATGACATACATGAGATGGAGGCTTTATAGGAGCTTCATCAATGATTGGATCGAAGGATAACTACCTCATCTTTCCCGGGCCAGTGACTTGTTAACACCACAACAAAATATACAAGCACAGTTGAATTAATATCAATGTATCAAAAAAATTGGGTCCCTCTCATGAGGATGGCCAACGACGCTTAATAAAAGGAGTGTCGTGGTGTGTAACCTGGCCACTCATGAATGGGAACCACCTGCTACAATTTTAATCTTTTATTTGGTATTTCGCGTACATGGCTCCACCACATGATCTTAATATGTCTTTCCTCCCATTGATGTGCCAATTTTCTTTTAATTCAATGAACATTGTCGTGTGTGGGCAGTGGGCTCAAAGGGCAGAACCAAATATCACAAGGAAGATGATTCGTTTCAACTTTCAAGGTATCCACAGCTAGGGTCGTTGGATTAGTTTCAAAACCTAACGGCTTTCACCCTCCCCATGGGAGCATTGCATATATTTTCATTCACATGCTTGCCACATGCATAGTTAAAAGCCCTTCTACGAAGCTTCCCTATTTGGGCATGGTATATGTTATCTTAGGCCTTACAAGTGGAAACTCTAAACTTTTGTAATAGGCTTTCTACAACGTAAATATGTTAGCTCCTTAATACTTGATATGGCCAAAGAACTCTCACATGGTCGATTCACATGGATCAAATTAGATCCTTAATACTTGATATGGCAAAAGAACTCTCACATGGATCAAATTTGAAGGGCAAAGTCATATTTCAATTGCAAAAGGCTATTTGATGTATGATTTTGGGGACTTTGAGTCTTTTCATAACTCCATCGAATCAATGCACCTTCTTTGGAAGTAAGGTGCTTAGTCATAATAACGAATGCACACCCTAGTTTTTCCATGTTTTTTTTCTAATTTATTTCTTGCTATTGTCATCAACATTGCAATCTGTTGCTTTTGTTTATATAGCGATCATACCTCGCATGTAAGGCTGCCTTTAATATCACATCTTATATATATACATATATATAAGAATAAAAAAACTAATACTATAATTAAGTAAATAATAATTTATTAATTGATGTAGATAGTTTGTTAGGTTTTATAAATGGTATAGTTAGGTTTTGGACAATTATGTAAGATTTTTTTTGGGCAAGATGGCATAGTATTCATTCAAAAACACTCCTTCAATGTATACAAAAATGAATAGAAATTAATACTAATTTCATAATCACTCTAACTAACCTAATTACTTGTACTCGTGATTTGTTTTTTGGGAGAGCCTCATCTTTTGCACAATTGTGATAGATGAGAATCATGGACATACTTTGGTTGGTCGCTAGAGAATGACGATTCATGTTTTAATGCAGACAATGAAAATTAAAATGTAGGCATGCCCAACCCACAACACACATGAAGTTGGAAGGCATATTGATGAGACGTGTTGTTGGCCATGCCTTTTTACATTTACAAATGGAAACATTGATACATGTTGTTGGCCATGCCCTTTTACACTTACAAATGAAAACATTCAAACTAATTTCAGTTTGTTTTTTTTTGTAGCTTCTGCATTGGATTCTCCATCAATCTTGTCTTGTGATCTTATATACATGTCAAGCATTATATAACTTTGTTCCTTATAATTTGATGCATGGTAGGAAGAGGGAAATTAGAGATCCAATGAGCACGGAGGCCACCTTCTCCAAGCAAAGAACGAGTCTACTTAAGAAGGCCAAAGAATTGTCCATCCTCTATGATACAAACACAACAGTACTCCTCATATATTCAAGCATTGGAAAGCTCTTTGAATTCGCCAATTCAAAGAAGAAAATCATATTGAATCATTACAACAAATGCTATGAAAAATCATCACAATCAAAATCTCATGCTCGAGTTGGTTGAATGGAGCAATAATAATCATAATAGAAATAAGAGAATCCAAGTACAGAAGCTCAAGCTCCGAGTTGAGTAGTTGCAAGTGATGTTGAAGCATATGATGGGAGAATACCTAGAAGGAATTAATATTAAACAATTGCAACAACTAGAAGAGAAAATGGAGTTGGGAATTGGGTGAGAAAGAATTGGTCCATGCTCAACTACATAAAGGAGATAGTGAATATTGAGCAGAATTTGATAGAGGAAAATATGGTCCTCAGACTTAATTAAAATGCTAGAAGTATCAAACCCCAACTTTGATGTTATGTTAGTTGTATTCCTTGTTATGAAAAGACCAGTGTGCCATGTTGTTGACATTAAATTAAGATAAATATACAACCTTTATCATCCTACATATTTAATTCGATAGATTAAACTATATAATTTCAAACAAAATTTAGTTACATGAAGGAAAGTAGGCGTCACAAAAAATAAACAATAAGCAGAAGGAGGAGAAGAATTGAGAGATGAAAGACACTTAAAGAGAAGGTTTACAAGGATTACACATGTTGTGAAATGAAGAAGAATGGAGAATATGAAAACACATAAAGAGTACCTTATTACAAGTGTTGTAAAGAAAATCGATGGCCTAGATGAATTGAGATGAACGATTGAGATCATTTCAGTTTCCTTCTGCTCCATCTTTTTCATAAAAAAAACCATATGATGTAACTAGACATTATGTTTTCTCTTCACATGACTCTTTTGTAAGTACTTTGTAGTTATGTTGGATTGCCATGTAACAGGCTTCACTTTCTTATTTGTAATATACTTAATTTCTTCCTTCTTTATACTCATATACCATGAAATTTGTGTTCATCTTGATGGAACAATGTTGCAATAGCTTTGTTGTTCACTATAAATGTCTTTTCTAGTGGTCTATTTATCTCTTGTTTCCTTTCCTTTCCATGCAGACATTCTATTTGTGTGTCCACTTTCTTTTGTCTTTCCTCCTATTCACATTTTCATGAAATTTTTTGTAATTTTTTTATTATTTTATTTTGAAAACATTAAACATTATTTGAAGAATTATTTTGTTTGATATTACTATGTGGGATTCATATGTAAGTCTTCCCACCTAGCATACAACCACTATAGCTTCGTTGTTTACTATTAATGTCTTCTCTAGTGGTCTATTTATCTCTTGTTCCTTTCCCTTGCCGTGCAACCATTCTATTTGTGTGTCCATTTTCTTTTGTCTCTTCTTTTGTTTACCTTTTCATGGATTTTTTTTAAATTTTTCATTATTTTATTTTAAAAGCATTAAACCTTGTTTAAAGAATTATTTTGTTTGATATTACTTTGTGGGATTCATATGTAAGTCTTTCCACCTAGCATACAACTACTGCAAATATGATCACATTTCAATTTGTATTTGTTGGCATCCATTGCGCTATGCAATGTTGTATCTCTTTTGAATACACTAGTAAAGAAAAGTAAATGGTGTACCTCTTTTGAATACACTAGTAAAGTAAAGTAAATGGTGTACCTCTTTTGATATAAGTAAAGTAAATTTTCCTTTTAGTGGATGGTTTGAGTGTCTTAAGGATTAAGATCACTGAGGGAAATTATTTATATATAACAAAGAATATATTTGTATATATTTGTGTTTTCAGTCATGTTTCATTTCAATTATGTGTATCTAAAGTGGAGATGCAATTTTCATGGTAAATAAGTCAATTAATTATCTAACTAAGAAACATGAACAATAATCTACCATAAATATGGAAATTAGAGAATTATGTTGAAGGTATTCACATTTAAATGTAAATAAGAATGGTTATAAGATTTGCTAATAAAGTTTGAAAAAATTCTTATTTTTCAAAAAAAAATAGCAATATCATTACATCTCAAGTAAATATGTTCATGTAATAGTTTATTTTGACTCAAAAATAAAATTATTGAAATCGATTATGCGTACAAGGAATAAATGATCTTGTTCCAAGCTAAGCCTCTCTTAGACCATTTGTGTTCATAAGTCATAGAGAAAAACATGGTAATGATGGGACTAACACTTATAACTATAACTAGGAAACTGAAACAATTTCTCACGAGTAGTGAAATGTAGAGAATTGAGATAGATCCATCCCTTTATATGAAAACAACTATGGATAATTTGTTTTGCTAGTAAACCATGAGTAAAACATTATTTTAAAGATAAAATAGGATGCATTACTAGCCCTTTATGCGAACTCCGAATTTGTATGGAAATTCATCCATTTCTTAGAAAAATTGTATTTACATTCTTGCCTGTGAATATGTAATTTGTTCATATAAGTATGTGAATACTTTTGATCAAAATAATTTAATAACAATAGATTTTGCTAACTTTTTTTTTTTTTTTTTCCAAAAGAAAAAAGCGTAAAATAGATTTTGCTAACTATACGAGCATATAAATTAAATATGGAATGGATTTATTAGCCATTGGTAAATCTTAACGTAGCATCCATGCACTTTACTTTTATCTATATTTTCTAATAAATATTAAGTATTAGATAACTTTGGTAATTGTAATTTTGCCATGTCCGAGAAGGATGTCGCATGTATGAGGTGGTTGCTCATTTAAGAATATACTTATATTCATTATATTTAAAGCAACTTTTTAGTATTGGGTTTTTTCCAAGAAAAAATATTTTATATTTGGTATTTATGTTTGAAATCAAAATATCATTATCTTAGTGGTGTAGGGCCCTTTAGAGACCTGTCTTATTCCCGAGAAATGATCTCTATTTCAGTCCATAGCTATTATTAAAATGCTACAGTAACTAAATGGCACTCATCTTTTTTTCTGTAGAACTCGATTCCCTTTCTCACTTGATCAACCCACACCGTTATTTACGCACTTTTGCAAAACGCAGTTCAGAGAACCTCATGAATCTCTTCAACCGTGGATTTTATCGAAAATCCGCTTGCGAGTCATACAATAGACCCCACTCTGCACAAAACTCAGATTGCGGAATCTCTGAATTCGTCTTCGTTTGTCCAGAAACTGGGCTGCAATTTCAATGACGGTTTTACTCCACACAATCATTCCACAGCTTCTTAAATCCATTCCACCATCAATTCTCCTCAAGAGTTTCTACCCAAATATCCACATACAGGCATATTCCTTCTACGGGTTCTCTCTCCCGTTCTACAAGGTTATTCACACAAAACCCCAATTCATGTATAATGAATTCTATAGTATGCACATATTCATAGATGCTGAAACTCTACAGATTTCACACACAGATGCTAGAATTCACAGTATGTATATTATTGACACACAGAAATGAAGAATCTCTCTACACAACCAACACAGTGATTTCAATATAAAGATCTATTGCAGGTTAAAATCATCAATTCCATACATTCAAATACAAAGAGTAACACATAGGTTAAACGTAAAACTCTGTTTCTTTTTCATTGATTCAAAAGTTTGTGAAATGCAAAAGATCTTGCTACTCTACTGATGTACATGGTCCATCCCCCAGCTCTGCTCCTCCATCGATCTCTTGAACCCTAACCTCCTCTTCTACGGTTTGGCTCTTCCTCTCCCTAACTCCCGAGAGTTACAAAATTCTGTCTTCTTTTTCTTTTTCTCGAATTGCCATTAGCCAGATTCTCTCTAACAGACACTTGCCCAAATTTAAGAATTTCTTTCTAAGTTTATCCAACTAACTCCTAAAATTTGTAACAGCTTAACTAGATGGCTTAATCTCCTCGCAGGGAGCTATAATTAGCCATTTATTTTCTATTTAAACTCTATAACTGACAACACATCATTATCTACATAATTAATGATTCAACAAAATATTCAATTAAGTTTTTCCTTGGTTTTCAAGTTTCCTTAGTTCAACTTCAAACCACAACATGTGGCAAAATGATCACATTGTTGGCTTTGCCCTTGATGCTCCTGCATCAGACTCCCAGGGCAAGAAAATTATGACCTCCAGGTCATATGCATCCAATGCCCAATCACCTGGTTTCCAAACCTTGTACTGCAACTCTCCACTGCCTTCACTTTCATCACAATTCAGTTTTACTCTCAACTTGCCATGTTTCCACACATTATATTGCAATCTGCTATTGCATTCACCCAACACTTCTTCTTCACCTAATAAATTGAAATTATTCTTCTCTTTCTTCTTTATATTGAACATTCTTTTGGAATGTCTCTCCATAACTCTCCACAACTCATCAAGTTCTCTATCCAACTCCATACTTCCACTTTTAAGCTGTTGACTGCCTTCTTCCACCCTTACATCCTTAATGTCCTTGAGGACATCTCCCACTGCAATATGCATTTGTTGTTCCCGAGCTTCAAATTTACTTCCATACTCAGGCTCCTTCAACAAATATCTCAACTCAACTTTCCTTTGACAACTTTCACATTCTTCATCATAATGCCAATTATAGCATTCTGCTTCCATACTTCTTTCACCTTCTATCCCAGCAAAACAATATTGCTTGAGGTTAGCCACCTTCTCTACTGCATTTATCATTTTAGCTTCTAAATCATACTTCATAACTTTATTTTCTTCACTGTCCCTCAAGAAAAATTTCTGTTCATTTTCACCATACTACAGCAACATAACTTCATCATCATTGTGAGACTTTAAAGCTTCACTTCTCTCCATTCCAACTTGATCTTCAAAACCAATTTCTTGTCTTGAATTTACTTCAGATTTCCATGTTTCCACACACAGATTCTTATCATATTTACACAAATCCTCAGACACAAAGTCTTCACTGTATTTACTCAAGAATTCAGATTTCTTGACTACTTCTTTTTTAGATTTGTCATTGGTGACAATCTCCTCCTCTCTACTCAATTCCATTTTTACAATTTGAATGTTCATTTTTTGTTTTGCTAGTCTATTCTCCAAGAGACTTAGCTCATGCCACAAATCTGTCATCTCATTCAGAATTTCTTCCACAAGCTCTACACTTTCTTTATCATTCTCTTCCTCTGCATTAATTATCAACCATCCTTCTTTGTCTTGGTTGTCTTCAAGGTTAACATTCTTCAAAAAATGATGATCACCCACAAAGTCTTCAGTAGCAACATTCAGTAGTTGCTCTTCTTTAACTTCAACCTTCAATGACTATCCCATATTTACAAAGTCTTCCACAATCGTATTCAGTAACTGTTCCTTTTCCTTTCTCACAAGATTATAAAAATCTTCTTCCTGATCTTGAAAATCCTGAGCTTTGCTTTTCTCATCTTCTATGACAACATGAGATAGTTGCCATGCTTCAGTATTCCATGCATTCACACACAAAACATCAGTTTTAAAATCATGTGATTCTAAGATCTCTCTGGATGGTCTCAGCATCAATTCTTTCAGCTGACTTTCATTGTCTCAACACACCATCAAGTTCTTCTTGAATTGTATATCCACTTCATCAGTTTTCCAAAGGAGAATTTCTTATTCATATTCACATGAATAGACTTATTTATGCATTATCTTTCCTTGCTCTAGCTCAGCCTTCTTGAGCTCTCTATCCTTCCTCAAGACTAATGACTGTAGTCTTTGCCTCTGCTGCAATGTAAACCACTGCACTCTCTTTCTCTTCATCACCCATCCATAATGTTCATCTTCATTGCTTTCCTGAATCAGTCTCTCTAGTTTACCGAGTCTTTCTCTGATATCAACAAGCTCATTATCATTTCCCTTCCGACTTGTAATCTGCATGTCCTTCAGCTGAACATTCTTCTTCACCTGACTGCAATCTTTCTCTATATTCCTTGTATGAACATGAGTAGTCATATGTCTTCCTATCTTCATGACAGCATCAAGAAACCTTTTTTTATTACCCATACCTGAGCAATCTTCATGGCCACAGCCAACCATCTTCTTCTTTACTTGTGTGACAGTTCCAAGTGACTGTTCAACATATTTCGAATTTGTAAAACCTGTATACATACACCAATTATTAGTTTCAAAATTATAAGGCTTCAAAGCCTCTTTTGTGGTCTCACACATTAGTTCGTCTAACTGGTTTTCATCCTTCCAAGGATCCATGAAACCATCATCTAATCTCATTTCTTCATCTTCATCACTACTCTCATCAAGAGTAGATCCTTGTTCAGGTTCACATAGATAAACCTCTTCCTCAGCACACATTCTTTGCCGCAACTCAGCCTCTCTGAGTTCTTCTTCCAATCGAACTCTTGTATCATACTTAAGTCTCCTCTGTAACTGAATCCACTTGATTCTTTTCCTCTGAAGAACCCAACCATACCTTTGTTGCTCCATATTCCTCTGTACAAACTCTTCCATTACTTCCAGTTTCACTTTTATTTCAGCCAACTCCCTATCAAGCTTTTCTTGACTTGATCTTCTATGGCCCTTCTCTGAACCTTCACTATGATTATCAGCAACCACAGTCTTCTTTCCCTCATGAACTCCCCTTTGTTCATCATGGACTACAACCAATCCATCACTACAAGTTGTCTCCATCAACTTGTCTGTAGATACCACACCAAGTCTTCCCATGCTTGGCCTTCTACTGGCATCTATGCTAGTTTCTTTTTTCTGATTGTGACTCCTCCTTGAACCTCTAAGACAACCATCAATGGTCATCTCTTCTTTCCTCTTGGACTCATCCTGTTCCACCTTGTGAGCTGCAAACAACCTCTTCTACTTTTGAAACAAGTACAACACTTGTTCCCAGTCCCAAGTCATCTCTTGGTGACTCTACTTCTTCTTTGATCTTCACACAAAAACTTCCCTTGAGCACTCCTGCTCTTCAGCTTTCAAAGCTGATAGGTTGTTGCTTTACACCTACTCACCTTCCTTGGAGAACTACAGTTAGTCTCCCTTCTCCAACAACACACTTTGCTGCCTTAGTTCATTCACAATCTTCTTTTGCTTTCACCTGCAAGCAAGTTATCTCTTCATATGAAAGCCAATGAATATTGAAATCCTTGACTCTTACTTCTTACCAGTATTTGCTTCAGCCAAAACACTTCTGCAACTTCACCAATCCTGCTAGCTGAGATTCCTGAATCTTTTCCCCTTCTTTAAGAGCTTTGCTTGCTCTTCTCCTTCACATCCTCCAGGCTATGATTCACTATCATACTTTTCGCTTCAACTATTTCCTGCCAAGAACACATGCATATCATCTTATACAATCAAATGACAAGACATACTCACTTACCAAACTTCCTAAGCCTTGCCTGGCTGAAACCCTTCTTATTGTCTGCAATTTCTTCTCTGTTGTGAATTCTTCACAAGCCAATGTCCACAAATATCTCTTGCAGAGTCCTCCTTTGTTCTTCCCAAAGAACCTTGCAAAATGCAGTTCATAGAATCTCATGAATCTCTTCAACCGTGGATTTTCTCGAAATCCGCTTGCGAGTCATACAATAGACCCCACTCTGCACAAAACCCAGATTGCGGAATCTCTGAATTCGTCTTCGTTTGTCCAGAAACTGGGCTGCAATTTCAGTGACGGTTTTACTCCACGCAATCTTTCCACAGCTTCTTAAATCCATTCCACCATCAATTCTCCTCAAGAGTTTCTTCCCAAATATCCACATGCGGGCATATTCCTTCTACGGGTTCTCTCTCCCGTTCTACAAGGTTATTCACTCAAAACCCCAATTCATGTATAATGAATTCTATAGTATGCACAGATTCATAGATGCTGAAACTCTACAGATTTCACACACAGATGCTAGAATTCGCAGTATGTATATTATTGACACACATAAATGAAGAATCTCTCTACACAACCAACACACAGTGATTTCAATATAAAGATCTATTGCAGGTTAAAATCATCAATTCCATACATTCAAATACAAAGAATAACACATAGGTTAAACATAAAACTCTGTTTCTTTTTCATTGATTCAAAAGTTTGTGAAATGCATAAGATCTTGCTACTCTACTGCTGTACATGGTCCATCCCCTAGCTCTGCTCCTCCATCGATCTCTTGAACCCTAACCTCCTTTTCTACGGCATGGCTCTTCCTCTCCCTGGCCCTCTCTCTCCCGAGAGTTACAAAATTCTGTCTTTTTTTTCTTTTTCTTGAATTGCCATTAGCCAGATTCTCTCTAACAGACACTTGCCCAAATTTAAGAATTTCTTTCTAAGTTTATCCAACTAACTCCTAAAATTTGTAACAGCTTAACTAGATGGCTTAATCTCCTCGTAGGGAGCTATAATTAGCCATTTATTTTCTATTTAAACTATATAACTAACAACACATCATTATCTACATAATTAATCATTCAACAAAATATTCAATTAATTTTTCCTTGGTTTTCAGGTTTCCTTAGTTCAACTTCGAACCACAACATGTGGCAAAATGATCACATTGTTGGCTTTGCCCTTGATGCTCCTACATCACTTAGCCTCTTGTCTGAAGTCCAAAAACTATAGTCATCAATCTAATCCTAAACTACTTATTTATAATCATCTATTGGTCATTTGGGATTCCAAGCACCTTCTTATTTTGCGTACAAAGCATCAAAATAGAAGAAAACATAACCCAGCTAGGGTTGATTCTAGAATATACCAATTCTTCTACTTTATTCAAAGGATAGAGAGAGAATATTCATAGGATAATGCATCTTTCTTGAATACTTGTACAGATAAAGCACCTTCTATCAATGAGAGAGCTTATTTAGATAGAGTCTGCTTTGTTGTTAAAAACCCTGTAAATATGAGTGGACAAGATTGAATCAAAGTGAGATTTACCTCCAAAACTCAATTCATGATGAGTATTAAAGCCAAGATAGTGATCTCGCACTTGTCATTTTCCTAGTCCATGAGCAGTTTAGAATCTCCTAAAACTTGCAAGTTTTTTACACCATTGTCTTCTATTGATTTCAACAAGATCCACAAAGAAAAGAACTCAAGTCTAATGTTTGAAACAAGGCCATCACCATATCTTAGAAGAAAATGATGATGATTATTTACATGAAGGATGGTCCCACACCACATTTTCTTGGACTACCTTGACTGACTCCATCAAAAAACCCAAGGATAATCATAAACTATTTTGGGTTCCTTTAAAATCATTATGGACTTTTATTTGTCTCCTTGTAGCTTTCTCTATAAGAGATTTTAATGCTATCAGAAGCCTTCCCAATACAAAGGTCTTTTCCTCCAAAATTAATTTTGTTTCTAGCTACCCAAAGCCCCCACAACACAAAACAAGTCAAGACATTATGGCTTGAGGAAGTGGGATTTTTTATCAAGAGTTCAAAACTTTCAGAAGTGTGTCTTTCTCCCAAGAGAATGAACCATTTACTAACAATGGAAATTCTTTTCAAGCTAAAATTGAGAAAGGACAAGCTACAAAAAGATGATTAAGAGTTTCTTTATTTCCCTTGCAATGCCAGGCACCAAATCAATAAAGAAATCAATATATCTTTTTGGTGGAAATCCTAGTATTCATCAAACATGTCTACAAACTCTTGCAATACTGAAAAGTCCTCCAATCTTAGGCTTTTACACTTTTTTGGCTTTTCCACATATAATCAACACCCTTTTAGAAAGCATCTCTTCAACTGTAAGTATGAAATCTCCCATATAGAAATAGACCTTGGAATGCCTTCCAGTATGTTTTGTTTCCCTTCTTCATCAAGACAAGTAAGGGTCTTATTATGTCAAACGAGAACAACATGATGTGCATCCAACGAATACATCCCAATAACACATCATATGAACCAAGTGGATGATGTTCAGATTTGCGAAAGTATGGAGTCGATGCATATCTAATGGACAACCCTTTACTAACTCATTGATCTTCCTTTATCCCATGGGGGTAGAGTAATTGAAATGAGAAGTTGTAAATGGAAGGTCACAGTTCAAATCCTCGTGGGTACTTACTTACAAAAAAAACTCATTGATCTTCCTTTTTGTCCCAGTAGCCAACTAGCATTTATCATACTTACTTCTCTTTAGATAAAATATTTCAACAAATATAGGAGCAATATAACTATGACTTGCTCCCAAATCAATTAAAATGGAAATGGGTTGATTGGCAATATTACCTTCAACCTCAATCATATTTGACTGATGATCTACATGTCGATTATCCAAGGATGCATAGAGTCTTGGAATGTTACTAGCCACATCTTCCAATGTAATTACTTCTTGAATGTTGTGTGTAGTCATGATGTTGTCTTCCCTTCATGGACATTCTGTAACAAATGATCTCCTTCACATCCCCAACATTTGAATTGTTGCCTTGTCATTTTTCCTAAATATTATGCCATCTTAGATCCACTCTAGGAAGGATGGCATTGTTGATATGTATTAGGATGTTTCTAAATAAGGGAGATTTAATTCCTTTCTTCCTTTTATCATGCTTGTCTATTAGTATCCTTGATTTAATTACAAGGAGTTAGTAATCCAAATGGAAATTCTTATGGAACATGAAAAAAAATGCATAATAAAATGAGTTTATTCACTTATCTACTCATTTGGAAAACACATTTTGTTGCTTATTAAATTTACAAGTTTTAAGTGCATTGATTATATAATTTGAGGTTGTAAAAACTAATTGTATGATCAAAATCAATTACTTTTGTAGATTTGTGGATCATCAATTTCAACAAATTGATCCATTTGTATGATTAGAATCCACGATTTCAAGAGATTTGTGGATGCAAATGGGTGGATTCAATATTGGTGAATCCATTTGTATGATCATAGTCAACAAATTTATCATATGAATCAAAACCATTTGTAAATCATCAGGAATGGACAATTTTAATGGAACAAATTTGTAAATAATATCAATGACAAAACCAAATTATAGGCAATTAAAACCAAAAAAACAAATCATTAACCTATTACCATACTCTAAATCCAAATTGTTATAAAATCGTTAATTAAAAAGGAATTCCAACCACTTGACTTCACCAACATGAACCGAGCTTTTACTAATTCACTATCATTTTACCTCTTAATTATCTTTTGTAAATGCATCTTCATCTATAAAAATAAATAAAAAAGAAAGTGAGACTTTTAGCTAGTGTAATACTAATCACATATGCTAATAAGCATTTAGATTCATGGTATGAGAATGTTATAAGTGAAGGTAATAACTAACAATTCTTGAGGGTGCAAGGGGAAATGTAAATAAGTCAAGATGATAAGCTTCTACCCATACTCATCTTCATAAAATTATAATGAATAATGAATAACCATTAATGAATAGCACTTCGCACAAAAATGACAATGAGATATAATTGAATGTATAGATAGAAAAGAACTTATCTTTAAGAAAAATATTAAATTAAATGCATTTTCAAAATTATTGAAAAAATTCAACCATTTTTCAAGATTATGAAAAATCCAACAACATTTTTAAAATTATTGAAAAAATCTAAAATGGTGTAAAGAAACCATCAAACAACCAACCAAGTTTAACCTATTAAAACCACGGTTTTGAAAAAACATCAATATTTTCATAGGTTCGAATAGAGTGGTTGTGGAAAGCTGAAAACGATATTTTGTGAGTTGCAAATTTGTTCATTTTTTTATATTCATTTCTTATGAACATCTATCAATTGTTTTTTTTCCTCAAAGAAAACCTCACAGGAAAACTCTTTTTTATAGCTTGCACAGATGGTATCTAATGTATATCCATTGGCTATTATATTGCATGATACACAGAGTAAATCCATTGGCACTAATTACACACTTGACCTAGAAGGGACATTGACTAAAGCAATCAACAAAAGCAACCAACACCTAGATGAAAATTGGATTACTCAACCACTTAAGTTAACCCATCAGAGTGAGGTATCAATGATTATATGTACTTATACGCCTAATAAATATTTGTATGTATTGTGAGTTTTTACTTGATGCTAAGTATTGATTATTTCCTATGCATAATTAAATAACATGAATGACTTGGATCGCCTAAAGTCAAATGAGAAAATATTAAAAACTTGTGGATATTATGTTCCAATTAAAAATAAAAACTAAGTCCAACCTTGGAAATCCCCAAGTGAGAATAAATGAACCATCACTCATGGTTATACCAAATTAGAATGATACATTAATTGTCCCTCTAACACGTCAACATGATCCTTAAAGTATTTCACTTGAAAACAAGTACAAATGCTTCAATGCTTCACCATATTAATTAATCTTCCTATCTTCCCCATCGTTGAAATGTTGGAGAGATATACTTTTTTTTAATGTCGTTATCTACTTATTGAAGAAATGATATTTTGAAAACTCATACAAATATTGAATGGACCATTATCAAGGCACACAATCAAAATATTGTGTTATGTGCACATGCTTACATCATGATAACTTAGTCTATCAACAAATTCAAATTCAAATTTACTTTAATTGGTAATTAATACACATTAAATTCTATATGTATGTACCTGGCAAATTGTAATGATATGAGACATTGAGATAATGTTATTTTAATTATCTTGCTAGCATATGAGTGAGGCCTTTACTAGAGCCACTCGATACTTTCATCAAAAGAAAGAAAATCATGCTTGATCTCTTCAATATCAACCTTTTTATAACGAGAAAAAAAACCATTAACTTGATATTCAAGTTGAATCAAAGTTAATAAGCCATTACATGTAGTCTAAGCATAAGGCCATCCAAATTAGGATACATTTACCATCCAGTAGAGATAACTCATGTAGCTACGTAATGTCACCTACTTGTCCATCTTGAAAACTATGGAGCTTCTAATATAGAAAACAAAATATAAAAGCCATAAAAACTTAATAGTAGATATGGATGCCTTGATTTGTTTGAATGGAAGAAAAACATCCATGTCTTTAGGGAGCTCAATCAAAAGGCTGATGAATTATCAAACAAATCTCTTACTTTGCAGTCAGGTTCTATGGTGCAGATAGAGCTAATGGATGGATAGGAAATTAACTCTTTGTATTTAAAATTTTGATCGTTTTTAACTATGATAGTTAAGTATGTTATGTTATTTCAGATCTTAAAGGTGTTTATGGACAATCTAATCAAGCAGACTCAAGCGAGATCTCCCTAGTCCAAGTGGATCTAGAACAAATAAGTACATAACACAAACTACTTTCCTAGATCAATAGAGATGCAAGGGAACATGTAGATAACTTACCTCAGATCTGCAAATCATTTCCTCTTTGTTTCTCCAAGCTCCAGGGCCTTCATATCTTGAGCTGCAAAACCTTGTCAAGCATGACATGGAAACAAGCAAACAACAAAAGCATATCTAAATATGAATCAATCTAGATTAACAGTTAAGGAAGAAAATCCTAAATATTATCAACACAACAATACTTATGGAAAGATTTTGTACTAATGTAATAAACGGAAATACAAAGAGAAAGAATGTCACAACCTAAGCCTCAACATTGCAACTTCCATCCAAAAATCCAATCCAAGCCTCCAAAGGATGATGTTTTCCTCCCAAAGGATGAGTAGGGATCACCTAGAGAAATTCCACCAGCATGAGAGTACTATAGTCCTTCCTCCCTTCTCAATGGAGAGAGGCTTAATATTTATAAGGCTAAATAGATAGAGTAGGTTGAAGATTAAGGGGAGAGGTCTAAGGGATATTCTCATTAGGTTAGGAGATCGAATACCAACCCTCCTAGTAACTAGGGATAGACCTCCATGTCACCAAGCTTCGAGAAGTCGCTCGAAGCTCCTCTTTATCCACATTAAGCAACTCTGGTGCACCTTGCATTAAGGAAACTGGCGCCAGGAAGGGATCAACGCAGGTTGCATAAGGGAAATAAGAGCCACTAGCGCACTTTTCCAGAGAGCATCATGCGCCAGGCATGGTCTGGCACCTCTTGCTGGAAAGCAGGATGCGCCAGTGCAACTAGACATTGTGGAAACATAAGGACAACAACTTGCTCTGGATGTTTTCAGCCAAGGAAACTTCAGGGATTAAGGCACATAGTTGACACATGACTCATGATGACAAGATTTTGGTGTAACAACAGGACATGTATGTTTTTTTTTCATGGTAGACGCGCAAAGCTTCAGTGCAACCTCTTTCATTATGGAAGGATCAATGTATATTCTCTTTCATGAATATAACAAAAAATTTCCAGGGAAAAAACACTTCCTATTATAGTTTCATGGATGTATTCAACAGGAAAATGTTATTATTTTGATAAACCCTAGTAGCAAGCATAATTTCATTAATGTTAATTTGGCTAAAAGATTGAAAATCCCCGCAAATCATATTTAAAGCACACAGGTTGAGGGTACAAATGTTTAATCTTTTAAAGATTTGAAGGTTACTATAGATAAATATGTTTTGCATTCAAATTTTTATGCTATATATATGGATGATGTGGATATTTTTTTGGGATTTCCTTGGACGGACTCAATTGCTATAGTCGATACTAATGTGCAAAAGAAGGATTTGAACCTTTGGTACAAGAAAAATAAAATCACCTTGCAACAAGATATTTCTCTTACTAAAGAAGAAAGACCCAAGGGGGCACATGAAGAAGTCCTTGTAGGTAAAATAATTGAATTCCCTACTAACACATCAGATGAAGAGTACAAGGTTGAATCAAAAGAAGAAAAAGATATAAAAGGACATGAAGAAAATCCTCAAGTAGAGCATAAAAATGAAGATTAAACTAAGGAATTGCATGACTCAAAGGAAGCACGGGTTGAAGAGACAAAGAAAGAAGAACCAATAGCTAAGGTTGTTGTATATCACCACCCACGCTACCAAGAGACAAAACAATCATCAAGGAAAGGTTGGGAGCATCAACAAAAATAGAACCATAGAGGAAACCAATATGGAGGCACATGGAGGAATAAAATCAATGCATGGAGATATCAAAGTAGCACAACAACAACATGAAACCAAAGGAGAAACCAGAATGAAGATCGAGGTGTCAAGGAAGCAGTTGGACCCCATGTCCACATTTCATTAGGATGGATGGATGCTCATGCTTGGTACCAGTTGGCTACATTGCTTAGTAGATCATATTGTATGGCTTCCTGCCGTGTTTTGAGGAATAAATATGCAAAGAGGGGTGGAATGTTATGTACCTAAGGATTATAATATGGGATACCCAGGGACTCGGTATCCACTGGTACATTGTATGTAATATGGACATAATAATGGAATAGGCTCACTTTATAGTTAGAGGAAATAATATAATAATAAGGGGCATTTGGCATAGACCTCCTTGGAATACTCATGAAAAGTATAAATACACATAAGTATCATTATATTGAGATGTGTTAGATGTATTAATTTGTAGCAAGCATGGCTTGAGGAGTGATTCCTTCCATAAGGAGTGTTTTATGGTGGTGTCTTACCTTCAGGGATCTTTCCATATTCTCATGTTCATTCTCTTGTGGTTGTATTTGTGCTATTTTTTAAGTTCAAAGGTTCTATATCATTTGTGATTCAATTTCTCAATTAAGGATCGTGGGATATTGGTTGGATGAGTTTGGGCAATAATATTTAGTTTCTAGTTTTTGTGTTGTTTTTTATTTTCCATGGGAAAATTTTAGTGTTTCTAATTTGGATATGCGATTTACGGGTTCATGATTGGTGATGTTTAAAAAAAAATCAATCTTTTGGAAAGCTTGATTTATAAATCCTAGTTTAGGGTAATGGAAATATGGCATAAGCACTAGAAGTGAAATCCAAAAAAATGTGTTAGAAAATAAAGATTCACATCCAAGGCTTCAAGTCCACTAGTTTGTACATACATGTTTGTCAACGGGGAGAAAAAGATGGACCTTTCGTATTGTTTATGAGAAAGTGGAAAAGGTGGCACATGTGCAAGGACATAAGGGGTAGAGTAAAAAATCATGTGCAACTCTTTGTTGCATGAAATATTGTCACACGAGATTGTAACAACATGTGTTGTAGTTCTTGGTTATTCTTGTTATTACACTATGGGTATTTTCACAAATGAGGCAACCAATTTTAAGGTTTGAAGTAACTCCCTCTTGTCTCCCTTGTGTTTGTGCTTTCGGTTAGTATTGGATGACATGAAATTATGTTTCCATGAACTTTTGCATGAAGAGAACATCGAAGTTTCCTTATGAGAGATAGGAAAAACGTTGAAGCATAGATGGAAATAATATACACAACTATAGAAATTGTTTAACAACTTATAGTTGTCAAATGCACGGGGTGATAGAATCATGTGTGCTTCGTATGGTCAGATTTCTCAAAGACCTATATTATATATAACTGGAGTGGTTCTTGGGAAAGGGGTTCCATGGTAATCTTGTAGTTGAGATGGAGAAGATGAATAATAAAACTGGAAATAAAGAAAGAAATGGGAAATTAGACAAGATTGAGAAAGCTAGAAAGAATAAAATATCAAAACCCATATCACAACATGCCATGGAACCTATGAAGAGTATGAAGAACTATATATCTTCTTGTTTAGAAATAGGATCCAAAACTAATGGACACACCATGAGATGATCAAGAAATGGTTAACATAGATGGGTAACTCTAGATATCTGGCTCCTTCAAGAAATTCTAGTGTGCATCATAGAAGTTATCCATATTCTATTCCTATGGCATTGTGATGTGTGGATTGTTTGAAATGAAATATGTTAAAATATGCAATGTTATAAATTCCACCCTTGCATCTATTCATAATGGTTCTATTGGTTCAATGGGTATAAAACGTGGACATAGTGTCAATTCTATTGGAATCGGACAATGTTTTCAGAAAACTTGAGGAAAGGAAGTATCACTACATATGAGGGAACTTGCAAGACACACCCAACTCTGAAATATATAAATAGATGCAACAATTCAAAATTATTGAATTGCACTAACAACTAAATAGATAGAAGCATAGGAGTACATCATTCACAATTACCTAGTTGCTAATCCACCTTATATATTTTTCCTTGGTTCCATAAATGTAATAAAAAGATCACCATCTTGAGAAAGATAATTGTATCTCTAACCCATATTTTTAACATTTTCCTATTTCATCAATATAAAGCACAACCTATGAAATTTAAGATACCAAGGTTGAATCTAAAAACTAAATGATGAGGGGAGGTAGGGAAAATTGTTACTTTTGCACATCAAATAAATCCCATAAATATATAATTGTAACTCTTTGAGTGAGATGCAAGGGATGCACCAAATTCCCAAAAGAGCATAAAATAAGAAAGAGAGAGTAATCCAATGCCTTAAGAATGAATAAAATAGATGAATAAGAAGCCTCTTCGAGGAGAAAACCTCCTTATACAATGTATCCATTACACAAGACAAGATGAGGTGATTCTAAGACTAGATCTCCTTGATATATATATATAAGAGACAAAGGGTACAATTACAATTAAGGTCCTAGCCAACCAATACATACAATACTAATATAATAATGGAAATGAAATGTTACAATATATAGGGCATAGCATGCCCCTCTCCTCCAAACAAGTGTTGTCCTCAACACTTGATTAATTGTGGATGTTTTTGCATGAATAACTCATCTTCCCATGTCACCTCTTATATTGGGAGTTCTTTTACTTGATGAGGTATTCAATAATTACTCAATTTCTTAGTTGCTTGATCTCTGCTTCAAGGATTGTTTCAGGTTCTAGTATGATTTTCCCTTCTTCACCATTCTCTTGTAAAATAGTCTAAACTAGGATCTTATAACCAATTACTTGTTTAAGCAAGACACAATATGGAAGACAGGATGTACATGTGTAGATGAAGGAAAATTCAATTTGCAAGCCATACTTACAATCCTCTTCAACACCTTATAGAGACAATAGTACTTTTGTGCTAATGCATTTTCCTTCTTTTGTTGCTTGAGGGACATCTATTTATATGGTTGCAGCCTCAAAAATACCAATTCTCCCACTTCAAATTTCCTTTCATTGCAATGTTGATCTGCTTGTTTTTCCATATTATTTTGTGCTATAGCTAAATTATCTTTCGGTAGTTGGAGAACCTCTTGTTGGTGCTATATGTGATCTTCAACTGCTTGAACCTTGGCTTTCCAGTTCAAGGATGATGTGATGGATGGAACCTTGAACCTTAACTTTCCTATGGGTTTGCTATGGATACAATATTCCATTCACGTAGAGCCTATGTGGTTGGGTCTATCCATACCTTGGTTTGCATCATTGGGATGATAGATTTTAACTCTTGCAATATCATTGTGGGGTTTAGATTTATATCGATTAAAATGTTTTTATCTATGTGTAATTGATGTGTATTTTGAATAGGGCGAGGGCCTTGGATATTAATTTATCCATACATTTTTACTATATTTTTTTTGCACTATTATATGCCTGTGTATGCACCTGTAGTGTCCCTTTTTAATAAATTGGAAAAATTGCAATTTTTGGTCAATTCAAACCTTGGACTAGTGGTGACTCAAATGATTCCAAATGTCTCCTAAGGCTTTCGAATTGTTTCTGAAGGTGTTTGCAGGGTATTAAGGTATAAAATTGAAGTTCATGGGTTCTTCGACACTCTCATAAGACTTCTAGTAATTTCGACGTTCAAACCCCCAAGGGTAGATGTCACTAATGGCTTCCCAAATACAGTATGACCTCCAAAATTTCAGAACAAAGACATGGATTAGTTATATGACTTCAATGGGAACCCGAATGCATCATTAATCAGTTCCTAAAAGCTGCCTCAACTCCCATAAATCATAGGTTTGCAAACAAGTCTTAACCTAGTGGGAAATGATAGAAAAACGCTATAACTTGCTATGAAATTTGAGAGAAATGTTCCAAGGACTTGTATAATATTTATGAAAATTCTTCATTACATTAATGTCTCTCCATACAGCAATAAAATCACAGATATTGACTGAAACATTTCGATACCAAACAACTTCAAGCTCTTACAACAAGATATAGGGGAAAATGTCACCATTCCTACATAGTTTGGCATTTTACATAGTTTCACTTGGAGTTTCAATTTGAGGTTTATCTGAGCATCAAATACAGAGTATAGACATCATATTACAAATAAATTGGGCCCCTTTAACTTCCCCAAAGAGATCAGCATCTCACTATGTGCGCCATTCCTCCAAGAGAAAGAATATGAAGAGAAAAGTGAGAGAGATGTGGGAACAACTTGAAGAATAATTGATCATGAGTAGCCCTGTAGATTCAACCTGTAACAAATGAATTCATTTCAACCCCAAATGAAAGTTCTGAATGTCCTCTCCAATTTCCAATTAGGATGGGAATCTTGCACCCTCGAAATTGGTACTAAGGCAAGAAGAATAAACATCCAACTTGCATGGACAAGCTATGCTCTCCAATTTGCAAAATGAGAAATGATCAAAAGCCCGTATCCTTCTTTGTTCTTGTCTTTTATTATCTTTCCAAGTCCTTCATGGTTCGAATTCCCTCCAAGAGCTTCATGTCGACTCGAATTGGGGAGAGATTCCAATGAGTGCCACTTGTCCAACAATTCCTAGCCTCCCTCTTCCATAAATTCGAATGGGGGGGATCTTGGCTGCCATAACTCCATCGTGCACCCTTTTGGAGGCTATTTTTATCCCTAACATGTCATATTTCAGCAATTAGGTCTGATCCTTTTCATAAGTGTCATAGCATCTTCATCATTGTTGTCATAGAAGCTAGGGAATCTAGCCCAAGTGTCACAATACCTCTAAGATGCCTCTTTCTCTTCCATAGGAGTTACTCTTCCTCTCAAATTCGACCCTCATTGAGTCATGCCAAGTATAATTCCCTTCCAACTCCCCCAAGAATGTTAGACTCCACCTTGGATTAAAATGAGTGAGAGTAGGATGCCATGTGGCACAGAGAATCTTGCTTTGTGTGGGTCCCACACCACCAATGTTCCCTCATGACCAAGTGCCACCTTATTTTCCTATTATAAATATTTATTTATCCCCTTTTAATATATTTTTTCAATCTAATGTCCATTTGGGGTTTTATAGCTCCCTTATTCCAAATCTAAATGTTTCCACCCCAACCTAGGGAACTAATAGATTGGTGGAAATTTCCCTTCTAGTGATTTATTTGGATGGGGACATTACAGTCCTCCCCACCCAAGATTGTTTTCCCTCGAGCAATTCCAAATTGGGATGCTGCAAAATTTGTTCCTCTTCCCATGTGGCATCCTCACTTGGAAAATCTTTCCATTGTACCAAATATTCTCTTATGGTTCTGCTCCTCAATTTCCTTTCTCTTGTCTTCAAATTTTTTTCTAGAATAAGTATGAGTTGTCCTTCATCATATAATGGAGGGAGTGTTTCTGAAATAGAAATTTGCTGACCAATAGCCTTCTTAAGGAATGAAACATGAAATACATTGTGGATTTTTCTACCTTCCGGAAGTCCTAACTCATAAGCTACCTCCCCAGCTTTTCGAACTATCTTGTATGGACCATAATACCTTGGTTTAATATTTTCTGATCCTTTCCATTTTAAGGAGGTTTTCTTATATGGATGCAGACTCAAATAAACCAAATCATTCACTTGAAAAGTTCTTTCCTCCCTATGTTGATCCACATATTTTTTTTGTTGATTTTGGGCAACCTACAAATTGTCTTTTAGAAGCTTTAAAATCTCTTGACTTTCCTCAACCCAATCCTTAGCTTTTGGGGATCTACTATCACCAAAAATGTTATAAAAAAAGGTGAGTGCTTCATAACCATAAAGTGCTTGGAAAGTAGTATTGTAGCAAAACTCACCCAAGTGTAGCCATTTAACCCATGCTTTATGCTGCTCACCAATATAGTTCCTCATGTACCCATCCAACCATCGGTTCACCCTTTCTATTTGTCCATCAGTTTGAGAATGATATCTTGTGCTAGGAGTCAATTGAGTGCCCACCAACTTGAAGAGTTCTTTCCAAAAGGCACTCATAAATTTGATATCCCTATCACTCACAATGTTTTTGGGAAGTCCATGCAACCTGAAAATATCTCTAAAGAATAGATCAACCACTTGTCCAGTAGTAAAATATGATGTAAAAGCAAATAAATGAGCAAATTTTGTGAGTCTATCCACCACAACATAAATAAAATCCTTACCCAAAGCCTTGGGCAACCTTGTGATGAAATCCATTGAGATGCTTTCCCATTTCTATTTTGGAATGGACAATGGTTGCAATAAACCAGCAGGATGGGTGTGTTCAACTTTGTTTTGTTGACATATCTTGCATTCATTCACATACTTTAGAACATATTCCTTCAGCCTTTTCCAAGAGAACCTTTGTCTTAATTTCCTATATGTTTTCAAGAAACCAAGATGGCCTGCTAAAGGAGAATCATGAGCTTTCTTCAAGATCTTGTGCTTTAGGTTCGAACCATGAACCAAGTATATTCGGTCCTTATATTAGATTATGCCATTCAATATATTGTAGCTATCATCTCCTTTGACCCCATCTAACACATCACAAGCAAAACTATCTTTGGCATACTCTAGTATTAGCATATCTTTCCAATCTTTCAAAATGTCCATAAGGGAAATGAAGTTATCCTAGACAATGCATATGCTACAATATTATTCTTCCCTTTTACATATTCAATGTCAAAATCAAAACCTTGGACCTTACTTACCCATTTTTGTTTCCTTTCATTGAGATCAGTTTGTGTGAGGAAATGCTTTAAACTATTATGATTAGTTTTGACCACAAACTTGTTCCCCACCAGATATTGTCTAAACTTGGCCAAGGCATGCATGATGGATAACATTTCTTTTTCATATATGGAGTAGATATTCTCATGTGGCTGCAATTTTCTGCTCTCAAAAGCTATGGGGTGTTGATTTTGCTTTAGGACCGCCCTTAATCCTTCTCCTGATGCATCACATTCCAAAACAAATGGTTTAGAAAAATCTGGTAATGCAAGTACTGGACAACAACTCATTACCTATTTCATTCTTTGGAAATCCTTTTCATCCTCTTCATCCCGTTTGAAAGCATCATTCTTGGTCAAATAAAGTAAGGGGAGCAGTTAGTTTGGAAAACCCCTTCACAAACTTCCTATAGTAAGTGCATATCCCAATGAAGCCTCTCAATTCAGTGATGTTCTTGGGTGATGGCCATTCAAGAATAAACTTTATTTTCTCCAAGTGCACTTTTACTCCATATTTTCCAATTATGTGCCCAAGATACAAAACTTCTTTCAACCCAAATTCACTCTTGGACAACTTAGCAAACAAAGATTGTTCATGCAATATTTTCAATACAACTTCTAGGTGGTGCAAATGTTCTTCCCATGTCTTACTGTAAATCAAAATATCATCAAAGAAAACCAAAACAAACTTATGGAGTTGCTTTCAAAATATTTTGTTCATGCCTGATTGGAAGGTGGTTGGAGCATTGGTCAAAACGAAAAGGCATGACAAGAAATTTGAAATGACCATAGTGACATCTGAAAGCAGTTTTCTGCACATCCTCCTCCTTCATTCGAATCTGATGGTAACTAGATCTAAGATCAATTTTGGAGAAGAAATTTGCTCCAAATATCTCATCCATGAGCTCATCTATTCTAGGGATGGGATATCTATTCTTTATTGTCTTCTTGTTTAGAGCTCTAAAATCAATGCACATTCTTAGGGTTCCATCCTTTTTCTTCACCAAAACAATTGAAGAAGCATAGGAACTTGCGTTTGGTCTAATGAGTCCCAATCCCAATATCTCTTGAATAGCTTTCTCAATCTCATCTTTGACCTTTTTGGGTGTCTATATGGTGTTATTTGTATAGGTGAAGTACCCACCTCCAAAACAATGGTGTGCTCAACCCCTCTATCAGGTGGCCTTTTCATATTTGTGTAGTAGTTTCCTTATCTCCCTTGGATGCTATGCAATCTTTATGTTTGGCTTGGGGGAAGTGATGAAACATTCAATAGCCCATTCAATATCCCCATGCCTCAATATGGACCTCATACTGTGGGAAGACACCACTTGATTCAGATAGGTGTGCATTCCTCTCACTACCCTTTCAATTGTTTTCCTTCAAAATCTTTGAATTTCATTTTAGGTATTTGGTAGTTCACTGTATGTTCCCCTATAGAGTACAACCATTGCACTCCCAAGACCACATTTGTATCAGTAACATCTACCACATAAAAGCTATCAGAAAATGTGTAATTTCCTATAGTGAGTTGTAGCTTTGGAATCCATGTTTTGCATTCCATAGAATTGTTACCTGGAATGATGACTGTGAACCCATCGAATGATTCAATAGGTAAATTTCTCCTCTCCGCCAAGGCTGCATCAATGAAATTATGAGTGGCTCCTCCATTTACCAATACCAAAACTCTTTGCCCTTGTATCACTCCCTTGCATTGAATGGTGTGAAAACGAGGCACTCCTGAAAGCACTGCCATTATCCCTTTTTCAGGTGATGGATGATCTTCTTCTTCTGTGTCATATCCCTCTTCTTGGGATGAAATATGTTCTTCTTCCTCCATGTCCCCTTCACCTTCGTCATCAGAAAATACTTCAATGAATTGTGCTTTCCCCTTAGCACATTTATGCCCTGGTACTCATGGTTGGAAGCATGTGTAACATAGTTTCTTTCTTTTGAGCTCTTCCTTTCTTGGTCCCTCTTTCTTGTCCTTTCCAAATGCATATTTTTGCCATGGCTTCTTGTCAAATCTGAACTTGGAAGGAAAGTTGGGCTTGGGGGGATACTTTGTCTTGGGTAGCATATTTTGCAGATCTCTTGCCAAGTTCATGGCATCTTTCAATGAAGAAGATTTGTTGGATTTAACTAAACCCTTCAAAGGTTCAACCAAACTTTCAGTAAAGAGAAATACCAATCGAACCATAGATATATCAGCCACCTTAACTGATAGTTCTTGAAATTCCAACATGTACTCATCAGGGGTTCCAATTTGCTTCAACTGTGTTAGTTCCTTGAAAAGCATTTCAAGGTCTTTTTGCTCGAATCTTTCCAATAACCTGTTAACAAATTCTTCATATGTTGTGACCTGATCATGTCCCAAGGTTTTAATCCCATGGAACCACCAATCATTGGCTTCTCCTTTTAGATGCAAAATATCCTTTTTTAGAGCATCCTCTTCAACCATTGGATTCAGCTGAAAATATACATCGAAATTTTGTATCCAAGTATTTGCAGAACTTTGAGATGAGCCATCAAATGTAGGAAGAGGCATTTTACCTATGGCATAATTCAATTCTTTATTTTGAAAGGGAGTTCTGCTACCTCCTCTCATTTTGAGCTTGTTTGACATAGTAAAGAATTAATCAAATGATAAGGTTCTTCTGCAATCTTCACTCAACTGCTGCCATTCTACTAGAACTTCATGCATTCCATATTGGGTGTTAGGATCCACTTTGGACTCAATAAACTTAGTTTTGGTATCCCTTGTTGAGCTCTGGAATTCATTGGATCGATTATGAGGTCCTGTCCTTGAGAAAATGTGTTCACCAAATGCCTTTTTTTTTCCTCAAAAGTAGAACTACTACTGCCTCCTAAAGCCAATTTGCTTCCAATTTGACTAGCCATCAATTCGAACCCTTGCATTATCTTCCTTGTCATGTCTTCAAAAAATTGTTTCACGAATTTCCTAAACTTCTCTTTCTCCTCCATATCTGAGGTTCCTTTCTCATCCTCAGTCATAGTTTCAATAGAGTGCACCTCTTCTCCTCCTTCTTCCTCTTCACCAAAGGTACTTTCAGTTTCGGTTTCTAGGGGTGGGGGATGAATTCTAGACCTCATAAATAGTCACCCAAATTAGGTGCAAGGACCATGCTCTGATACCACTTGTAATGTCCCTTTTTAATAAATTGGAAAAATTGCAATTTTTGGTCAATTCGAGCCTTGGACTAGTGGTGACTCAAATGCTTCCAAATGGCTCCTAAGGCTTTCGAATTGGGTCTAGATGTGTTTGCAGGGTATTAAGGAATAAAAATTAAGCTGATGGCTGCTTGGAAACTCTCATAAGACTTCTGCAACATTCATTTAACTTCAGGAGAAATTGGGAATTTTAATAGTAATTTCAAGGTTCAAACCCCCAAGGGTAGAGGTCACTAATGGCTTCCCAAATGCAGTACGACCCTCCCAAATTTCAAAAAATAGACACGGATTATTTATATTACTTAAATAGGAACCCAAATGCATCATTAATCAGTTCCTAAAATCTGTTGCATCTCCCATAAATCAGAGGTTTGTAGACAAGTCTTAACCTAGGGGGAAATGATAGAAAAACGCTATAACTTGCTATGAAATTTGAGAGAATGTTCCAAGGACTTGTATAACGTTTATGAAAATTATTCAATAGATTAATGGCTCTCCATACAACAATAAAATCACAGATATTGACTGAAACATTTCGATACCAAACAACTTCAAGCTCTTACAACAAGATATAGGCGAAAATGGTACCATTCATACATAGTTTTGCATTTTTACATAGTTTCACTAGGAGTTTAGATCTGAGGTTTATTTGAGCATCAAATACAGAGTGTAGACATCATATTACAAATAAATTGGGCCCCTTGAACTTCCCCAAAGATATCAGCATCTCACCATGTGTAATGTCCCCATTCAAATAAATCTCAAGTAGGGAAAATTCCACCAACCTACTAGTTTCCTAGGTTGGGGTGGAGACATTAAAATTGGAATAAGGAGACTAATAAAAAAAAATGGAATTTGGTTTGGGCATAAATATATTAATAGGGGCAAAATAAATATTTATGGTGAGAAAATAAGATGGCACTTGGTCATGGAGACACATTGGTGGTGTGGGACCCCCAAAAAGTTAGATTCCCCATGCCACATGGCATTCCACTCTCACCCATTCGAATCCAAGGTGGAGTCCACTATTATTGGGATAGTTGGAAGGTCATATTACTTGAAATGACTCAATTAGGTTGAATTGTAGAGGAAGAGTAAATCCCATGGGAGAGAAGAGGCATTTTGGAGCTAGTGGGACACTTGGGCTAGATTCCCTAGCTTCTATGACACCAATGATGAAGATGCCTATGACACTTATGAAAAAATCAGACCTAATGGATGACATATGACATATATGACATGTCAGGGCTAAAAATAGCCTCCAAGAGGGCACTCAAGGGAGTTATGGAATCCAAAGAGACACCTGTTCGAATTTGGTGGAGGAGGAGGCTAGAATTGGAGGGACAAGTAGCACACATTGGAATCTCTTCCCAACTTGAGTTGGCATGAAGCTCTTGGAAGGAATTCGACCCATGGAGGACCTTATAAGTTTATAAAATACAATAACAAATAAGGATGGTTTCTTTTGATCATTTTACATTTTTCATTTTGCATTTGGAGAGAAGAGCTTGTAGAGATCTAGTCTACTTGCCTTAGCACCAATTTCGAGGGTGAAAGATTCCCATCCCAATTGGCAATTAGAGAGGCCATTCAGTTCATGAGAGTCAATTGAGAGTCCATGAATATCCATTTATTTGTATTCTGATATACGTACTCTGTATTTACTTCTCATAAGACTCTTAGGTCGAAATACCAAGTGAAGTGTGTAAAAATACCAAACGATGCATTAATGATGCCATTTTCCCTAGATCTTGTTGTTGGAGCTTGAACAGACATTATTTCGAATTGTATCAGTCATTCTCTATGATTTTGTTGATGTATGGAGTGTCATTAATGTTCTGAAGAAGTTTCATTAACAGTGCACGAGTCTTTGGCACTTAAAATTCGAATTACATAACATATGGTGAAAATTACTAGCTTTTCCTCCTATGTGAAGTATTGCCGATAAACATCTGATTTAAGTGAGTTGCAGAAGACCATAGGAACTAATTAATGATACATTGGTGAGATCATTAAGTCCATTTATCAGTACCATACCTCTGTTCATAAATTTGGAAGTTTTTAACAGCATTTGGAGAGCTATCTTTGTCCACTACCCTTGGGGGTTTTGAAGCTCGATTTGACTAGAATTATTCCCTACTTTGTCCAAATTGTAAATGAATGTTGAAGAAGTGTTTTAAGGATTTTTAAGCATACATAAGCCTCAATTATATTTTTTAATACCTTTAAAATACCTTCAGACCCAATTTGGAAGCATTTGGAGTCATTTGGAAGCAGTAGTGACAATACTAGTCTAAGGGTCGAATTCGTCAAAATTGGCAATTTTTCCTAATTTGTGCAAATTATTAAAAAGGGACACTACAAGTGGTATCAGAGCATGGTGTTTGAACCTGATGTGGGTTACCATTTATGAATACAAGCAGTCAGAAGAATAATCCCCCACCCTTAGAAACTGAAAACTGAAGGTGTTGTTGTTGAAGAGGAAGAAATAGGAAAAGAAGTGCATTTTGCTAAAACTATGGCTAAGGATGAGAAGGAGACCTCAGAGGATAAGGGATAATACTAAATTTATGAAACCATTCTTTGAATATATGACCAAATAGATCATGAAATGGTTCTAATTATTGGCCAATCAAATTGGGAGCAAAGGAGTAATAAGAGGCAGCAGTAGTTCTCATTATGAGGAAAAGAAGGCAATGGGTGAGCATATTTTCTCAAGCACGAGACCCCATAATAGACCTAATGAATTTCAGAGAACACCAAGGCCTACTACACCTAAATTTATTGAGTTCAAAGAGGATCCTATCATCCTAACACCCAATTCGATATGCAGGAAGTGGTGACACAATGGGAAAAGTTGAGTGAAGATTGTAGAAGAACTCTACCATTTGACCAATTCTTTAATGTATCAAGCAAAATCAAAATGAGGGAAGGTAATAGGACTCCATTTCAGAATAAAGAATTGAATTGTTCAATTGGTAAAATGCCCCTTCCCACTTTTTATTGTTCACCCCAAAGTTCTACAAATACTTGGGTACAAAAACTAGATGTTTATTTTCAGCTAAATCCAATGGTGGAAAATGATGCTTTAAAAATGGCTATTTTGCATCTAGAATGAGATGCCAATGATTGATGGTTCCATGGTATGAAAACCTTGGGACATTATCAGGTTAAAACCTATGGAGAATTTGTTGACAGGATGTTAGAAAGATTTGAGCAAAAAGATCCAAAATTGCCTTTCAGAACTGGCCCAATTCATTGAAGTATTTTGTGATGATGAGTATGAAGGGAGCATGGAGGAAGGATGACATATTTCATCCCAAGAAGAGGGATATTCTACAATAGAAGTAGGAGAGAAAAAGAAGAATATCATCCCTTACCTGACAAAGGAATACTAGCAGTGCTTTTAGGAGTGCCTCGTTTCCACACTATTCGATGTCAAGGAGTTGTACATGGACAAAGGGTTTCGGTGTTGGTAGATGGAGGAGCCACACATAACTTCATTGATGCATCCATGGTGGAGAGGAGAAAGCTACCTGCTGAACCATTCGAGAGCTTTATAGTTATCATTCCAGGTCACCATACTATGGAGTGCAAAACATGGATTCCAAAGCTACAACTCACCATAGGTAATTACACATTTTTTTATAGCTTTTATGTGGTTGATGTTGCTGATACTAATGTGGTCTTGGGAGTGAAATGGATATACTCTATAGGGGAACATATAGTGAACTATCAAATCCCTGAAATGAGATTCAAAGATTCGGAGGGAAAACAAAGAGTATTTAGAGGAATGCACACCTATCTGAATAAGGTAGTGTCCTCCCACAGTATGAAACATAAGAATGAAAAGGTTTTGGGATACATTCCTCATGGAAGGACACCTGATAGAGGAGGAACAAGTTTGTAGCATGATAAATTGAGATTGCTTGAGGGCAAGCAATCTTGGGTGGGGAGGACTGTAATGTCCCCATTCAAATAAATCTCAAGTAGGGAAAATTCCACCAACCTACTAGTTTCCTAGGTTGGGGCGGAGACATTAAAATTGGAATAAGGAGACTAATAAACCCAAATGGAATTTGGTTTGGGAATAAATATATTAATAGGGGCAAAATAAATATTTATGGTGAGAAAATAAGATGGCACTTGGTCATGGAGACACATTGGTGGTGTGGGGCCCCAAAAAAGCTAGATTCCCCATGCCACATGGCATTCCACTCTCACCCATTCGAATCCAAGGTGGATTCCACTATTATTGGGATAGTTGGAAGGTCATATTACTTGGAATGACTCAATGAGGTCTAATTGTAGAGGAAGAGTAACTCCCATGGGAGAGGAAGAGACATTTTGGAGCTAGTGGGACACTTGGGCTAGATTCCCTAGCTTCTATGACACCAATGATGAAGATGTCTATGACACCTATGACAAAATCAGACCTGATGGATGACATCTGACATATATGACATGTCAGGGCTAAAAATAGCCTCCAAGAGGGAACTGAAGGGATTTATTGAATCCAAAGAGACACCTGTTCGAATTTGGTGGAGGAGGAGGCTAGAATTGGAGGGACAAGTAACACACATTGGAATCTCTTCCCAGCTTGAGTTGGCATGAAGCTCTTGGAAGGAATTCGACCCATGGAGGACCTTATAAGTTTATAAAATACAATAACAAAGAAGGATGGTTTCTTTTGATCATTTTACATTTTTCATTTTGCATTTGGAGAGAAGAGCTTGTAGAGAGCTAGTCTACTTGCCTTAGCACCAATTTCGAGGGTGAAAGATTCCCATCCCAATTGGCAATTGGAGAGGCCATTCAGTCCATGAGAGTCAATTGAGAGTCCATGAATCTCCATTTATTTGTATTCTGATATACGTACCCTGTATTTACTTCTCATAAGACTCTTAGGTCGAAATACCAAGTGAAGTGTGTAAAAATTCCAAACGATGCATTAATGATGCCATTTTCCCTAGATCTTGTTGTTGGAGCTTCAACAAACATTATTTAAAATTGTATCAGTCATTCTCTATGATTTTTTTGATGTATGGAGTGTCATTAATGTTCTGAAGAAGTTTCATTAACAGTGCACGAGTCTTTGGCACCTAAAATTCGAATTTCATAACATATGGTGAAAATTACTAGCTTTTCCTCCTATGTGAAGTATTGCCCATAAACATCTGATTTAAGTGAGTTGCAGAAGGCCATAGGAACTAATTAATGATACATTGGGGAGATCATTAAGGCCATTTATCAGTACCATACCTCTGTTCATAAATTTGGAAGTGTTTAACAGCATTTGGAGAGCTATCTTTGTCCACTACCCTTGGGGGTTTTGAAGCTCGATTTGACTAGAATTATTCCCTACTTTGTCCAAATTGTAAATGAATGTTGAAGAAGTTTTTTAAGGATTTTTAAGCATACATAAGCCTCAATTATATTTTTTAATACCTTTAAAATACTTTCAAACCCAATTGGGAAGCATTTGGAGTCATTTGGAAGCAGTAGTGACAATACTAGTCTAAGGGTCGAATTCGTCAAAATTGGCAATTTTTCCTAATTTGTGCAAATTATTAAAAAGGGACACTACAAGTGGTATCAGAGCATGGTGTTTGAACCTAATGTGGGTGAACATTTATGAAGACAAGTAGTCAAAAGAATAATCCCCCACCCTTAGAAACTAAAAACTGAAGGTGTTGTTGTTGAAGAGGAAGAAATAGGAAAAGAAGTGCATTTTGCTGAAACTATGGCTAAGGATGAGAAGCAGACCTCAGAGGATAAGGGATAATTTACTAAATTTATGAAACCATTCTTTGAATATATGACCAAATAGATCATGAAAGGGTTCTAATTATTGGCCAATCAAATTGGGAGCAAAGGAGTAATAGGAGGCAGCAGTAGTTCTCATTATGAGGAAAAGAAGGCAATGGGTGAGCATATTTTCTCAAGCACAAGACCCCATAATAGACCTAATGAATTTTAGAGAACACCAAGGCCTACTACACCTAAATTTATTGAGGTCAAAGAGGATCCTAACATCCTAACACCCAATTCGATATGCAGGAAGTGGTGACACAATGGGAAAAGTTGAGTGAAGATTGTAGAAGAACTCTACCATTTGACCAATTCTTTAATGTATCAAGCAAAATCAAAATGAGGGAAGGTAATAGGACTCCATTTCAGAATAAAGAATTGAATTGTTCAATTGGTAAAATGCCCCTTCCCACTTTTGATTGTTCACCCCAAAGTTCTACAAATACTTGGGTACAAAAACTAGATGTTTATTTTCAGCTAAATCCAATGGTGGAAAATGATGCTTTAAAAATGGCTATTTTGCATCTAGATGGAGATTCCAATGATTGATGGTTCCATGGTCTGAAAACCTTGGGACATGATCAGGTTAAAACCTATGGAGAATTTGTTGACAGGATATTAGAAAGATTTGAGCAAAACGATCCAAAATTGCCTTTCAGAACTAGCCCAATTGAAGCAAGTTGGAACCCCTGCTGAGTATATGATGGAATTCCAAAAATTATCAGTCAAGGTGGCTGATATATCTATGGTAAGATTAGTATTGTTGTTCACTGAAGGTTTGGATGAACCCTTAAAAGGTTTAGTTAAGGCCCACAATCCAAATTCATTGAAGGATGCTATGAGTTTGACAAGAGATATACAAAATGTGTTACATAGGACAAAGTTTCCTCCCAAGCCCAACTTCCCTTCCCAATTAAGATCTGAAAAGAAGCCATGGAAAGAAGATGAATGTGGAAAGGATAAGAAAGAGGAACTAAGCAGGGAATAACTCAGAAGGAATAAATTGTGTTACTCGTGCTTCCAACCATGGGTACCAGGACATAAATGTGCTAAGGGAAAGGCCCAATTCATTGAAGTATTTTGTGATGATGAGTATGAAGGGAGCATGGAGGAATGAGGACATATTTCATCCCAAGAAGAGGGATATGCTACAACAGAAGTAGGAGAGAAAAAATAATAATATCATCCCTTACCTGACAAAGGAATACTAGCAATGCTTTTAGGAGTGCCTCGTTTCCACACTATTCGATGTCAAGGAGTTGTACATGGACAAAGGGTTTCGATATTGGTAGATGGAGGAGCCACACATAACTTCATTGATGCATCCATGGTGGAGAGGAGAAACCTACCTGTTGAACCATTCGAGGGCTTTATAGTCATCATTCCAGGTCACCATACTATGGAGTGCAAAACATGGATTCCAAAGCTACAACTCACCATAGGTAATTACACATTTTTTTATAGCTTTTATGTGGTTGATGTTGCTGATACTAATGTGGTCTTGGGAGTGAAATGGCTGTACTCTATAGGGGAACATATAGTGAACTATCAAATCCCTGAAATGAGATTCAAAGATTTGGAGGGAAAACAAAGAGTATTGAGAGGAATGCACACCTATCTGAATAAGGTAGTGTCCTCCCACAGTATGAAACATAAGAATGAAAAGGTTTTGGGAGACATTCCTCATGGAGGACACCTGATAGAGGAGGAACAAGTTTGTATCATGATAAATTGAGATTGATTGAGGGCAAGAAATCTTGGGTGGGGAGGACTGTAATGTCCCCATTCAAATAAATCTCAAGTAGGGAAAATTCCACCAACCTACTAGTTTCCTAGGTTGGGGCGGAGACATTAAAATTGGAATAAGGAGACTAATAAACCCAAATGGACTTTGGTTTGGGAATAAATATATTAATAGGGGCAAAATAAATATTTATGGTGAGAAAATAAGATGGCACTTGGTCATGGAGACACATTGGTGGTGTGGGGCCCCCAAAAAGCTAGATTCCCCATGCCACATGGCATTCCACTCTCACCCATTCGAATCCAAGGTGGATTCCACTATTATTGGGATAGTTGGAAGGTCATATTACTTGGAATGACTCAATGAGGTCTAATTGTAGAGGAAGAGTAACTCCCATGGGAGAGGAAGAGGCATTTTGGAGCTAGTGGGACACTTGGGCTAGATTACCTAGCTTCTATGACACCAATGATGAAGATCCTTATGAAAAAATAAGACCTGATGGCTGACATCTGACATATATGACATGTTAGGGATAAAAATAGCCTCCAAGAGGGCGCTCAAGGGAGTTAGGGAATCCAAAGAGACACCTATTCTAATTTGGTGGAGGAGGAGGGTAGAATTGGAGGTACAAGTGGCACACATTGGAATCTCTTCCCAACTTGAGTTGGCATGAAGCTATTGGAAGGAATTCGACCAATGGAGGACCTTAGAGTTTTATAAAATACAATAACAAATAAGGATGGTGTATTTTGATCATTTTACATTTTTCATTTTGCATTTGGAGAGAAGAGCTAGTAGAGAGCTAGTCTACTTGCCTTAGCACCAATTTCGAGGGTGAAAGATTCCCATCCTAATTGGAAATTGGAGAGGCCATTCAGAAATTTCATTTGGATCTATAATGGAGTGTTTAGTTATAGGTTGAAGCTATAGGTAAGCTCGTGGTTCATTCATCTACAACTCATTCCTCCATCTCTTTCACATTTTATTGCATATTTGGGCCCCTGGAGGAATTGCGCCCTTGGTGAGATGTTGATCTCTTTGTGAGAGTCCATGAATCTGCATTTATTTGTATTATATTATATATACTCTGTATTTACTGATCATAAGACTCTCAAGTCGAAATACCAGGTGAAGTTGTGTAAAAATACCAAACAATGCATTAATGATGCCATTTTCCCTAGATCTTGTTGTTGGAGCTTGAAGAGACATTATTTCAAATTGTATCAGTCATTCTCTGTGATTTTTTTGATGTATGGAGTTTCATTAATGTTCTGAAGAAGTTTCATTAATAGTGCACAAGTCTTTGGCACCTAAAATTCGAATTTCATAACATATGGTGAAAATTACTAGCTTTTCCCCCTATGTGAAATATTGCACATAAACATCTAATTTAAGTGAGTTGGAAAAGGCCACAGGAACTAATTAATGATACAATGGGGAGCTCATTAATTCTATTTATCAGTACCATACCTCCTTTGATAAATTTGGAAGTGTTTAACAACATTTGGAGAGTTATCTTTGTCCACTACCCTTGGGGGTTTTGAAGCTTTATTTGACTAGAATTATTCCCTACTTTGTCCAGATTGTAAATGAATGTTGCTGAAGTGTTTTAAGGGTTTTTAAGCATCCATCAGCCTCAGTTATATGTTTAAATACCTTTCAAATACATTCAGACCCAATTTGTAAGCATTTGGATTCATTTGGAAGCAGTAGTGACAATACTAGTCTAAGGATCGAATTGGTCAAAATTGGCAATTTTTCCTAATTTGTGCAAATTATTAAAAAGGGACACTACACCATGTGCGCCATTCCTCTAAGAGAAATAATATGAAGAGAAAAGTGAGAGAGATGTGGGAACAAGTTGAAGAAGAATTGATCACAAGCATCCCTATAGCTTCAACCTGTAACAAATGAATTCATTTCAGCTCCAAATGAAAGGTCTGAATGGCCTCTCCAATTTCCAATTAGGATGGGAATCTTGCACCCTCGAAATTGGTACTAAGGAAAGAAGAATAAACATCCAACTTGCATGGACAAGCGATGCTCTCTAATTTTCAAAATGAGAAATGATCAAAAGCTCGTGGCCTTCTTTTTTCTTGTCTTTTATTAGCTTTCCAAATCCTTCATGTTCCGAATTCCCTCCAAGAGCTTCATGCCAACTCGAATTGGGGAGATATTCCAATGAGTGCCACTTGTCTAACAATTCCTAGCCTCCTTCTTCCATCAATTCGAATGGGGGGAATCTTGGCTGCCATAACTCCCTTGTGCGCCCTCTTGGAGGCTATTTTTATCCCTTCATGTCATATAGGTCAGATGTCAACAATTAGGTCTGATCCTTGTCATAAGTGTCATAGCATCTTCATCATTGTTGTCATAGAAGCTAGAGAATCTAGCCCAAGTGTCACAATACCTCTAAGATGCCTCTTCCTCTTCCATGGGAGTTACTCTTCCTCTCAAATTCGACCCTCATTGATTCATGCCAAGTATAATGCCCTTCCAACTCCCCCAAGAACATTAGACTCCACCTTGGATTCAAATGGGTGAGAGTAGGATGCCATGTGGCATGGAGAATCTCGCTTTGTGTGGGTCCCACACCACCAATGTCCCCTCATGACCAATTGCCACTTTATTTTCCTGTGATAAATATTTATTTAGCCCCTTTTAATATATTTTTTCAAGCTAATGTCCATTTGGGGTTTTATAACTCCCTTATTCCAAATCTAAATGTTTCCACCCCAACCTAGGGAACTAGTAGATTGGTGGAAATTTCCCTTCTAGTGATTTATTTGGATGGGGACATTACAGCACCCTACTATTGTATACTAAGAGTTTATCCATTTATTGTAATAGCCTTATTGTGGATGGTTAACACATGCCTATTGGCCTTATTTGATACATTCAATGAAGGTTAATGAAAGTTGATTTCTGTATGTAGATGTGTATGTATTTATTTTATTACTATAAAAACCATTATTTAAGATATTTAAAATATATTTGATTATACTACTAGGCATACTTAGAGATGAATAATACCAACTAGATTTATTCACGGATCGAAGTAACTTAGCTACTTAACTAGCATAGTAATGACAAATTTAATTTATGAACTTCCAGAGTATAAATATTCCAAACATTTGACTTGCGGATTTTAAATAAGTCGAATAGATAAATGAGATATGAGATGTAATAGTTTTCTACAACATATTTGAATAGTTGATTTGCATATTGTAAATAACTTAAACAGGTAAACATAATAGGAAATGCATAGTTTCTAATACATATTTACAATAGTTAACTTGCATATTGTAGCTAACTTGACAAGGTAACAAAATAGGAAATGGACAGTTTCTAATACATATTTGAACTGCATTAATAGTTATAGGGAGATACAATTGGAACAACCACATACCTCCCAACCGTCGATCATTGAAAAACCAATTCTCTTTCTCAGTAATCACCCGATAGCATGAACCATCACACCATAGGGTCTAACACCTTGGTCTACAGCTACAACAACTCCTTTCAAAACACAATTATCACTCCCTCAAAACTAGAACCAACTCTTTCTTAACTTATCAAAGCTCAAAACTCAGGAAATTTTGTAACACATCAAAGATGCTCACACAAAGCATTTCCCCATGCATACTAGACAACGTCCTTTTCTCACACATATGCATATAAATAACATTTTCCTAGGTCTTACACAAGACTCAACCTTCCCTCCTTGGGAATTCATTATCCTTGGATCCCCTCCTATATTTTAGGGGGTTGGTTCCATAAAAATATCTCTTGACATTTGTCATTCTCACCTCGTGAGCAACAGGTCAGTGTTCCCCACCGATGGGGTCTTGGTTCCTCAAGTTCTAACATGGCCATTCCAATTGTCCCAACATTTTATTAATGATGTCACAAACCATTTTTTACATCTTCCCTCTCATGAGGACAAGTGGCAAGCTTTTATCTTGCACACGTTCAAAATAAAATAATAAAATATTCACCACTTAGTCTCAAATTCGAATTTGTACTTAATCAAAATTAAAGTAAAAATATGGGGGACATTACATTCTCCCCCCTCCTAATATTTAAAACCATCCTCTGTGTTCAATCTCGATCCCATTTTAGATCTAGAACAGAGATGGATATGCCTCTCTGAATGCATCCTCCATATCCCAAGTGGCCTCCTCAAGAAAAAATTACTCCCACTGCACTTTTACCTTAGTGATGGCTATGTTCTGAAGCAATGCCTCTTACCCATTGAGAATTCATGAAGGTTCCACCTAGAACTCGCCCTCTGATTCTACCTATATCACATCCCAATCAATAACATGAAAATAATCATGAACATGCTTTTTCAATAAAGATACATGAAAAACATTATGAACTTTTACGTTGGGTGGTAGTACAAACTGGCGGGCCACTGGCCCAATCCTAACTAACACTTGAAAGGGCCCACATAATTTCGGTGCAAGTTTGGAGTAGTTCCCCAATTTTAAGGAACTCTTCTTCAGTTTTACTTTTAAGTACACATGGTCTCCCACATTAAACTCTTTGTGAATCCATTGTTGATCTCCATAACTTTTATGTTTGTCTTAGGCTGCTTGGAAATTATGTCCCACATCCTACACCACCTGTTCCATTTCCTTAAGCATTTCAGTTCCTAAAATCATCCTATCCACTAGGTCGTCCCAGGTTACTGGAGTGGTACATTTTTTTCCTTACAATATTTCAAAGGGGCTCATGTGTGATGATGTTTGATATCCATTCTTGTAAGCAAACTCCACTAGGTGGAGATAATCCTCCCACTTTGTGGGTATGCCCATAACATACATGCAAATCATATCTTCCAATCTCTTATTGGTTCTTTACTTCTGCCCATCTGTTTGGAGATGATATGCAGTGCTGAAATTGAGTTGAGTATCTAAGCCTTCGAACAATGCCCTCCAAAAGTTGGAAGTAAACTTTGCACCCCTGCCAGAAATTACAGTTTTTGGAATACAATGCAATTTGAGAATTTCTCTCATAAATATTTATGCAATTTGTATGGCTTTAAAAGTGGATTTAACAGGCATAAACTGTGATACCTTGCTCAACTTTTCTACCATAACCATTATTGCATTATGTCGTCTCTTATATTTAGGTAAAACGGTGATAAAATCCATTGAGATCACTTCCCACTTCCATTTCAAAATTGGGAAGGGCGTAATAAAACTGCTGGGTGTTGGTGTTCTGCTTTGACTTTTTGACATTCCAAGCATTTACTTAAATATTCGGTTGTATCATATTTCATATTTGGCCAATAATACTCTTTCTTTCGCATTGTTATCATTTTCTAGTAACCCAGGTGACCTTAATAAGATTTCTTATGGTAATCATCCATAATTATAAGTTTCAAATCTGTAGAATTTGGAATGAAAATCTTGTTTTTAAATAGTAATACACCTTCCTTGCTAAGATTGAAATCTTTTTTTCTATTTTATGATTCATTTTTTCTACACTTTTTCCTTAGTTTTTCCATAATTTTCAGCTATAATTAGTGCATATTTAATTCTAATTTTTAAATCAAAATTGTAATTGTTGGCATGCATCAAATAAACTTTCCTACTAAGTGCGCCAGCTATATTGTTCTCCTTCCCTTTCATGTGGTTTATTTCAAACTCATATTCGCTAAGGAAAGCTAACGATCTAGCTTGCCTAGCATTCAAGTTCTACTGGCCAAATAAATACTTTAGGCTAATATTGTAGGACACCAAGATGGATTTTATGCCAATTAGGTAGCATTTCCACATCCTTAAGGCATGTATTATTGCTTCCAGTTCAAGGCCATGTGTTGCATAGTTCCTTTCCTGCTCCTTTAAATTTATGGATTTGTAATAAACTACATGATCTTCATGCAGTAGAACTGCTCCTAGTCCTTCCTTATTGGAATCTATGCATACAACAAATTCCTTGTAGGGATCTATCATTTTTAGTATAGGTGTCGTCTTGGGTAGTTGTTTTAGCTTGTCAAATCTCTCTTGACACCTATGTGATCAAAGAAATGTAGTTTTGTTCTTTTGGAGTCATGTGATGGTGTACATAATTTTAGAGAATCCTTCTATAAATATTTTATAGTATCCCATGATTCCTAGGAAAGATCTAATGTCATGCTTTTGGAATAGGACAATCCATGATGGCCTTAGTCTTATCCAGATCCACAGCTATTCCTTCTTCCGAAATTATGTGGCTTAGATATTGTACTTGTTTTTGGTATAAATCACACTTACTAAACTTGGTGTATAATTGATGTTCTCTGAAAACTTGCAAAATTGTTTTCAGATGTTGCTCATGTTCTTATTCATATTTGGAATAGATGAGTATGTCATCTATAAACACTAGAATAAATTGATCCAAATACTCACTGAATATATTCATTGAGCACATAAAAGTGGTTGGTGGATTGGTAAGTCCAAAGGGTATCACCAAAAACTCATAATGTCCATATGTGGTTCTAAATGCAATTTTGTGTATATCCTCATCTTTTATTCTAACTTGATGATATATGGATCTTAGATCTATTTTTGAAAATACATTTCCCCCTCTAACTTGGTCAAATAATTCATCTATATGTGGTAAGAGATACTTGTTCTTGATTGTCATTTTGGTCAAATGTTTGTAGTCAATGCATAGTCGGAAGGTACCACCCTTCTTTTTGACAAATAAAATCAATTCTCCCCACATGGATACACTTGGTTGTATGCATTTTTTGTCCAAAAGTTCATGCAGTTGCATTTTAAGTTTAGTTAGCTCTAGGGTGCTCATCTTGTATGGGGTTTGGAAACTGGTGTCGATCCTCGTACAAAATCAATAATGAAGTTGATGTCTCTTTTCAGAGGCAGTCCTAAAATCTCTTTGGGAAATACATCCCAATATTCCCTGAGCACTAAATAGTCATCTAAGGATGGTTTGTCAACATCCTTAGAGTTGTATCATGTATAAACTACATACAGTTTACAGTATTTCCAAGCACATTTCTTTAATTGAAGTGCTAATATGTGTCTAATTGTTACTATCCTAGGGATGCCATGAATTGTCCTATGTTGGTTATCATTTTCGTCCAAACATTCAAAAAAATTGTTATAACAATTTAGAATGACTCCATGCACTTCCAACTAGTCCATGCCGATAAGGACATCATATGATACTAAGGGTAGGATATTTAGATTTGCTTTTGTATCCATCCCGTTCATTCCTAGAGAGAAATTACTTATTAATTATGTTAATTTTCTCTTTGTTCTTGTAGCTAGTTGTACTAGCCAATATTTTTCATGCTTAGTCATGTTTACTTACACAATTCAACTATAACTGGTTGAATATAGCTCAAACTTGAACCGTGATAAATTAAGATAGAGATTGCTTTATTGCAAACCTTACCTTCTATTTCCACCATTGATGATTAGTGATCTACTTGTTGATTATCTAATGCAACACTTATCACATGTATGTTTCTACCCACATCATTGACTATTAAAGCTTCTTGTATGTTGTAAACTGTCTTGGTATTCCTATTTTGGTTAGGACAGTTTTGGAACAAATGTGGTTCACCACATCCCCCACACTTTAGCGGCTCTCTAACTATTTCATGGGGTTTCTTAATATCATATCCTGCTGATTTTGCACCATTTTGAACTGGGTGGTTGAAATTATTGTTGAAATTGTTTTCTTAAAAACTCTTATTCATATTTATGTATGGTGGAGTCTTAAAGCCTTTTCGTCTCTAATTAAAATTTTCTTGTCTTATATACTTCTAGGCTCTTGATGTCTCATTTTTTTGTTTGTATTGATCGTAGCATAACCTTGCTTTTCTCATGGCCTCTTTTAGAGCCTTGGGATCATTAAATTATATCCCATATTTATAGGTATGCGGTAATCAACTTAAAAATATTTGATATTTTGCTTTATCATCCTTGATGTAAGGGACATATCTTGGCAGCGCTAAAAACTTGTTTCTCATATCGTCCATGGACATTGTTCCTAGTTTCAATTCATAAAATTCTTTGGTCTTTCCTTTGCAGTAAATTTTGAATAGATACTTCTCCCTGAAGCGTCTCTTCAAGGTTTTCTAGTCAATCTATTTTTCTTTCAAGTCCTTTTACTAATTTGAGGTCCCTCCACCGGATGTTGGATTTACCATTTAAGTTATCAATGGAAATTCTAACCTTCATCTTGTTGGAGTAATCATACAACCAGAAGTACTTACTCATACCTAAAAGCCATGCTTCTACTTTTGCTCCAACTTTGGATTCACCATCAAAGGTAGGTGGTCGTATTTTCTAAAATTAGCCTACAACAGGTTCTTGGTATTTTCTTTTATTTTCTGCTTTTGGTCTCACGGTTTCTACTATTTTAAAAAAAAATTGTTTATTTCTTATTGGAGGAATTATCACATCATATGTTTAATCACTTGTTAGTTCATGTGGAAATATTTTATGTTTCATATTTACGTCACTAGACATCTGATTTTTTTGTCTTTTTATCTCAGAAAGGTTATGTAACAGTACTTCATTTAGTCCTTGTTGTTCTTCATGAGATTTCATTAGTTTCTCATTAACCGCTTTATAGCTCCATATTTCTACTATCAAACTCCTCATTGTCTCCAATACTTAGGAAGGTATGCTCTCTCCAATGTTAGCATTAAAATACATTATTATGTTTGCTTCAAGTGTATGTTTATTTGTGTCCTCCTGATGATTATGTTCATCCTCCATATTATTAGACATGGTTTTTACAAAAAGATGTTATTTGCTTGTGAAAACAATTTTCGATTTGTTAGTTTATTGTTGTGTGGAATTTTTGTAGTTCCCAACAGTCCTAAGTGTTGTAACTACAACTCTGATACCATATCTATTTTACCTCAAATTTACCAAATAAAAACAAAATCTCTATTATAGAATAATCATCACTTATTGTGGCTAGATTTAATATTATTAATTCATCGATAATCTTCAGTTTTGTGTTCAAGTTTCATGCATTAAATTTGTTATTCAACGAATGATATTGTAATAAGATTCCTTACACCTTCATACTTGGAATTAAAATATTTACTTAGTTGGTTTTGGTTCCAAGTTATTTACTATGTCCATAATGTTTATTGTTTGGTTTCCTTATCAAGGTAGTATACCTCTTAAACTTCCACCTTATATGTGCGCATGAATGTAACTAAATTGATTTCTTGCTTCCAGCTTCTATTTATAATCCTCCAAGCTTGTGAGGTCCTACATTAGGAATCATCCCTTTGTTTATTCTTTAAAGGACCCTAGGGTATTCATTATACCATGTATTCTTTTATACTACTTTGTGGTGTTCGATTTATGGACTCCTACCATATCGTTATGCCATTCTTGGCTTACCATCTCTTTATGATCCTAAAAAAACTAAGTCTAGGCAACTTTACCATTCTATATACTTTTATATTTTTGTGCAAAGTTTGGGTTGTATGAACTATCCCATGTCCTATCTTATGGATTAGTTTAGATCCCATATTTGATAATGAAACATAGGTTAACGCATGTAATACTTGGTTCGCATGGATCGAGGTGATACATTTTAACTCTTGCATTAGCATCGTAGTGTTCAGATTTATATGGATTAAAATGTTTTTATGTATGTGTAATCGATGTGTATTTTTAACAGGGGCCTATCGACCTTATTCGATACAATCAATGATGGTTGATTTCTATATGCAAATGTGTATGTATTTATTTATGTACATAATCACATGTGTGTGTTGATTTTATTACCATAAGAACCATTAGTCAACATATTTAAAATATATTTGATTATACTACTAGGCATACCTAAAGATGAGTGATACCAAATATATTAATTCACGGATAGAAGTAACTTAACTAGCATACTAATGACGACTTATACTTCTTAACTTGCAGAGTAGAGATATTCCTAACGTTTGACTTGCAAATTGTAAATAAGTCGAATAGATAAACGAGACAGGATATGTAATAGTTTTCTACAACATATCTGAAATAGTTGATTCGCAGATTGTAAATATCTTAAACAAGTAAACAGAATAGGAAATGAACAATTTCTAATAAATATTTAAAATAGTTTATTTGCAGATTGTAGCTAACTTGACAAGGTAACAAAATGGGAAATGAAGATACAGTTTCTAATACATATCTGAACTGCAATAGTTGTAGGAAGATACAGTTGGAACATCAACGTTCACCCAATCGTAGATCATTGAACAACTAATCCTCTTGTTCAATAATCACCCCCTAGCATGAACCATGACACCATAAGGGCTATCATCTTGCTCTCCAACTGCAACAACTATTTTCCAAACATAATTCTCACTCCCTCAAAACTTGAACCGAATCTTGATTAACTTAGCAAAGCTAAAAACATAGGAAATTTCCCAACACATCAAAGGTGCTCACATAACACATTTCCCCATGCATACTAGACGACGCCTTTTCCTTACAAATATGCACATAAATAACATTTGCCTAGTTCTTACACAAGGCTCAACCTTCCCTCCTTGGGTGTTCATTGGCCTTGGATATCCTCCTATTTTAGGGGGTTGGTTCCATAAAATTGTCTCTTGATGTTTATCATTCTCACCTCTTGAGCAACAAGTCTATGTTCTCCACCTATGCGGTCATGGTTCATCAAGTTCTAACGTGACCATTCCAACTTTCCCAACATTTTATTAATGATGTTACAAACTGTCTTTTACCTTTTCCCTTTCACGAAGACAAGTGGTAATGTTTCATTTTGCACATGTTCAAAATAAAATAATAAAATATTTGCCACATTGTCTCAAATTCGAATTTGTACTTAGTCATAAATTAAAGTAAAAACATGGGGGGCCATTACACTTATTATGTTGACAAACCAAACATTCTATTACAAAATTTTGGACATCAGTTTTAAGAGCTTCCCAAAAGAAATCCTTATTTGTCTTGTGGCAATTTTTTAAGAACCCTGAATGTCCTCCCATAGGAGGAAAAGTGTGCAATTCTAAAAGGACATTATGTTTGAGTTGGGAATTCTAACATAAATATAGGTGATCTTGGCACAATAGTGAATCATTCTTCCACGCAAATTTATCCAATGAATAGGGTCCTCTTGTAGTTGTTGAATTATCTTGCATGCCTTATGATTCTTCTTCCATTCTATCATTTCCTCTTCCACCCATTGAAATTGCATAATGGAAATAATACATAGTAATCCCTCTGCTTCATCTTATTTCCTTGAATGTGAATTTGCCACCACATTTTGTTTTCCTTTTTTGTAGATAATTTCAAAATAATAACCTAGCATCTTTGTAACCCATTTTTGTTGTTATTTTGAAGATGATCGTTGTTCCAAGAAGTACTTAAGACTATCATGACCTATTCTTACCTTGAAGTGTCTTCTTATTAGGCAAGGGTGTCATGTCTTAATTGCATGTAGTATGACCAACATTTCATTTTCATAAATTGGTGAGTAATTTTTTTCCTTTAAGTTGGCAACTTTCAAAGGTAAGGGTCATTTCTTCTCATATTAAAAATGCACCAATTCCATGCCATGAGGCATCACATTCCACAATAAAGGTTTTTGTGAACTCAAGTGTGGCTAATACAAGAGTTATACATGTATCCTCTTTGAGTTTTTCAAAAAAATTGGTTGTTGCTCGAGTCCAAGGGAATGCCTCCTTTTTTAATAACCTTGTTAGAGGTGTCAATATTTGACCATAATTCTTGATGAACTTGCAGTATTATCCTGTCAATCCTACGAATCCTCTAAGATTCTTCAAGGATTTAGGAATTGTCCATTCCATGATAGCTTTAATTTTGTTGGTGTTCACTTTGATGCCTTCATGAGATACAATATGGCCCAAATATTCAACTTCCTAAACCCCAAAGACACACTTCAATGGCTTGGCATATAGTTGGTGCTCCTTTAATAGTTTTAAGGCCTTGTCAACATGTTGTACATGCTCCTCCCAAGATTTTCTATAGATTAGTATATCATCAAAAAATACTAACACAATTTTTCTAAGGAGTGGTTTAAAAATTGAATTCATCAAGCCTTGAAATGTGGAAGGTCCATTGGCAATTCCAAACGACATCACTAGAAGGTCATAATGAAATTCATGTGTTCTAAAGGTTGTTTTTGGAATGTCTTATAGCCTCATTCTAATTTGACGATATCCAAAATGAAGATCCAACTTGGTAAAGAAAATTGCTCCATGTAATCCATTTGTTAATTAAGTAATGACATGAATAGGAAACTTATCTTTAATGGTCATCTTCTTGAGCTCTCTATAATCCAAGCACATGCGCCATGAACCTTCCTTTTTGTGAACCATCACCACTGGTGCAGAGAATGAGATTTGGATAGGTCAACTGATGCTTGCATCTAACCTTTATTGAACCATATTCTCTATCTCACTCTTTTGTGGATATGGGTACCTGTAGGGTTGGATGTTAAGTGGTACAATTCTTGGTTGCAAGTGAATCACATGGTCATGCTCTCTAATAGGTGGAATACCTTTAGCTATATCTCCAAATACCATGGAATGTTTGTCAATAACTCTTTGGAGATCCCCTTTAATAGAGGGTATAGATGCCTAAACATCTAGTGAGCATAGTCATGTAATTACACCCCGATGTTCCTTTTTAAGTAATTTTGCCATGTTATTAGAGCTTATCACTTTAGAGGGTTTCCATGGAATCCCTATGAGTTCAATTTCCTTATCTTCTTAGGAGAATCTCATGAAATTTTCCTGAAAATTAAGAACCACTATTCCCAATGATTGTAACCATTGGACCCCTAACACAACATTAACACCACCCATTTGAATCGCAATCATTGGGCTATCTAAAAAATAAACCCCCATAGTAAGATTAATACTATGGCACTTCCTCGAACATTTTATGATGCCTCTATCTACAATCATTTCTTAAAACTCTAGTGCTGGATTTATAAAGCAACTGAGAAGTTTGGCTAATTTGCAATTAATGAAGTACTACTAGAATCAATCAACATTCTTACTTTTTTTCTTTTTGATATATCCTTCTATGCTGAAAGTTTGAGGAGAACTAATGCCAGCTAATGCATAGCAAAATATGGTTGGAGTAGTATCTTATGGTTATGCCCCTTGAGACTGCTCTAGTTTTGGATCTTCTTCTCTTCATAATCTATGTAGAATAACTTCTTCTCATTGAACCAATAACCCTTACTATACTCACTGCCACACTTGAAACCTGGACACTTTTCTCTCACTACAACAACACCTTGTGATTAGCTTTTCTTTTAGCTCCCTTTCTCGTGTCTACTAACACTTTAAGTGTATTTTTCTTCATTTTATATGAAAAGTCAACGTTATTTCATGGGGTGGTGCTTCTCTTGGCGTTTTTGTGCCTTGTTTTGAAACTAGGCACTAAAATGGACGCAAATTAGCATCTATTTTAGGGCGTAATTTAGTACATGATTTAGCGCTTAGCATAGTTCCCTTAATAATGCTAGGATTAGTTCATAATTTTGCTCCCTTTAGCACAGGAATAGCGCCTTAAATAGCGCCGGGATTAGTGCCTTTTTTTTCTTCCTTTTTTGTGCCAGGAATAGCTCCAAGCTTTAATCCAAGAATTGCACCTAGTTTGGCTCCCTAGGTTGTGCCCAGATTTTAGCTAGGATTAGCAACATGTTTAGCGCCTAGTTTATCTTCCTAATTTTCAATAGGTTTAGCACCGATTTTTGCATCTACAATAGTGCCTAGTGTAGCATTTAGTTTTGCTCCCAAGTTAGCACCATGCTTTTCTCCTAGTATTGCACCGTGTTTTGCTCCTAGATTTACTCCCGAAATAGCGTTGAGTTGTGCTCCTAGAATTGATCCTAGTTCAACATATGAAGTTACTTAATATATGGGATAAATTCTATTCATTATAAGAGTTGAGGGTTAGATTGGGAGGGTTATGTTAGACATTAATGTTGATGTCTATGATGATAACGATGATGACAAGGATGATGATGACGATGACAATGATGATGATGAGGATGATGCATGTTATTGCGCTATTTGACGCCGAGTGACCTTGATGAAACCTAAATGACCCTTTTGGCATATAAGAGTCCCTAATGGAACTTGAATATCCCTAATGGTGTATGAGTGTCCCTAACGACATCTGAGTGACCCTAACGGCATGACCATGATGATGATGATGCATCTTGACAATGACGAATATCGCATTGATGATGATTTGATTACAAGATGATAACAATGACTATAATGAGCATGCCAATGATGAGGACAATTACTAATTACGACCCATCCATAGTGCCCAAAACATGCTAAAGGTGCATCATTCCTACTCAAAGGCCAAAAATCCTTTACCAAATTCATGTTATAATTAGGTAGTTGGATTCCCTTTTCATCATCACAATGATGATCATGATGATGATGATGACAATGATTATGATGATATATATGTGATGCTAACAATTCTGATGACGATCACTATATTGTCAATGTATATGATAATGATGTCAATGATGATAACAACAATTATGATGATGATAATGACGACGACAATTAGTAATTAAAACCCATTCCAATTAGAAGCCAAAGCTCCTATGCAAAATCCATGTAAGATATTAGGATGCCTTTTTCATCATCAGAATGATGATGACGATGACGATGACGATGACGATGACGATGACAATGACGATGACGATGACAATGACGATGACAATGATGATGATGATGATGATGATGATATTGTTGATTTGTATGATGTCGATGATGATGTTTAATACGATGATGATGATGACAATATCGATGTCAATGATGATGATGCACCCTAATGGCACTTGAGTGACCCTAACAACATGAACATGATGATGATGATGCACGATGACAATGATGACAATGTTGATGATGATTTGATTACAAGATGATAACGATGACAATAAGCACCACATCAAAAATGAGGATTATGGCGATGAAAATTACTAATTAATTAGAACCCATGCATCCATAGTGTTCAGAATGTGCTCATGTTGCCTACATTCCCACTCAGAGGCAAAAGCTCTTTTACGAAACTCATGTAATTACATAGTTGGATGCCTTTTTCATCATCACAACGATGATCATGACAATGACTATGATGATATATGATAATGATAATGATGATGGCTTTGTTCATAATGTCAATATCTATTACGATGATTATGATTATAATGATGGTGATGAGAATGGAAATGAGGATCAAAATGATGTCGATGTTAATGACGATGATGCATGTGATAGTACTATTTGATCTTTATTGATCTTAATGGCACCTAAATGACCCTAATGGTGCATGAGTGGCCCTAATGTCACCTAAATGACCCTAATGGCATCTAAATGTTCCTAAAAACATTTGAATGACCCTAATTACATCTAAGTGACCCTAACGGTATGACCATGATGATGATGATCCATTATAACAATGTTGATGGAGTTGATGAGAATTTAATTATAAGATGATAACAATGACAAATGATGCCTACATTCCCACTTAGAGGCTAAATATATTTTATGAAACTCATAAAATTAGGTGGTTGGGTTCCTTTTTCATCATCATACGGTGATCATAATGGGAATGTTATATTATGTCCATGTAAATCGTTTTGCAAAGTCGATAGTCGGCTGGGATAAGTTGACTGGAGTGGGAGTTGACAGACGATGGGGATCTAGTTGATTGAGTGATGGAATATTTTTTTGGTCGAAGGCAAACAACTAGTCGACGAGGAGTCAATGGAACGACCAAAGCTCAATGAGCAATAGACCAAAGTTGACCCAATCAAGTCAACCGTAAAAGAATAACTGAAAGTGGTTCAGAAGTTATGGATTTCCATTAATGAGTCGTTGGTTGTATTGGATCTATAAATAAGATGGAATCTCTATGCAAACAGTAAAGTGTGGGTGTAGCATGATCATGTAATAAAGTGTGATTTGTGATCTAGCAAGTCATAATTATAAACACATGTTTTAGAATGTTTGATTAATAGTGTGAAATCTCACTAGTTTGTTGGTTTTCTCCTAAGAGTGGGATTTCCAAGGTAATTTATGTGTAATGCGTTTATGTGTTGAGTTCCATTGTCTTATGTTAATGTGTTTAACTATATGAATCAATTTACAAACCAATCGTAATCAATATTAAGAACCAATGACTAGTATCAGAGTTGTATTTGGTTGTAGCGGGGTGCTTTGTTGCTAAGGGTTTGGCTTGGTCCTGGATCTGGTGAATACTTGTTACAATGAAAGTTTTCCAGAAACATTGATTTATGGTTAGAATGGAAAACACATCGAAGATAGAAATTAAAAGTTTAATGGGAAAACTTTTGAGCTTTGGAAGCTTAAAATGGAGGATCTCCTTGTGGATCGAAAACAATGGGTTGCAGTCGACTCAGGAATGACTCCAACTGGTGTGTCGAAGGAATATTAGAAAAAGATCAAAAGGAAGGCAAGGAGTACAACCGAATTTATTAAACAGATTTTTCTTAGTTGAATGTCTCAGAAAAAGACACTGCAAAGAAGCTATGGGAAAAGTTGAGGAACTCATACTAGTCGAAATCTTTGGTTAACAAGTTGTTTCTTCGGAAGAAGTTATATCTTCTTAGGATGGTTGAAGGTGACTGGGTTACAAAGAACCTAAATGCATTCATCACTATAATAAACCAGTTGTTGTCCATGGAAATTACAATCACTGAGGAGGGAAAATGTATTGTCCTATTGTGTTCTTAAGAAGAGTAATATGAGAAACTAGTGATCAATCCAAAAACATCAAACTTTGCAATTGTTTCTTGATCTTTCTAATGGATTTTGATCCAATTTATTTTTTTTAGTCTTACTTTAGTTAATTTGACTCCAAAATACTTTGTAGGAAGCAAGTCTCTCTAAAAGTGCAATAATATGTCAATATGCATTTGTACAACTCGCAGGTAATTTAAAAAAAAAATATTCAATTTGGCTTCTCTAATTCACTCCCAAATATGCTTGGAGGAATAGATGAAGGCCTTGCTTGAAAACTAAATCTTCAAGAGCAATAACTTTCCCTAAACCACAAATTGTAAATGTGATACTCTACTCAAATTTGGAAGTAATTTAAACTATGATATTTGACCTTGTTCCTTGAGGGTAGAAGTTAAGCTTTCTAGTCCTTCATTTGTTATGATGAATTGATACAAGGGAATTGGATCTCCTGATGAAATCCTTTGATTGGTTTGTAATGATTGGAGGGAAGATCCAATTAGAAGGATAGAATAAAAGGTTGTTGAAACATAACTATCCACCCATTAGATATATGGATCATCAAAACCAAAGGCCTTAAATGTTTTATTGTATAAATTGTGAATTAAGGTGATCATATGCCTTTGGCATATCTAGTTTCATAACCATTCCATTTTGTCTTCGAGATTTAATGGATATTTTCTTGTGCCAAAATGATCCCATCCAAAATATGCCTATATCTAACAAAAACACCTTTCTCTTTAGAAATGATTTTGGGAGAATTGGCCTAAGATATTTGGCCATCACTTCTTAAATTACCTTAACACACATTTACATTAAGCAATAAGCTAAAAATTTTCAATTGTGAGGGCCTCTCTAATTTACTTAATTATATATTAATTTAGGATACATTAAATTAATTATTGTAAACATTAATAGAAAGTATTAATAATCAAGCACCTTATGAAGGGGCACCTCCCTTCACATTAAATATTCTAATTGAAAGGTGATTTTTACAATCTAACACCGGAGTTTAAAAAATAAGAAGTATGTAAAGTAGGGCCATAAAAGGGTTAGAGCGCATGATACAGGATCCACAACTCAACCATGACATAGCCCTTGAGGATACAGATGGTAATTGATGGGTACATAATCACCCTACAAAGATTAATGGCAAGGAAAATTGAATCAAGGTGTACTGATTGTTCCAAGCGGGGGATGGATACAGTGGCCTCCGACAAAAAAGGGTATTTAATGCTAGAGTGGTTGCACATGGATGGAGAAATCATTAATGGAGGCAGACTATGGTTTTTCCTCGCTTAAAGAAATGGAGTATGCGGCCTTCACCACTATTGTTTTCTTGAGGAGTTGACAAGCACCATGGATTCAAATGGTGGATGGCATCCCTTGCTAAGGGAGCATGATACTTTCCCCTGGGCTTGCTTCTGTTCATGCTTGGCCTTTTCCCTTAGTTCATATATGGGTTTAGTGATATAGATTTTGGGCTTGAAGGATACAAATCTCTTATTATTCCCCCAATGGTTTGTTGTGTGGAAGATTGGATTGAGCTCGAGACTTCTATGCTTAGTGGTTTATTTATTGTGAGTTATAGGTGCCTAGTTGTTCCGATCACCATTCCAAGAGTGAAGAGGAAGACATGATTGTTGAGGAAGGGTATCAACTTCTCTGTCTCAGTTTGCACAAAGGGCCTATAATTCCACCGCAACCTGTTAGAGACTGATTCCCAGGGCAATTCACAGGGTGATTGATCAAACTGAGGATGTAGTAAGGATTTAGCATAGCCTTACTCCAATCGAATAGGTGGACCAAGAGCTACAGTATCGAGTGTTGGACAAGGGAAACACTTGAAACTGGATCACTCAATATCATCAAATGGTTAACCTTTACTAGTAGACAAAATCTCTAATCAAGCAAGCTTTTAGGAATAAAAATTGAGCCAATGGAGAGATTTTGCTACAACAAGATGAAATTTAGGCACAACTCAATATTATGGATGCCAAGATCAATATCCTAGCCAAGGAAATTTTTAAGATCAAATTTGTTGAGGAACATTATAAGCTAGGTCCAAGCCAATAGGTTCCTATCACTATAAATTCTAAAGATGACAAGTTTTCACATACCTAGTAGCCCTCTATACACTATATAGACCACGGGGTATTCAATTCCACACGCAAATTTTGTTAGTGAATCCAAAATTCTGATTTCCATTCTTTTGACAGCTAAACCATAAATTTTTACAATGAAAATATACTTATAATTACAACTAAAAATTATTACAATTACCCATTCTATTTTATTGGAATATTCTACCATGAATGCATTCAAACCATGCTCAATCATTCTTGCACATAAACAATTCAATTACATTAATTGAACAAACACATAACAAAAATATATTCCACGGAATTTAATCACATTTGGCACTTATCTTTTTAATTGTCCTCCAACCAGTTACAAGTGAAGGACATTTCTCCCAATCGTAGGCACTTTGTCAAGCCATTTTTTCTTTAACAAATGCCACCCTTGAGTTGGGGCTATCAGTCCACAAGTGGTGAATTATGCTTCCTTTCCTCCATAATCATACCCAACACAAATTCATTAACTCAACCCAAAGGTATTCACACACTACCCAAAGGTGAAAAAAACCGCTCCACAGTTATTCCTACCCCTACACTAATTCCTCGTCATCCTGCACAACACAAGGGATCAAACCCCCTTCTCTGCTCCATAGTCTCTCAGGATATCTCCACCCCCTTCCAACACAGGCTAGCTAGGAATTCCTTGTGTCAGGGTCCCAAGTAATCCAATTGTAGGCCAAGCCTATCTAACAAGGGCATCAAGCCCAAATGCACTAGTTTATCAGAGTGAGATATGCCAATTTATCAGGGTTCTTCCTCAGGTGTGTAGGTAAACGAAGTGACCAAATATCATTAATCCTAAGTGGAAACATGCATCCCCCTCGATGATATAATAAATGAGTGATTGAGTGAGTAATTTGCTCCTTCGCTATGAATTCCTAACAAGATATATGAATGGTAATGGATTGAAAATTGGCTTCCCTAGAAGTATCCACTTTCCCCCTTTCAATCTCACTTAAGATAACTAATCCCAAAATTAATTAAAGTGACACACCAAGGTCCAATGTTAAGGAAATTTGGTTAAAAATATAAATCAGAAGGTTAAGGACATTATCTATAGGTATCACCCTTTTGTTAAATTTTGAGCATTAATTCACAATACTCTAGGATCTTTACTGAGAGAATAACATATACAGTATATCAATGCATGACAATCACAATAAGCATGACAAGCATCACAAGAATCAAAAGCATGAGAGACAAGAGACACAGAGTTTCCGTGGGGAAAACCCTAAGGTGAAAAACCCCACAACTTCCTCAGAGATAGAGAGAGCAATGGCTCAACCAAAGTACAACCAAAATACACTGAGATAGTCTCCTCATAGCAGATGATCCTCCTCCTCACTAGTGCGCCAATTTCTGAGTGAGAGTGAGTTACTTTTCCGAATGAGTAAAATAGAGATCTCCGATCTCTATTTATACTAACCTTTTTGCCCAGTGACCTTATGGGGCCGACTTGTCTAGCTAGGTACATCCACATTATAATATATATAATTCAGGGCCGACCACACATGGTGGTCTAATAACCCATCGGCAAGTACACACACTTGCGACACTTGTCAATCCACATGACGACACTTCCTTATAGAGGAATGACACATCTCTTATAAGGGTACAATAAATATATATATAAAATACACAGATGAAATACATTCCGAAGTTACATATACATCAACACTCCCTCTTAACTAGGAAGGTATTTCTCGACACAGTTCTGCTAGACAAGTCTTCTTCTCGGGATCATCGTCATCGATGCATCGTCATCATCATCATCACTGCTGCTGCTATCTCAACCAATCTCTGACTCTACTCGTCATAGGAAGTTCTACAGAGCCATTACTTTTCCATACTGGATGTAGGCCCACCACCTGCAGGTCTTCATCATCACTGGCCATACTGTGGAATTCTCAGGACTTATTATGTGCGTCACAAAACCTGGCTGCAGCATCCCAGGCTATTACGAGCACACAGCTCTACCTGTAGGATCTCCCAGGAGCACATTACATGTGACCCATCACAAAACCTGGCTGAAGCATCCCAGGCTGTTACGAGCACACGGCTCTACCTGTCGAATCTCCCAGGAGCACATTACATGTGATCTCATCACAAAACCTGGCTGAAGCATCCCAGGCTGTTACGAGCACACAGCTCTACCTGTCGGATCTCCCAGGAGCACATTACATGTGATCCACCACAAAACCTGGCTGAAGCATCTAAGGCCTTTTTCATCCTGTCTAGATCTCCCAGGAGCAAATTACATGTGGCCATGGAAAAACTTGGCTGAAGCATTTGAGGCCTTTTTCATCCTGTCCAGATCTCCTAGGAGCAAATTACATGCCATAGGACAAAACCTCGAAAGAGCATCTGCCAGATATCCCAGGGCAAAAATTACATGCCATAGGCAAAACCTTGAAAGACTATCTGCAGATCTCCCAGGGCACAAATTATATGTCCTCCCAAGCAAAAGCTCGAAAGGGCATTTTCCAGATGTCCCAGGGTACGAATTACATGCCATAGGCAAAACCTCGAAAGACCATCTGCAAATCTCCCAGGGCACAAATTACATGCTTACCTGCACAACCTGTTCCACGGCCACATAGTATCATCTGATACTCATCATACATCATCCTGATGTACACATGATCACCCTGATCATCATCACTGCAACATCCTGCTGCATGTCATCTGGAGAAGCTCGTCATCCACGATCATCCTGATCATACAATGCATCCATCTGATGCACACCAAGTATATACTTGATACATATCATCATACATAGTGTATCCACCTGATACATAGATACATGATCCACACAATGTATCCATCAACATACATGATCTACTTGATCATACCTGATACATATCAATATACATGATCTACTTGATCATACAATGTATCCACCTGATACATATACAGATACATGGTCCAAGCACCCAACATGATGCGTACATACATATACATATAAATTATCCAACTGATCATATCCAGCATCCAACATGATGCGTACATGCATATACATATAAATGATCCAACTGATCATATCCTGCATCCAACATGATGCATACATATAAAAATGATCCAACTGATCATACAAAGCAGAAACCAGAACATCATCCTGATGTTCATCATGCAGCGCTTACATCCACAGCCCTGTGAAGGATCCTCCTTCCAACATGCTTGGAATGGCTTCAGCAAATGTGTCCATCACTTCTTCCTCGAAGTGTCCTCGATCTGAAGAACGCCAAGCCTCTCTCTGAAGTACTCGAACTTCACCCTGGCTAGTGGCTTCGTCAGCACATCTGCAATCTGCTCATCCGTCGCAACATACAGGAGCTTCACAGTTCCTCTCTGCACCATATCCCTGATATAGTGATATTTGATCTCTATGTGTTTCGACCTATCATGAAACACTGGGTTCTCGGACAGCTTCACACAACTCTGATTATCACAGAAGATACCAGTAGCATCCAACGGGAGATTAAATAACTCAGATAGTAGCTTCCGTAGCCATACTGCCTCACAACTAGCTGAACAGGATGCAACATACTCTGCCTCAGCTGTACTCAGTGCTACACAGGACTGCTTCCTGCTAAACCAAGAGATCACACCTGATCCCATACTGAAGCAGCATCCAGATGTGCTCTTCCTATCTGCAGCATTGCTAGCCCAATCTGAATCAACATAACCCTGCAGGTTAAACTTTTGATTCACTTCATACTTGAGCCCATAATCCACTATACCCTTCAGGTATCTCAGAACATGCTTTACAGCAACCAGGTGAACACTCCTCGGATCCGTCAGGAACTGGCTCAATGTGTTCACAGCAAAGCAAATATGCGGTCTCGTGTTCGTCAGGTACATCAAGGACCCAATCATCTGACGATACATAGAGACATCAACCGGCTCAGATGAAGCATCGCATAGAAGCTTCAGATTCGATGCCATAGGCGTGGCCATGGCCTTGCAATCCATCATCCCAAATCTCTTCAGGATATCTACTATGTACTTCCCTTGACCAAGGAAGATCCCACCTGCATTCTGCCACACCTCCATACCTAGGAAATAATGCATCATTCCCAAATCTTTCATATCGAACTTAGCAGCAAGCTTCCTCTTAGTATCTGCAATCAATCTGTCATCTCCTGTTTCAAATAAGTCATCCACATACAGGAGTAGAACCACAGGATTCCCTTCTTCAACCTTGTAGTAAAGGTTGGAATCCGCTTTACTCTTGGTAAAGCCCAAACTAGATAGGAAACTGTCCATCCTACCATACTAGGTTCTGGGAGCTTGTTTCAAGCCATACAAGGCTTTCTTCAATCCGCACACATGTGACTCCCTGTCAGGTCTTGGGACTGCATCCCAAACATCATCTTCATGATCGACGGATCATGGCATTCCATTTCTTCATCTCAGATCCTAGGAACTTTAATATCTTCAAAAGATATCTTTGTTGCTGGAACAAATGTTGTAGTCCTTCTTTTGTAGGTGAAGATATACGGTCTTTCCTACAAAACAAGTTAAATTGCATGATTAGAAACATTTCATAATTTTCAGAACAAATTCTTTACACATAAAGACACATGTCATGCAGTCATGCAGTTATCTTAGCCAATGCTTCAATACAACATTTATCCATGTTCCACAACTTTCTAGATGCCTTCCAATCTCTACCAGAACATTGTTAAGAGTTTGCACTACTCCCAACATGTCAGCAAAGAGGTTTCATTCTAGATAAGTAGCACTGGAATGTTGTACAGTGCCATAGGCCACTTACCCATCACATGCATATTAGTAGTATCATGTTCATTAATGCAATCATTCTAATATGCACAATACATCTCCTAAGCATAATATTATTTAAACAAAAATAGGCAAGAAATGATAATTGAAATACTTATCTTTGTTTGTTTGTTGGGTGGACTCCCTCTGAGTCTTTGCTTCCTGGCAGGAGCTGCTGAAGTAGCTTCTTCTACACCTTTCTGTTGTGGAATGTAGGAAGATGGTCAACTCCCTTTGAAAATCTGCATCCTTGCAGGAGCTGCTGGAGTGTGCTCCCTCTTGATCTTTGCTTCCTGGATTACCTGTCCTTGAACTTATATTCATCCTTGCTGACATGAATCTTCTTGAACCCTAGAAAGTATAATCTGTAAGCCTTCGAGCTTTCACTGTAACCCACAAAGATACCCTTCTTTCCTGAAGGATCTAGTTTGGTCCTCTTTTCCTTTGGGACATGAGTGTATACTGGACAACCAAATATTCTGAGATGGCTGACTTGTGGGGTGTTCTGCTCTGCACATATACAGTTGTTCTAGCTGCTTCTGCCCATAAATGCATAGGTAGATACTGGTCATGCAGCATTGCCCTTGCTGCTTCCATGATTGTTCTGTTCTTCCTTTCTGCAACTCCATTTTGTTGTGGATTGTAAGGAGCAGTCAATTTCCTCTTAATCCCTGAATCACTGCAAAGCTTCTTGAAGTCACCTAAGGTGAATTCTCCACCATTGTCGGATTTGAATGTTTTGATCTTCTTGTCAGTTTGATTCTCCATCAAGGTTTTGAATTCCTTGAACTTATCAAACACCTCATCTTTGTTCTTCAAGAAGTATACCCAAGTCTTCCTTTTTCACATCCTTTGCAAACACCTTCATGTTTGGTCTTGATTTCAGGAAGACCCTCTACAGCCTTGCTTGCAATTGGAAGTGCCCTATAGTGCATATGAGCAAGTCTTCTATGCCAAAGTTCACTTGGCTCCATGGATTCATGCACCATGGCATGTTCAGGTTGTCCCTTCAATTTATACAAACCTCCCTCTTGCTCTCCAATCACTACTGCATCATCCATGGTCTTTCCCTTTGGCCATCCACAAATGCAACCCTCATACCTTTTGCATCCAATGCAGAGATTGAGAGTAAGTTCTTCTTGAGCCCAGGTACATAAAGAACTTCTTTCATCTTCAAATATTTTCCAGAATCTAGGTTGTAGGAGGCTTCACCACTTCCTTTGATTGGGTATTGATAATCATCCCCAAGTTTCACCTTATGGGGTGATTCATGTTCAGATAGATTCACAAAAGATTCCTTAAACCCATTCATGTGTTTGGAAGCCCCACTATCAATCAACCAATCATTATAACCATGGGAGATGGTACCTGTGAGAGCAGAGATTAGAACATACTCTTCTTCACTTGATGAGCTATCATCACTTTCTGCCCTAGCCTTCTTCTTGGGTGGTTCATCATCCTCGACAGCATGAGCATGAAACCTTTTGCTGCCCTTCTTTTTCTTGTTGGAGTTGTTGTTGTCCTTCTTGTTCTTGGGACAATTTATGGAAATATGTCCTTTCTCATTACAGGTGAAGCATATTCTTCTTTCTTTGAAGTGATGTGAAGATTTCTTGAAGTGAGATGGCTCTCTCTTGGACTTCCCTTTCTTGGTGTGAGCTATGAGAGCTTGATCTTCATTCCCCATCTTTTCTTCTCGTGCCACAAGCCTTGCTTCTTCTTGTGAGCATTCTTCCCGTAGTCTACTGAAGGAGATCAACTTCTTCCTTGCACAAATTCCTTGGATAAAGGAATCCCATGACCTGGGTAGGCCATTTAGAGTGGTCATCACCACTTCACCATTCTCCACCATTTCATCCACTACTTCTAGTTGTTCCTTGATGTGGGAGACCCTTGAAAAATAAGATTGAATGGTTTATCCATTCTGAAACTTTACTCCTTTCAATTGGTTCCGCAGGGTCATCTTCCGATTTATGTTCTTCCCTTCAAATAGCTTGGTCAAAGAGTCAAACATCTCCTTGGGTGTCTTTAGAGGGGACACATGGGGTATGAGATGATCTTTAATGGAATCAACAATGATTCTCTTTTCCTTGACCAAGTTCTTCTTATGCAATACCTTGGCCTCTTCATCCTCTGGGATAGGGATGTCTTCTTTCACATATGAGTCCAACTCATTCTCTTCCAGGATTAACCCAATCCTATAATTCCAAGCTCGGAAGTTATCAGCTCCTTCAAGCTTATCCTCAAGCTTGGTGTGGTGAGACATCTTAAAGAGTACTTCAAATGGAAATAGAAAAGATTTAGATCTTACCACTTGAAATGCTGAAAACTGGATCTGGTCCCGGATTAGGGTTTGTCGGAAAAACCCTAAAAATTCAAAATGTGAATTTCAAATTTCTGAAAGAATAGAAAGATGCGCTTTGATGAGCTGATCAGCCTGGTGCATTCAGAATTTGAGATCAGCAAAGTTTTACCATTTAGATTTGATCTTTTGTCCTCCCGGGTTCACTCGAGAGAGCCCTGAATTAGGGTTTGAGTTTCCCGGAGATCTACCCAGACAAAAATTTCGATCCAAAGCTCTAAACTTCGATTTTTGCAAGGATCTTCCAGTTGTGTCTTTAGATTCCAGAAATTCCTATTTTTGTGGAAACCCTAATTTTTAGGGCCAAATCTGAAAATGCTCGGAATTGAATTCTGATTGGACAAATAGATGCGCCTTGATGAGTAGAGTCAATCTACTATACTGATTTTCCAAAATATGTGGAGAGAAACCCAATAAACAAGAAACTCAAGTTTCCATCACTGCAAAATGTCTTCTTCTCAGGTTAGCTCTGATACCATGTTAAATTTTGAGCATTAATTCACAATACTCTAGGATCTTTACTGAGAGAATAACATATACAGTATATCAATGCATGACAATCACAATAAGCATGACAAGCATCACAAGAATCAAAAGCATGAGAGACAAGAGACATAGAGTTTCCGTGGGGAAAAGCCTAAGGTGAAAAACCCCACAACTTCCTCAGAGATAGAGAGAGCAATGGCTCAACCAAAGTACAACCAAAATACACTTGAGATAGTCTCCTAGAGTAGATGATCCTCCTCCTCACTAGTGCGCCACTTTCTGAGTGAGAGAAGTGTGTCTTTCCGAATGATCCAAATAGAGATCTCCCGGTCTCTATTTATACTTAACCTGTTTTCCCAGTGACCTTATGGGGCTGACTTGTCTAGCTAGGTACATCCACATTATAATATATATAATTCAGGGCCGACCCCACATGGTGGTCTAATAACCCATCGACAAGTACACACACTTGCAACACTTGTCAATCCACATGATGACACTTCCTTATAGAGGAATGACACATCTCTTATAAGGGCACAATAAATATATATATAAAATACACAGATGAAATACATTCCGAAGTTACATATACATCAACACCTTTAGTTATTGTCACTTGCCCCTCTCGTGGAATCATGGGCCCCATCTCTTTATCATCCTTCTTCACTTGCAATTGTTAGGTATTTTTATATTAAAAACACAATACATCATTTACAATATCCATGGTATTCTAGACCAAATAAGTCTGGCATATAGCCTTTTCATAATTACATCACATTTACATCTTGGGCTAAAAAACAGGGTGTTACACCAGCCAAACCAGTTTTCTTTCAATTGTGGAAAACATGTTTTTTTTTCATCCATACTAGTTTCATTCTAGACAATATTAGTTATAAATGTTTTCATCATAGTTTTTGGAAATATGAAGGCTCAGTTAGTTGGGTTCAACATATTAGAAATGACAATCTCCTCATTTGTTGTTGGTTTGGTTTCCCTAGTGGCAAGCCAACAACATCAAACTCTGTACAATTTCTAATAAAGTAATACAAAAACTCCACTAAATTACAAAAATAAATCTTAATATGTTAATATTAATACATACATACATATATGTGTGTGTGTGTGTGTGTTAATATTAATACCACTCTCTCTCTCTCTCACACACACATATCATGGTGTCAATTAGATCTAGCCCAAGTGGTTGTTGGATGGAGTGTTATCCTCTCCACCTAGGTTCTATTCCCATAAGTGACATGTACACTCATAATGAGTATATTATTGTTATGTCTTTGAGCCCTATTGTTAACATGGCCTTGTAACATCCTAGAAATGAGGGAAGTGCCCAAGACAAAGCATTGCACCAAATTAGACTTCCCTAAGCAATGTCAAGAGTCACTGCAAGACACCACCAAAAAAAAGATATCCCTCTAGTGTAGGATCAAATTATATTTAAGAATTGAGTAATCATACTGGAAAGAAACACTACAAGGAAAACACCATGTAGCGGAGGTTCATTAGAGAAATTTTGAGGTCAAAAAAGGGCCTCAAAACAAAGAAAATGTACTATAAAACACAACCAATCACATTCCAGTAGATGACATCATCCCCCTTGGTGAGGTGGCATTGCATGAGTTAAGAATGCTTATTTGTCAAATTTTCTATGGTGGATGAAAACACATAGTTAACCAAGGTAGTGGTGTAAGTACTTTTAAGTCATAAAGTAAAGTACTCATAATGATAGTCTTTTCATAAAATAATATTATTGTCATTTTCAAGTAAAGTACTCATAATGAATGTCTTTTCACACTTTCACATAAAATAATATTATTGTCATTTTCAAGTGAAGTACTCTTAATTCATAAAGAAAGTCTTTTCACATTTTTTTATAAAATAATATATTATCATTTTTATGTTTTTAATTTTATATTATATATTCACTCCATTCTATTTAATAACATAATGTCAAACTAATAAAGAATAATAATAGATTTAATAAATAATAATAATAATAATAATAATGCAATGTGGATTATAATAATATTATTGACATTTTACATGTTAATAAATTCTCAATTAAATTACATTATTAAATTCATGAAAAAAGTACTAAATATAAAAAGTCAACATAAAATTAAAAAAAAGCTCTTAAAAATGTTTTTTATTATTTAATTTCATTTGCAAGTTCAAGACAAATAAATGTTAAATGACAATACATTTTTGGGAATTTACAATGAATCTTAGTCACATCAATGTAGTCTTATTTTATTAATTTTATTTCTAGTGAATTTTGAAAAGTAACTCAACCATGGTTATTTATATTGTGCATAGAAAATAGTGTGGGAGGTGACTTGTCATATATACCTACCCCATAAAACCCCCAATTCATAATATTTTAATATATCTCATATTTTTGTAGTACATCTCTTAGGAGGCCCTTTTTTGACCTCAAAATCTCTCTAATGTTTGCAGAGATTTTTAGTGTTAAAAGACTGGGAAAAAAATTTCAAAAAAAATCTCCGCTACAACCTTCACCATTCGTATCAAAGGTTTTAGTGACGGTTTTAATGAATGTCTTGTATAATGTAAATTTTGGGCAGGTGGAGGTTTAAGTGAAGGTTTTTTTTCATTGCCTTTTCACATAATACGCACCATTAATTTCTTCTTATATCAACAAACAAAGCATTGGTGCGGATATAGACATGCGCACCATGAGGGAGAAATTTATTAAAAAATTGGTGGAGAGATGTTGGTGCTTAGATAAACAAAAAATGCACTGGTGCACGTACGTGTTATGACCTGGTGCCTATATTACCATGGGAATTGGAGGGACATTAATTTTTTCTTTTTAAATGGATGAAATGACGGTGCATATATTATATACTGCACCGCTGCATTCTTTAAATATAAGTAGTGGTAAGGTAAATATAATTGTACGGTTTGTCGTTTATAATACCAGAGAATTTTTAAAACGTTTCACACTAGTGTGGTAGTTTTTGCAATAGGAACCGATGCACATTATCTATACAATGTACCGGTATATATTTTTTACATGCACAATTTAGTGAGTTCAAAATACTACAATGCATTGATATGTATATATTACACAATTGTTTTTAAAGAAAATTTCAATTAGTCATCTAAAGATAATTTTCTTAATAATATTGATTTGTAAATTTCAATTAGTCATCTAGATTACACCTCTGTTTTTTGTAACAATGTAAATCATCCATATATTAATAAATCAACAACAAAATATTCTACAACATTAGACAATGAAATAAAATAAGAAACTCATTTTATTATATATGAGTAAGAAACCCATTGCCATACAAAATGGGACAATGTAAAGGCCCACAATAATCAAAATGAAGCCAATTTGTAACTGTTGTACTTATTGGTAACCCATCAACATCCAATCGGGATAGTATGTCCAATACATTAAACAAAATGTCAAAGTGTAATTGTTACACTTATTGTGGTAACATGTCCTCATGCAAGACATGATATGTCGAGTACATTAAACAAAGTCCCTGATTTTCACATATTAATATTCCAAAACATACAACCTATAGTAAAATTCAATTATATTGGCCCGGGATGGGATGAGAAGTGTGTAAAAATGCCTATACCACATGACTAGAGGAACCAAATACCTCTGACACGTGACCAGAGGACAGGGTAGATGGCTTTAATACAAAATCAAACCAAATCAAAGGGGAGGATTTAGAGCATGTGAGAAGTAATGCAGGTGATATGCCGACAAGCCGGACCTGAGTCACACACCATGTCTCATTCAATCAAACTCATGAATATATTGATGATATTTACTATCATGGAGAAAAATCTATACGAAGAGGAATTTGTTCATGATATATCATGGAATATGCGTATCTTGGGCCTACGAACATGAGGGGGACGATGAGGTTGCTGAGAATTTAGTTCACTACTATACTTGACCGCCTCATGCAACTCTGAGTAATGCTACCGGGCAGATTTCATCCAATGTAGTCCTCTACAAGTTGTGATTTGGTTGTGTGACATTGTCTTCGGGATCTCAATGGAGGACGAGACCATTAGAGGAACAATGGTTCATCACCAAGATCACAGTAGGAGGGGAGGTGGTGTCAGATAACATTGGCTCGAGCAGAGATACATTGGTTACACTCCATGGTACATTCGCCAAGAAATTGATCATGGATAAGCAATGGTGCTTGAGGAAATTCAGAGGATTTTTGTAGGCAGTTCAACGGGAGCTACGACCGAAGGCCTCACACCTTATTGGGTTCTTAAAATCAAGAGTGGGTTTTTTTTAATGGAAAAGGAGAATTTGCAAGCTAGCATTCAACTGTTGTTGGTTTCTATTTGTAATGAAATTCATGCGGTCCAAGCTAACCTCGACCTGTTGGCAAACTTATCTAGCACCCCAGTGTAAATTCCAAGTCAACCTCCAATCAACACAGAGGTCTAGTTTTAGATTCCGAGCTCTTAGAATGTTTTTTTTAGCTTGGTTTTGTAGTATGTCTTCTAGATTCTCTCTCTCGTTTATATTGTGAATTTCATTGTTAGGTTGTCTTGAAATTGATTGGGCCATCTTGGTTTCCCCTTGAAGGGAATGACCCCTCTTTTTGGTTTCTTTGAACTCTATTATGAATTTTTAGACTCAGTTTAGTTTCTCCATGGGATGCCTTGCTTTCCTCTATGGCAAGGCAACCATGGATGATTTTGTTTTGTAACTTGTTATACCATTTATCTAGTTGTTAATACAAAACTCTAAATTTTAAAAAAAATTTAAAAAAAATCAATTATATTGATTGTTATTCATCACTTGAACTATTGGCATCACTCAACTTGCATGCATTCCTCATTTCTTCATTACTTGTCGGCGATATAGTACTTGGGCTATTTAACCAAATATTTTGTTGATCAGTTTGTGTTTGACGTTCTTTCTCTCAATGTTTCATCTACAAACATAGAAATAAAGTTTAATAAGTATACGACATCTACATAGTAGAATATACATGATATTCTAAATAAAAAAACATACCAAAGAAGCGAGTGCTTCATAAAACATACACATTCTTTCGAAGTCGTTCCTCATGTCGTCTTTCAAATTGTCTTCCAATGGCTCCACTCCATACTTTGTTTCCTACATGTTTAATTCACCATGTTAAAGCATATATATAATTAATATAAATTTTCCGTGTTGTTCTATTAACTTTAAAATGAGGGAACTTAAACAACATAGGTACTTACAAATTGTTCAATTAACACTTGATAGTTCAACATATACTCACGACCCATACTTGACCCAATGTCGATCAATTCTTCGGATGGTTCTTCTTTGTATGTTAGCACCTATTAGAAGACATCCATGGATAAGTGTCAATTAATTATTTAAATATAAATATCTCAACAACTATGAAATCTTAAGTAAGGCCAAAACTGTAAGTACTCACAAACTTTGCGATCAATCATTTTCTTCCTTGTCGTCATGTGTATGAGCTTAATGGGTTCCATTTTGTTTTTCTTTTCTCCAACAAAACATTTGAAAATTAGTATTTCACGTGATTAAATTAGTTGTACATAAAATAATGAGCCAATGATTGCATACCTCAGATGCATGTTGTTGTTGGGATGACTCATCTTGCTATCCAATTATGCTCATTTCTTTTACCGTCTCCTTGTAGACTTTTTTGGATATTCTTGCTGGCATTTTTTGGGTTTCCCCTCGTTTTTCCTCTGGAATTTTCATAATCTTTCTAAAAAACAAAAACCAAAATAGTTTTTTTTAATTGACATGAAAGTAAATATAGCAAAAAAAACTATGGGGTGAGAAGTGTGGAAAAAATGCCTATGCCACACGACCAAAGGATCCAACTATCTCCAATACGTGAATATAGGACGGGGTAAATGGATTTAATGGGGAATCAAACCAAAGTAAATAGGAGGATTTAGGGCATGTGAGAAGTAATGCACACGATCTTCCGATAGGCCGGACCTGAGTCACACACCATGTCTCATTTAGTCAAACTCATGAGGATACTAAAGATCTTTACTATCATGGAGAAAAATCCGTACGAAGAGGAATTTGCTCATGATATGTTGAGTGTGTAGGATATTTCACAAGCCATTACCCCTGGAATCTATGGATCTTGGGTCGATGAACATGAGGGGGATGATGAGGTTGCTGAGAATTTAGTTCACTATTATACTTGGCATCCTCATGCTATTCTGAGTAATTTTATGCAGGCAGAGTCAGTCCAGTGTAATCCTCTGCAAGTTGTGATTCGGATGCATGACATTGTATTAAGGATCTCGATGGAGGACGAGGCCATTAGAGGAACAATGGTTCATCAACAAGCTTGCAGCAGCAGGAGAGGTGGGGTCAAGGAACATTGGCTCGAGCAGAGATACATTGATCATAGTCCATGGTACACTGCCAAAAAATTGATCGTGGAGAAGCAACGGTGCTTGAGGAAATTCAAAGCATTTTTATAGGATGTTCAATGAGAGCTACGACCAGAGGCCTTGTGCCTTATTGGGTTCTTAAAATCAAGATTGGGTGTGTATTAATGGAAAAGGAGAATTTTCAAGCTAGTGTTTGACTGTTGTTGGTTTCTCTTCACCATTCCATTCATGTGGTCCAAGCTAACCTCAACCTATTGGAAAACTTGGCTAGCACCCTAGTGCAAATACCAAGTTAACATCCAGTCATCATTGAGGGTTGGTTTCAGGTTCCTAGCTCTTAGAATGTTGTTTTTAGTTTGGTTTTGTAGTATGTCTTTTGGATTGTCTCTCTCATTTATATTGTGAATTTCACTGTTAGGTTGTCTTGAAATTGATTGGGCCATCGATTTCCCCTTGAATGGAATGACCCCTCTTTTGGTTTCTTTGGAATATCATATGAAGGTTTAGACTCAGTTTAGATTTTACATGGGTTGGCTTGGTTTCCTCTATGGCAAGGAAACCATGGATGATTTTGTTTTGTAACTCGTTGTACCATTTCTCCAGTTGTTAATACAAAACTCTAACTTATAAACAAAAAACAAAAAAACATTCAATTATACTGATTGTTATTCATCACTTGAACTTTTGGCATCACTCAACTTGCATGCATGCCTCATTTCTTCATCACTTGTAGGCGATATTGTACTTGGGATATTTAACCAAATATTTTGTTGATCATTTTGTGTTTGACGTTCCTACTCTTCATGTTCCATCTACAAACATAGAAATAAAGTTTAATAAGTATAACTACATCTATAGTAGAATATACATGATTATCTAAATAAAAAAACGTACCAAAGAAGTGTGTGTTTCATAAACCATACACATTCATTCGAATCCATTCCTCATGTCGTCTTTCAAAATGTCTTTCGATGTCTTCACTCCATACTTTGTTTCCAGCATGTTTAATACGCCATGATAAAACATAGATATAATTAATATAAAATTTTCTTCGTGTTCCATTAACTTTGAAATGATGGAAGTTAAACAACATAGGTACTTACAAATTGTTCAATTAACACTTGGCAGTTCAACATATATTCACAACCCATACTTAACCCAATGTCGATCAATTCTTCGAATGGCTCTTCTTTGTATGCTAACACCTATTAGAAGACATCCATGGATAAGTGTAAATTAATTACTTAAATATAAAGATCTCAACAACTACGAAATCTCAAGTAAGGCCAAAACTGTAAGTACTCACAAACTTTGTGATCAATCATTTTCTCCTTGTTGTCATGTCTTATGTGCTTAATGGGTTCCATTTTGTTTTCTTTTCTGCAACAAAACAATTGAAAATTAGTATTTCATGTGATAATTAAATTAGTTGTACATAATATTTTCTTCATGTTCCATTAACTTTGAAATGAGGGAAGTTAAACAACATAGGTACTTACAAATTGTTCAGTTAACACTTGACAGTTCAACATATATTAACAACCCATACTTAACCCAATGTCAATCAATTCTTTGGATGACTCTTCTTTGGATGCTAACACCTATTAGAAGGCATCCATGGATAAGTGTAAATTAATTTCTTAAATATAAAGATCTCAACAACTATGAAATCTTAAATAAGGCCAAAACTATAAGTACTCACAAACTTTGTGATCAATCATTTTCTTCCCCGTTGTCATGTCTTATGTGCTTAATGGGTTCCATTTTGTTTTACTTTCTGCAACAAAACAATTGAAAATTAGTATTTCATGTGATAATTAAATTAGTTGTACATAAAAGAATGCGTCAATGACTGCATACATTGGATGCACATTGTTATTGGGATGGCTCATCTTTTTCACATCCCCACTGACCTCCTTAGGCGAGGGGAGACCCAGATACATTTTTTCCTCTCCAAATTCGACTGAATACACACACACACAGTCGGAATGACTCAGATCCGCAATCTGCAACCCACAACTGCGAATCCGCAATTGCGGATGCGGAAGTGCCAAGCTTCATAACCGGAAAGCTTACCTTTCCGTGACCCGCAACCCGCAACGGCGGATCCGCAATCCGCAATTGCGGATGCGGAAGTGCCAAACCTCATAACCGAAAAACTTACCTTTTCACAATCCATAATCCGAAACAATGGACCCGCAATCCACAATCTGCAATTGCGGATGCGAAAGTGCCAGAATTCAACTTCCGACAATGGTCACTTCCGCAATCCACAATCCGCAATTGCGGATGCGGGCATGTGGAACCATTCCCTCTGTCATGGTAACTTTCCACACCATCTTCTAAGGGGCATAACTTTTCCATCCTTGGTCCAAATGAGACAAGATTCGTACCGTTGGAAAGCTCTTGGAGAGATTTATCCAATGGTGAAATCCCTGCCCCATCTGATCACTCCTTCCCTATCAATTTTCCCATTGAAGTTTAGTCCAGAAATTCACTTAAAACTTCAACCTTCTTTCTACCATGACCTTTCCTTCCACTTGACCCATCGAGGGGTTCAAAAACACCTCCAGGGCATTTCCATTCCTTCCCAAGGATCAAGTACAATCATACAACTCATTTCCAAGTTAATCATACACATCATAATATGTAAAATGCATTAAATTAGATCTAACCAATACATCTATCATATGCAAGACTTATAATGCATTAAACTCATGCAATACAATGACATACATGTAGCAATGAACTCAGCCCTTTACTCAAGCTTGCACATGACTTCATGTCAATCAAATTCATATAAACATGCATTCTACAATTCCACAGTTGAACATAAGCAACCATTTCATAACAATGAAACACCATCATTTAACATAACAAGAGTACTTATCTTTGAATTCCGAAGCAGCTGGCTAAGTGAGAGCAACGTTCCACCCAACCTTAGATCTATGTCCAACCTGTACTCTTTCAGCTGAGAGATCACCCCTGAGCTGGGTTGTGTATCCACTAAGGAGGGCTATCAGGTCCTCTCACAGTCAAGGTTCCATCCCAATGCTAAGCCAATATGTAGTTGGGTTTATCAAGCATTCTAGGGCACCTACCCATGCTAAGCCAAACTACAGTGGGTTTATCAAGCATTCAGGGACATACTGGCCATGCTAAGCCAACTTCAAGTTGGTTTTATCAAGCATACCATCAGCAGGGTCATGCCAATCTAGCATACAGTTGGGTTTATCAAGCATGCCAAGTTAGATGGTCATGCTAAGCCAACCTGCAGTGGGTTTATCAGGCATACCAAACAATACAATCATGCCAAGCCATCATACCATTGGGTTTATCAAACATATCAGACAAGCTGATCATGCTAAGCCAACCGGAAGTGGGTTTATCAGGCGAACAGGGACAGCAAGGGAGGAGTTGCTAAGCCAGTGAGCTCAACCACAGAGCTGCAGGCATCTCAACACTCAACCGAACTAGCACCCACATTATCTACCACATCCAACACAAGGAAGACCCTCTTCTCTGCTGCACAGTCCCTCAAGGCCTCTTCCCTTCCAGTGTTATTCCAGGATGGGCATAGAAAGGTCCAGTCGCTAGTTCTATGAGACTTCAGCCTTTACTGGGTTTATCAAGCAACCCAACCTTCTTCCACAGTTCAACGACGGACTCCTTCTAGACTTGCAGACGAGCCCTGTTCCGCAATCTAACTTTTGTGATCCAAGCTCGAGTCCTCGTGGTTTCTCTGCACTGTTCAGGCTTGCAGCTTCCTCACGGGTTCTCATCACTCTTTCATGGACACTCTATCATCGGCAGACTGGGTTTACACACATGATTTCCATGGATATCAACTCTCTAGTATTTCTATTACATAGGGAAAATACGATTATCTTTATATTATTCCACTCAGTTGGCTCTGCGTATGCAGGGATGTAAGAGAAATCTCCCTCTCTAGATCAATGGATCGTGGATGGAAAGGCACAAATGGATGAGGAATCCTGAATGTCTGAATCCCACGCACGGGTAGTCAAAAACAGGTTCCACAAGTTCCAGACGCTGAGTGTCTTCTAGGACAAGCAATCAGAGCCATGCCCTGCCATACGAAATCGCAGGCATGCTCCATACTCCATCAACTTCAGCAATGGAGTTCTCAACCACCCTCTACAACCAAATTAATGTCATCAGGGAGTTCAAACAGGTTCACAGTCAGACATGTGGCAACATGGGAAACCAATCCCATAACCCACTCACCTCTCCCTAATGGATACACGTGGCCCCTTCTCATTAGTTGCCTCCATAGCCATCTTCTTGGCTATTTTATTCATTAATAAATAATTACATCATTTACATTTCTTCATGGCTTAACATCCCATGAAGAATCAAATTGTCCAAATACTTGCCTACGCAATAATCCTTAAACATCCACTAGTGGGGCCTTGGCCTTGAGCTCCACACTAGGGAAACTACACATACTGCTTATACACAGTATTTACATTGAAGCCAATAAATATCAAGGGAAAAATGGGGTATTACAATCTTGCAATGCAATTATGCTCATTTCTTTTACCATCTCCTTATAGACTTTTTTGGATATCCCTACTGGCATGTTTTGGGTTTCCCCTCGTTTTTCCTCTAGAATTTTCATAATATTCCTGAAAAACAAAAGGCAAAATAGTTTTTTTTTTAATTGATATGAAAGTAAACATAACAAAAAAAGCTAATTTGGTATTTCATGACATATTACAGGAAAGCATATTAAGTAATATGATTCCTTTTTTTTTGTAAGTTTTTGCTATTACAAGGCTCACGGGTCTCATTGACCATTGCTCTGGAAATGCTTGTTGTAGTTTATATATAACCTAATTCTTAGAGTCATTGGATTGATTTTTGTACTGTATGTAGAAAGTACGTCTATACGTTCTTTCCATTATATCCCTCATAGTTTTGTAAAAATGTTTCCTCCTCTTGTTAACTTCTAGCACCACTTCATATGAACTGGGGACCAAGTCATCATCATTTACATCCTTCATAATTTTTATCTTATTAGTATGAGATTTCGTTCCCTCATTATCAGTCCCTTCACAACATTAAAAAATGTGAAATCGAGTGTTTTAAACATGTTGGCAATTAATGATAGAAAATTCTTTTTTAGTAAAAATCCAAGGAAGAACTTCATGTTGATTACAATTTGATTTGCCTGCTTCATCCCTTTGCAACATTTCCATAAAGCTTCCAAGCTCTTTTTCACTCAAAGTGCAAATAATCATATCAAGTTTCTTCAATTTTTTGCTATGCATGACATAACTTAACTAATACAAATCATTAATTTTAACCTATTGATAACTCGAATATATTAATTTTTTAATAAAACATGAAGAACTTTCCCTCTTCTCTTGTTGGGATGAGATACCATCGTGCTCATTGCAATAATTTGTTTTCCTTGAACTTCTATCAGTCATTTTATATAATAAAAAAATCCAAGAATTGTCAAATATAGAAATCATGAAATATTATTTACAAACTAAAACACCATTGCATATACTAAAATAATGCGCACTGATGCATTTTAAATATATATATGCATCGGTGCATGCTTACTGTGTAGATACACATTTCAAAAACTTTGTTTACAAATATTTATATTTATTCAGTGCTCTATAAAGTAAGATATGTATCGGTCCTTCATTACAGTCTATTGCGCACTATAGGGCCGTGAATAAATTGATAACTTAACGTTTCAGTATTTAAATTCTAAGCAAATTGGTGCACTTCAAACTAATATGCACACCACTGAGACAATATTATACAATGATTATTGTTAATGGCAAAATTTATTTTGCTTTGTGCTTTACAAAATAATATATGCATAGGTGCTTAATAAAGCATATTGTACACCGCTGAGCCCGTGAATAAATTAATAACATGATGTTTCATTGTTTAAATTTTGGACAAGGCAGTGCATTTTAATTGAATATACACACCAGTGCACCAACTATGTAATGTGAGCACTGCGAACATCGAAAGCATTTAAAAAAAACTGGCAACATAAGGGTTTGGCATCCAATGCAATGAGTGGTCCCATTGCAATGATTACCAAAGGCCCCATATACAAGTAAAGAAACCCTATAAAAATCTATTGCTTAAAAGAAAAATAATCTACATATGAAATATAAAGATGGAATCAAGAGAAAGAACAACAAAGCTAGAGTTTCTTCCAGTAAGGAAGGTAACTATGAAACCCTTTTTTTACAATGCAATAAAAATTGTTTGAATTGAATAGGGTAAAGATAGAAAATATCAATATAATGCAATCGCATACCTTTAAATTCTCCTCTATGGATTTGTACGAGACCTTTGGTGATCTCTTGTATCTTTGGATCTCCTGAAAATTCTGCCCACTCCAAAGTCAATGCTAGTAAATATTTATTGTTCAAATCTCCCCTCTAAATTATGGCAAAAGAATGAACTAAAGCATAGGGTTTTCTCTTCTAAATACATATTTAGAAAAATAATTTCCCACTCATTTTTTCGTTGTATATTTTGGTGCATTGATGATAAACGGTCGAGTTGTTTTTTTCTACTTACTATTATTGGTACGCTAGTTGTTGTAAAGTGCATCGGTGTGCTTCTTTATAAAATGCACTGAATAGGAATATAATAGAAAATGCAAACATTCGCAACACATGCGTTATTTTTTAAACTTGATGTTACCGGTGTGCTATATATTGTAAAGCACCTCGATACATTTTTTTAACTAAAACACAATGATTAGGAATTTTAAAGAAAATGTAATTGCAAACCTCCGCAATTAATTTGTTTTAGGAGGTTTTGCTTCACAGAGGCAAAAATGGAGGTCACTTTTTGGTGTGTATAACTATTTAGCACACTCGTGCGTTTAATATAGTAATGCACACCGATGTGTAAACAATGGATATGGTGCACCAAAAACTTTTAAAGGCCCTTCAAATTTTGGTTTGAAGTTATATTTTTCTTTGATTTCCAGAGTTTCTTTTATGAATTTATTCATGTACTGATTATAGTTTTTGCTCAAATGCATGAAAGAAAAAAGTTATAATATCAAATGGCCAATTCTTCGGATTCCAAGTCATCCATATCATTGCGAGGTCTTCAAGTTCTCTCCCATCATTTGCAGTAAGTCCATATTTGATTTATGATTCATTTGTCTAATTGAATTTATGTTAGCTATGCACGTACATTTGAATAATTGTTCATTGAATTTTGCAGGATCGTGATTTAGGATCGAGTTCGAATGCACAAATTATTATCAAAGAAATCATCCCACAATCCCTTATCAGAAGAAAGATAGGGCAGGAAGATGTTTTACGAAAATGGGCAGTCGCTTTACCCTACCATTTGTAGCATGCCATATTCCAGCAACCACCCTAGGTCAATGGTACTACACTATGAATTGGATCTGTTTTATGACACGCCAATAATATGTGGCTATTCAAAATGAAAATATTTGAAGGAAACCCTCAACATGTCACATTGTCCCATTATATTAATGATCGACTACCCAAAGTTGATGGTCTTGCACTACGGTCGAGCATCTAATAGGTGATATAGAAAAGACACATAAGAATACTTCCACATGCTCCTTTTTTGAAAAGTTGGAAGCCAAATCAAGTACTAAGTTTCATCCTAAACTAACCAACTTGTCTCCTTCTGTTGAGTCAATAAAGAGTTCTAGTGAGCCAAAGTATGACGATACTACACAAAACATCTCTACTAGGAGATCCAAAAAGCTATCTAAGATGAGATAAAAAAATCTCCAAGTACACACCAAAGTCAGTTCAATTGCTGGAAGGTAGTGATGATTTCCATCTTCCTATCCACCTACAAAGTAAATACCAAACCTCCTGGAACGACGCTTTCTATGGTGCTTTCCCATCTTCCATTCCTGCGCCCGATGTTGGAACCGAATTTTCCTTTTGTGGTAATAGTTATATGATAACCAAGTCTAAAATAGATTTTGTGAATTTTGGATAGTTTATCCTTTCACATGTATCCATTCCTCCCAAATAATCAGTATCACTTATGACATATCGTGGTCCTCTTTATAGTAGGTTTGATTACTTGAATATTGTTAAATACAAACATAACATTTCCATGTATAGTATGTGCATCAATGATTATGCTTTTGGAAACTTTAACAAGAAAAACATGTTATATATCAATAGTTGTCCACAAAATCATGGGAACATTGAAGGTTTCATAAATAGTTGTAGGTCCTCATTATTTAGTGCAAACTATTCATTTGAGGAACACTCAAATGACAAAGAGTTCTAATGAAAAGTAAAGCATCCATATTTGTTGTTGTGCATGCAATACATAGTTTGTCTCCTGGTGATGAGTTGTTAATAAATTATAACTTTTGTAGACCACCAATCGCTCATCAAAAATGCCTTGCATTGGGTCTACCTTTGGACATCCCCTTGGGGCATAAGAAAAATATCTTTGAGTAATTGTATTTTTGGAATTTCAATGGAACTAATGGAAATGTATTGCTTATTTCCACATTTGTTTTATAAAGTGGTCAGTTGCATGTTTATTATTGGGAAAAAAAATTACATGCTTCTAATTAATGTTTGGTATAGTGTTTGAACATACTAAATGCATGTGTTACTAATATTATCGATCTAATGTTCCAATATTTTTACAATCGGGATATGACAACTAGCGACCTATCTACCATCTATCGTTTCACACCACTACAATGTCAAATCAATAGAATGCTATTAAACAAGCACACCAAGCATGGTTGAATCAACCACTTATTCAATTCCCACTACGTTCTGAGTCACCAATTCAAAACATCTATAGTAACACTAGCTCTTCACATGTTGGGGATGAAAGCAATGATATAGAGGTTGGTATGGATGATTTCTTATAGGATACCCATGCCATGGAGGGAATATTGTTACATGCATTATAGCAAAATGAACTAGGGAATGACGTTGATATCATCGATACTTTCTTTGAAAACCTAAAATCCACAACCACCACCCCTCTCTTTGCACATGGATCGAGGTCTACCCAACTTGGTACAACAATGTTGTTGTACAACTTGAAAGCAATATATGGCATGTTAGATCCATGTTTCTCAACACTTTTGAGGTAACTAACCATTCAGTCCCCTACTTTTTAAAGGAATCTTGCAACCCAATGAATTTGAAAATGGTTGCTTGTATGCATACTTGATGATAGTGTGCATTTATATTTCCCACTAATTGTAGCTTAATAAAAGATAAGGTACTTCCAAGTGATAATGTATTGATCGACAGTTGTGCAGAGGCAAAGAAAATGCTGAAAAGGTTGGGTGTTGAGTAGATATCATACCATGTATGTCCAAATGATTGTATTCTATACATAGGTGAATATGCGGTCAAAGAGATATGTCTATAAAGTGGGCATGAAAGATGCCATAAATAAAAAAACAAGTGTAAAGCACATGGTCCTCCTCATAAGATATTGAGGCACATGCCTATAATTCCAAGGATTCAAAGGCTCTTTCATTGCAAACAATTAGTTGTGGTGCAGGGGTGGCATGCCTCATATAGAAGTGAGCTAGGAGTTGTGTAAATCCCAATAGATTCAATATCCATGAAGCATATAGAGGATACATGGCCTGATAAATTCAAGGATGATGCATGAAGCCTTAGATTGAGCATATGCATGGATGGATTTGACTTGTATTCCCTCCAAAACACCAACTATTGTATTTGGTCGATGGTAGTGAACAATAAAAATATACCCCCATAATTGTCATGAAGAATGAACATCTTATGATGGCTCTTATAGTCCTGGGTATAAGACAAGTGAAGAGAATGGATGCCTACCTAAAACCATGGATTGATGAATTTAAGAAATTATGGCAAGGGATACATGTATATGTTGTATCACGGCCCATTCCAATGGAGAGATATTTTCCGTTATATGGCATATGTGCATATACAACGCATGATTATCCAGGACTAGGATTTTACTCTGGTAAGCATGCTCATTGATTTGTTTATATATGTAACATTCTTTGGCATACTTACTTTGGTGCAACTATCTTTTTTAACGCTAGCGTGCTTTGTATACAATAACATTGTAGGTCTTGTAACAAAAGGGCATCATGGAAGTAAATATCATGGACCTTTTATAAAGGCTAGGTGGTCCAACCACCTACAAAAACCAATGTATGACTGCTCGAGGGTTCTAAAAGACCACGCTAATAGAAGAATTGCATATGCTTTCAATGATAAACCAGAGAGATCCCGCGAAGACCTAAAATAATCACATTGGCATATTGGATTAGGGCATATAACACAAAGAAGGAGAAGAAAAATGCAAAAATGTTTGATCCAAATGGGGAACCTATGTACGATGACCTTAAATTTTTTGACAACTATGTTGGGAAAATTCCCATTGGGATGGAAAGGAATGTTGCATTTTATTAGCTTCAATATTGAGAGCATATTAAGATTACCCACTTACTAGATCTCATGCATATATTAAAAAATGTTTCATCTTCTTTGTGGAGGCATATATCATCAAAAAAAAGTAACACATTGGTTGTTAGGAGAGAACTTATTTCTTTGAATAAAAAAAAGAGACATTGCCCAAGAAAAGAAAACAGAGGAGAGGTTGGTCCCTCTTGGTCCTTTAAAGAAGGTGATGTCCCATGGATTTTAAAGAAGGATAAACTTTCTATGGTGAAGGATGTTATATTAGGTGTAAAGGAACCTTCTTTATATGGGTCGACTATACAACATTACTTCACTATAGAAAGACATTTGTTGGGGTTGAAAGTCGTTCCTTTCTGCTAATGAGACCTCCTCTGATTGGCTGCAACGTCAGCGCTACTTTCCATGATAAAGTGTGACACTCATCTTATTTTGAAGATACTCCTTTGTGAATAGACAAGCAACAATTAAACATAGACACACAATTTACCCTGGAAAACCCCATGCAAGGAAAAACCAACACCAATGAAGATCTTCATTACATGGCCAAAACCGGCCAACTGGGCCAAGTGAGATCACTTGATCACCTCCAGGCCATTTACAATGGAGTACGCCAAGCCCTTTATAGGCTTCATCACATGCAATACCTTGGGCCAATACCATGGGCTACAACAAACCATGTTCCCAAAACCATGTGATGGACCTAACCACCTTTGACTCATTCCCGAATTAAGGTTAACCCTAACAATCCAAGGATGTATGTGTCGAACTTTTGGCATCACATCCTTGGATATTTCTTTAGACCATAAATGGACTTCTTTAGCTTGTAGAGCAGCTCTATCCTTGCCTTTATTGTAAAACCTTCTGGTTGATTCATGTTGATTTATTCTTCAAGATCCCCATGCAGGAATGTTGTCTTCACATGCATCTACTCTACTTCAAGATCAAAAGAAGCATCAATAGAAATAAGGAATCTTATAGAAGTTAATTTAGCAACTATAGAACAAATTTCAGCAAAATCAATCCACTCTACCTGGGAATATCTCTTTGCTACTAAGTGGCATTTGTACTTCTTCTCTTTACCTTCTACATTCAACTTCTTCTTAAATAATCATTTGCTACCAAATTTTTCTCTTCTAGCTGGTAACTCATCTATATACCAAGTTTCATTTTTAGCAAGGCAATCATTTCTACAACCATTGATTTCTTCTAGACATCACTATCCTCTAAATCAACAACTTCCTTCACATTTCTTGGATCATCATCAGTAATAGATAGCAAAACAAGACCAAAAATCAAGAGGGAAATACCTTTTTGGTTTCCTTCTTTTACGATATGATCTCCTCAAAACTGGGGTATGGGGTTCTTCTTCTTCTTATACAACATCTTTTATTGAGTCAGATTCTTCATCCTCCAACTCAAACTCTATTTTCTCTGGTCATTTTCCATCGGAGTGACTTCCTATGTGGGAACATCTTTAACCTCTCTAAAAACAATATCTCGACTGTAAATGGTCTTCTTAGTTACTGGGTTCCAAGGTTTAAAACCTTTCACACCATATTTTAGCCAATAAAGATACATTTTTCATCTTTATTATTCAACTTGATCCTTTTTTCCTTTAGAACATCTACATAAGCATCACACCCAAAAACTTTCATATGTTTAATTGAGGATTTGTTACCAATCCATACCTCATGCGGAGTTTTGTCAACCAATGTTGATGTGGGTGATTGATTTACCAAGTAACATGCAATATCTACTGCCTCTACCCATAATTCTTGTCCTCTCTTGACACCATTGAGCATGCTCCTTTCCTTTTCCATCATCGTCCTATTCATTCTTTCTGCAACTCCATTATGTTGAGGTGTGTATGGAATAGTCTTATGCCTTTATATTATGCACTTAATACAAAATTCCTTGATTTCATTCCTGTAGAACTCCCCACCATTATCTATCCTCAACACCTTTATTTTATTTTCTGCTTGATTCTCTACAAGAGCCTTAAATTCTTTAAATTTAGCAAATACTTCATATTTCTTTCAAATGAAATAAATCCATGTCTTCCTTGAGAAATCATCTATAAATGAAACTTAATACACAAATATACCTAATGACGGAATAGGCATAGGTCCAAACACATATAGGTATTAACTCTAAAATTCCTTTTGTTGTTGTAGCCCAGATGCAAATCTTACCCGATTTTGTTTTCCATATATGCAATGTTTGCAGAAATCGAAATCTAATGTGCAATAAAACATACCTTCAACCATACCTTTACCCTACAATGTTTGAAGGCTCTTCTCTCCAGTATGCCCCAATATTTAATGCCATAGAATTGTCTTTCCTCTAGAGAGAGTAGGGGTTATGTCTTCTTTAACTCCTCCCTCAGGAACAATAGCACTGTTACACCCATCAGTGATTGTGCTTCCCAACACTTTGTACAAATTTCCATATTGAACTCCCCTCATCAAGACCATTGATCCTTGAACCCTTTTGCATGTTTCTTTTGCAAACATAGTATGTACACCTACATCACCCATGCTTTCAATGCATGTCAAGTTTCTAGCTAGATATGGAATGTGTAAAACCCCAAGGAGAGTTATAATCCTTCCATCCTTGAGTTGCAACTTAACTCTTCCACGTTCGATGATTTTGGTTGTTGAATCATCTCCTAAGAAAACATCTCCTCCATTGTACTTTTCATATTCACAAAACCACTCCCTATGAGGATTCATATGAAAAGACCCACCTAAGTCAATCAACCATACATCAAGATCCGAATGGGTGCTTGTAGAGGCTAGGTACCGTGTCTCCTCCTCCTTCAGAGGATATTTTCACCTTTGTTACAGGGGTATCATCACATCCCTTATTTTTTTCAACATTTTTAGATCTAAAATCCTTCTTATCGTGCCCAACTTTACTGCATTTCCAACATTTTCTCAAATATTTTCTTAGAGATTTAGATCTACCCTTAGATTTAGATCTCCCCCCTCAAGCCTTATTTTTATTTCTCTCCCGGGATGACCTCTCACAAACAAGGTATCCATCCTATGATTATCCACCTCATTTCCTCTGATAGCAGGGATGGCACTATTTCCTCAAACTTTAAGGTGGATTGACTAGGACTACGTAATGCTACAATCAAATTATGCCAGGAATATGGCAAAGAACATAATAAAGTAATGCATTTATCTTCTTCCTCCATTGTAATGCCAACAAAGGTGATTGGACTTACCAAAGTATTGTATACATTTAGATGATTCATCATTGTGTCATTATCATCCATCCTGAGGTGATACAACTTCTTTCAAAGAAAGAACTTGTTTACAATGGACTTTGATTGATACAAACTCCCTAGCTTATTCCATAGTTTCAATGTACTATTTTTGCTAGATACATTCAACAACAGTGAATTTGACAGACACGATCGAATTTTACTCCTTTCCCTTCTCCCCAACGTATCTCGGTCTTCTTTCATTGATCCAGTGGGTTGTGTGCTTGGCTCCACAACAATCCAGTGTTCCCAGTTTACAAAAAGATCCGTTCCATTTTGAGCTTCCATAGCTCTAAGTTTTGGCTGTTAAATTTCTCAATCTCGATTCTTGAACTACCTGCCATTCTCTTTCAATGCTCAAATCATCACTGCAAAGCTCCCACTATACCCATATTTATCACGGACCCAATATCTATCAATCACGTCGAACCCTCAACAACAAAGGTGTCCCCCTAAATCCAACAATCGAGCTCTGGTACCACATGTAAATTTTAAACATGTGAAGAGAAGCAACGCATACAAACTCCTAAGCAAAATAGAAACTACTCAATGGCACACACATACAAAGAAATTTACCTTGGAAACCCAGGGAAAAACGTAAAACATAGAGTTGCACCTCTATATTTTTCAGTTTGTTACTTAACCATTCACAATATAATATTTACGTATTCGCAACACCCAAAACCTTAATTCGTAAACCTGGATTAGATTACACCCTTAATCCATTAACTAGGATTAAATTACATATTTTCAGAAAAAGCCCAAAAAATACACTAACCTGCAAAGAATATACACCCACCTGTAAATAATATAACACATACCCAACATAAGGTAGGTATGATTAATCATTAGATTTCAATTTCTATGAACATTTGTATATGGAAAATAGAATCATATGAGATTATCATATAGTGCTACAAGAGCAAAATTAATCTTGGAATTAATACATAGTGATGGGTTTAGGCCTGTTCATATTTCTTCACTTGGTAAATTTGTGTATTATGTTTCATTCATTGATGATTTCTAAATAAATACATGGGTCTATTTCCTCCATAGGAAATTTTAGGTTTTCAGTAAGTTTAAAGAGTCAAAGGCTTTTGTAGAAAACTAGACAAAGAAGAAAATAAAAGTGTTAAGGACAGAAAATTGTAGAAAGTTATGTGAAAATGAGTTCACGGAAGTTTGTAAGTAGTGTGGAAAAGTAAGGCAAAATACTACTCCATACACACCTCAACATAATGGAATTGAATAAAAGAATTAATAGGAAACTAATGAAAAGGAAAGAGGTATGTTTAGTGGTGTAGGGTTATCATGGGAATTTGGTAAATCGTTCACATACATTAGCAGCGTTTGGAAAAACTTAGCATAAGGCACACACTAGTTAAAAATATTCTCTTAAACATCTCAGAGTTTTTGGTTGTGATGTTTATGTGTATGTTCCAAAGGAAAATAGGAGTAAGTTGGATAATAAAGCAAGAATTTTTTTTTATCTTTGTTGGTTAAACAATGCTATAAAATGTTATAAATTTGAAACCCTATAACTAAGAAGACTATTTATAATCAACATGTTGTATTGAGAGAAGTGAAAGTTGTTCCCAAATAGGAATTCTAACCAAAGGAAGATGAACCAGAGACAAGAGAGTTTGAGATAGAGGGTGAAGAATTTGACTCAAGAAAATAAGATGAACTTGACGAGGAAGAACCTCATATTCCAATCTTGAGGATAATGATTTAGGAAAGAAGGAAATCGGAAAGGTATACCCCACCCAATTTCCACTCTAATTTTGTTCTATCTTCTATTAATGGTTATACTAGAATTATTAAAGAGTTAGTGGATTTAGAGGATAATAAGCTTGGTAAAAGGCCATGGTTGAAAAAACTATTGCCTTTAATAAAAATGTGACTTGGGATCTAGTTGAGTTGTCAAGTGAAAGAAAACCTCATAGTAGAAAATGGGTTTTTAAGAACAAGTTGAATGCAAAAGGCGGGTAGAGAAGTACAAATCTCACTTAGTAGCAAAGGGATATTTATAGGTGGAGAGGATTGATTTTGGTGAGATTTTTTCTCTTGTTTCTAAATTAACTTCTATTAGATTTATTTTCTCTATTGCTCCTGCTTTTGATCTTGAAGTAAAGCATATGGATGTGAATACAACATTCCTACATGGTGATCTTGAAGAATAAATATACATGAAACAACTAGATGGTTTGTAGTTAAAGGAAAGAAGGAGTTGGTTTGCAAGTTGAAGAAATCACTATATGGATAAAAAAAATCACCAAAATTGTGGCATCAAAATTTTGATACTTATATATCGGGACTTGGCTTCCCAAGAAGCAAAGTTTGTTACTATATGTATTCCAAGCAGGTTGGTAACCATTTTATTTATGTGGTCTTTTATGTTGGTGATATGTTGTTCATTCAAAACAAGAAGGAAATAATCAAGGATGTCAAAGTTGAGTTTTCTTTGAAGTTCGATATGAAAGAACTTGATGCTACAAATGTTATTTTGGGAATAGAAAGCTAAAAAAATAGGAAGCTTTGGTTGGATCAAAGAAAATATGTTGAGACAATATTGTAGAGGTTTAATATGCAATAAAGTAAACCACTAATGGTCCATGTTCCTACAGGTGCAAATTTATCTGCAAATTAAAGTCCCAATACCCAAGAAGAATTTGAAGACATGTCTGGTGTTCCCTATGTTAGTGATGTTGGAAGTTGGTGTATGATATGGTTTATACCATGCTAGACATTGCACATGTAGTGGGGATTCTGAGCATAGGAACATTGAACATTTCTAAATGGGACTATCAGATATTTGTGTGGCATTTTAGATTATGCAATATGCTACCAAGGAAGATCTAGACCTCACAAGGATATATATATATATATACATAGAGAGAGAGAGAGAGAGAGAGAGGTTGGGGGGGGGGGGGGGGGTTGATATCGACTAGGTTAGAGATATTGATCGTAGAAGATCAAAAAGTGGTATCTATTTCAACCATTAGGTGGAGAAATTAGTTGGATAAGCAAGAGGCAGGCTGTAGTTGCATTACTATCTACAAAATTTGAGTACATGACAACAAATCATGGAAATAAGGAAAATGTATGGATGCAAATATTGTGTTTAGGTATCGGTTTTGTTTAAAAAGCAATGATGATAGGTTATGGCATCTCAAGTGCAATTTTTCTAGCAAAGAACTTGTTGGGGTATAATTATGTTACTTAACTATCCAACAATTTAGTTTTCAACCCAGGGCTCGTAGGCTTGTGAGGTGCAAGCACAGTATGTGCAGGACTAAAGCTAGACTATCTTATCCTAACCTAATTGCAAAACAACTAAAAACTCCTTATGAAACCAGATAATCTCCCACTATTTGTTTAATGGAATGATTGGGGCTTAGCCAAAATATAGGTACAACAATCTAATGACTCAACGACAATTTGTTGTACAAGTGCTACGTTCCCAATCTCCATTTTCAACTAGTTGAAGTGTCTTTGAAAGAGTTCTTAAGCATCAAAAGCAAATAAACACATGCTGAAAATCTTAATTATCTATTGGATCAAAGTAATAAATATTCTCAAGTCAATCATCACTCGGTATATCCATAGGTACTAATAATATTCTTACAGTTAATCATTGTTTATCAGTACAAACTCTGCTTGATCAAGTGGTTCCAATCTTATTAACTTCAATTCTTAAGACAACCTGAAAATAAACCAAAATGAAATGAATTCTTAAATCAAATTTGTGATTTGCATAAGTAAATTCTTAGAGCATATCTATGTTGATCTCGGGTAGAACCACAGGTGAAAAGCATCTCTCGTTCCTTTAAAGGTCATTGATTTCAAAATACTTCGTTTACAAATAGATAATGTTGACTATTACTCTCTGCAAATCTACAAAGCAATTCACACACGCAATTTTAATGAAATGAACTATCAAACACTAAAGGATTTTGACTCAACACTAGACTATGGAACAAAAGTCTTGAGTCTTCAGTGGTCCTCGAATAGTGTTTGAGCACATCAAGCAAATTGCAGAAAATAAAGAGGATTATCTGCAGGCAAATAAATCTACCTAAGAGTACTCTTCCTAAACTATGCAATTGCACAGGACAAGACACACTTACGCATCAAAGAAAGAATGATAATCATGCAAACTTAGATTCTTCCTTAAACTGTTTAGTTCAACACTCACATCAATATCTCAGGTGCTAAGAATTTGTTTCTGACCTCAAAGGATGATGAGGTGGAGTAGTTTCAGGTGAATCTGAGATTTGCAAGTATAAAGAAACTACAAAAAATCAAAAGTAATATGAAAACTGAAATGAAAAGGTTATGGGATCCCAAACTAGTTTAATGGGTTAAAGAAAATGAATTGGTCAAGCTTGAGGTAATCATAATCATAGATGTAGAAGCTCAAACATAAGATAAATATACAAGAATACACATAAATACTCACACTTACAACTGAAACTTATTTAAATCTTGTAGAGTATGAACTTCCTTGGAAATCAATCTATTCACTTATAGTTACCGTGATTACATTGTCAAGATTCTACTAACAGTGATGTAAATTGTATCTCATTTACTGAAGTAGACAAATATATCAGTTTAATCATAGTTCTTTGAAACATAGATCTGATTCAAGTCTAGCTCATACGTATACCCTACAACATATCAATTTCAGAATACATAAAATACATTTAACAATAACAGAAATTAAAATAAAAGAATGGAAGTAGTGTTACTTATGTTAAAGGGTGCCCTCCTCCTCTAGAAGCAACCTACTCACAACTTCATAAATCAACAATCAGTGCAACATATATGTGAACAAGGTACACTTATTAATTTGAAATTGGCATGTTAAAGCAAAATGTGACTAACAATGTTTTCACTATTAATTTCTTCTCTATCACCCCCTTCATCCAATGAATTTTGATATGATTTATACAAAGAGGTTATGGGATGGGTTCAACATACCCCACAATCTCAGATCTAATTGAATTCAATTGGATCTGATCTTTTGCAATTCTGGAAAACTGAAAAAAAAGTTTAAAATAACAAATCTGGAATTTACATCAATTTCGGAAAATTTTCCTTAAAGATCCCTCATGATATCTCATACTGTTTCAAATTTAGGAAAACCATCCATTATTTACTCAATTTGGTGGATTTTTGAAAAAACCCATATCGCATATTTTTGAGATTTTCCTCCACTCGCTCGAAATCAATGTAGAAGGTGGTTGCCTGAAAAATATGCTAAAAATATGGGTTTGAATGGAATTTTGACCAAGCCTTGGAGATTCACACGTGTGACCTGGGTACAATGTAATGGACATAAAACCATATTGGGGATGTCATTTACAAATTCCAAGTGGCGGGTTTCCATTTGTCATCTTGCAACCATCTAGAACAATCCCAATTACAAGTTTTCTGGAAAAACTTGTAAGTCTGGTTTTACAAGTTTTCTTGAAAAACATGTAAAATTTACTAGTAGTTACCATTTTTCATTAGAAAAACCTATTCAATCAAGTAAATATCAATAGCATATCAATATTTTGAGCTTACACACCTTTGAGAGCATAATCATGAGTTTTTGGAGGTTCAGAATGGCAAAAAGATAAGATATGATGGTAAAAAGGAATAGTCTAATAACGCAAATGACTCAAACCAATGCATAAAAGAAGTTAATTTAGAGGCTCAACATTCCCCCACACTGTACATATGGCATGTCCTCGTGCCATGAACTGATAATGCACTTGTGTCCAATTGTAGGAGAAGTGACCATTCATAGTCTCAGGGTGCAGTCCCAAATTTCTATCCACTTCCAATCATACAACAATCTCTTATGGTTCATTCCACAAATGAGTTGATCTATAATTTTTACTGCTACACCACATAGGCAAATAATGAAATATTAAACCCAACCACTATGTTCCATCCCATCTTAAGGAGTCAATATAGAAATTTGAACGGTAAATAGACAGTCTGAAAATGGATATCCCAAAGGGTCTCTATTTTGCAATAGAATTGTGAACATTTTCCATTGTTTTTCTGAGGCTAACAATGCTACCAGAGAACCTTGACTTTTAATTATTTCAAATTCTTGCAATGTTGTTCTTTGATTACATCACAAAGTTCTTATTTGCTCCTGATCCACCCATATCTTCTCATGGTTATTAAATAGTCCTGCAGTCCCATGGTATTCTCCTTTGACATGAATTTCAGCTAGCAATTCATATTTTGCAAAAATCTATAATCAAGTTCCCACTTCATTAGATTTAAGATTAAAGAAGTTAAAGAACGAAAACGGATGTCACCAACAAGAAAATTTGGATTCCATATGGTCTTTGCTTCTAAGAAAAATTTGAATGAATACAACTCACACAATAAATTCTACTCACAAGGAGAGGAATCACTGTATATTTCTTGAAAGTCTTCCACTATTTGAATTTGAAATTTCTTGCCCAACTGTAATCATGATAACTGAAATGTAACCCATTGCTCATGAAGACATACTGAATATACCTGAGGGAAGCTCTACAATATACTAATTGTACAGCCAGACTAAATACTCGTTGTTTGTCCCTCTCTAATGTTGAGTTTTGATTTTTCAAATTTTAGATCTTAGTCTCCCATATATCTTCTTCTGTCATATAGGTTCTCTACCATTCCTCTTGCATATTCTGAATTTCAATTTTATACTACTGCTTATAAATCATTTCCAAATGCTGCAAGGCATCCTTCCCTTTAAAATTTACTGAACTAATTCTAACAAAAGCTAAAGCTAATGTATTTGTCATGATATCATTCAATGTTTTATTAACAAATTGGGAACATGTTTTTCTTGCGTTCGTTCCTGTGTTTATTTCTGTCAATTTGTCTTATGCAATTGAAGTTGCAAATCATTTATTTTGAGGACCTGATTTGTATTTTTAATATATCTATATGGAAACCGTAACTCCGAGATATATTTTTTTATTTCCTTCATTCTGCAACATTTCTTTTCTAACTTGAGAAACAAAAAATTCAGACTTACCACAAAAGAAGAAGCTGTAATAGATTTTTGTTGCAACTCCTATTTATTGTGTTCCTGAATTTCAAAATATGAAAATTCATTTCTGGTGATGAGTCCTTAGGTTTGGTTGGAGCTTTATCTAACAATCAGGTTCGAGGGAACTTAGGAATTTTCAGCAGCTCATTGTTGTATTTTGTGTGCGTGATGATACAAACTGCTATATTCTTTACATGGATTGCTCTGAACTTTTGTTGCCATCTTCTCCAAAATTTGAGTCGCTTTCTGCACATAAAATTATTCTAATCGGGCAGATGATGAATGTTGTCAACAACAACTTCCATGAATTTGTATCCTTAAGCCTTTGCATTTTGAACCATTTCTCATCAAAATCAAAACACCCTGTCACCTCAACAATAGACTCCTCAGAGATCGGAAAATTACAGCCGCTAAGATTAGCAAATCCTTTATCAAATGAAAGGGTGAATTCCAAAGTGAGTTCCTCATGAAAACCATGCAACCTTTCAGATAAAACATATAACCCTACTCTTTGGAAGTTCTCTTTGCTTTATGGTTCTTTATCTAATCATGTCACAGACTCTGGTTTGCACCTTTTCGCCATGGCTATAAGCATATATCAAACCTCTCAAATTAATTTAGATATGAATGGTAGTGATCACAATGCTACTGACTAGGGTCAAGAAGTATAACGTGTGGATTACAAGATTAATGAATCAGGTAAAATAAATCAAACAAAGTTAAGAGATTGGTGGTGAGTTTGAAATGATAAAATGTGATGGTCAAAGCATGTAACATAAGGTCGAATCATGATTAAACGTTCCTCATTAGATAATACATTGTTGATAGGATAGGAGTAAGAGTTTAGTTAATCAGGTGATGATGATAAGGTATGATATGGTAATAATTTTGTAGGAATAAGTACAATTCATGATGTTATAGTATATGTAAAGGTAATTACAATCTTGTTCCTAAATATTTACAAAGACTGAGCAAGTATTACATACTTTGGTAACTTACAAATACCTGTTGCATGAATGTTGATTGATGCTCTATTTCCGTGGTGTAGAGATAATAATGGACTGACTATGTTGAGAATGATGCTAATATTGATACTTCCTGAATCGGGATGATAAGGACGGAACATTGATGGATGAATATGTATGTTGATTGGAGGTGAAGATGCTTAAGATGTTGAGAAGAATCGGAAGATCCCAGCAGCCACTCTCCCACACTTGAGGGTTTGCGTGTCCTCATGTAAACTAGGTGAGGTGAATACTACTAAATCTAGATGATCATGTTGTTGTTTTATTGAAATAATTTACTGCTAAATTATTGCTACTAGAAACAAATTAAACTGCTACTACAAAGGACTGAATTGCTACTGTTGTTGGATACTAAAAATCTGTTGGAATATGCTTGATTACAGGTTTTACAGGAAACCTGTAATTTCCTGTAGGTGTTGATTTTTATGTTTTGTTTATTACAAGTTTTACAGAAAACCTATAATTTCTTGTAGGTGTTGTTTTTTTTTGTTTTTCTAATTACAGGTTTTACATAAAACCTGTAATTTCCTGTAGGTGTTGTTTTTTCTATTTTGTTGATTACAAGTTTTACAATAAACCTGTAGTTTCTTGTAGGCGGTATTTTTATTTATTTTTTGTTGAGTCCTCAATCTCGAACCCCTCTTGTGCAATCCTCTCTTTGTGATGAAATTGTTGTGGTCGAAAAGGGAGTAGAATCACTGGATTACTGACCAATTATGTAAGTCGTTAACCAGTGCGAGATGACCCATCATTGATATCAATGGGAATCAAGGCACTAGGTACATTCATAACAGCCATGAATGGATTTGTTGAAGCCGAATGAACAATAGAATTCTTCTGGAAAGAAACATTAATGAATTTCCTTAGCAAATGACAAGGATACCTATCATTGAGGCATGCAGGTTCCAAGGTACCATAAAAATATCTCGAGTTTCAAACCCAGAAAATGTGCTGAAGTCGGTGGGTTAAAACTTGCTGAAAGGAAAGCCTTAATGAATATTCCATAATCCAGCTTAGCACCGAACAATATGATTTTGAAAAAATAAAATAAACATCACCAACAGAATTTATTGGAAATCTGTTCATCCAGTTACCTAGTTTTCTAACTAGATCCCTGCTAAGCTGCACCAGACAAGTTGGTTTTCACAACAAAGATTTTTTTTGCTTTACTTTTATTTATTCATTTATTTACCTATACTAATCTACTCTATTTGAAATAAGAAGATATCTTCAAGTGTATACATATTTCTAGTGTAACCATCTACAGATCATGATCTCTAAAATACTCATATCCAGTGCTGAAAAATATACATTAATAAATACCTGGATATGAAAGACCAGCTTCTCACATGATTTGGATTCCAAGAGTTGTTGAAGAATAGAGTGTTGGGGCTTAATGAATGTCTCAAACCAGGATTCAATGTAATCTTTACTTCCTTGGATTCCTTGTTCAATATCTTCCAATACTATGCCAAGCAGATCTTTTGTAATATGCTCTTCATACATAGAATTTGGTGTTAGGAAGGAAAGAAACTCTTCAATTTCAGGTTCCAACTTTTTCTCTTCATCATCTAATGTACATGATTATTTAGTTTCCTCGGTATATTGGAAAAGATGATCAGAGAAATATTTTAGATCTTCTCTCTGATGTGGCTCATGGAACTTTTGTTTTCTGATCACTTCTGGAAAGACATATATGTTCCTGATTGCAGTTAGGACTTGCTCTTCCTAAGAGACGGAAGCAGAAATACCAGCTGCTGCTAGGATTTGAGAAAATTCTCATGGGAACATTCTTCAAGATCTCGATCATTCTTGAATTGCTCGTGTTGGTTGATAATCCCCATCTCACAACATGGATTAGTACTTCAATGGAAATGGATTAGTACTCAAAATAGGTGTTATTCTAATGCTAGAAAATGAAATTGAATCTAATGCTAAATCTACCTATTCATTCATCACAAGCATGACAAAGATTTGGAATATCTTCACCAATGGTGACAGAGCAGGAATACTTACCTTCTTTCAGCAATGGTGGTAGCTCAGGTTCTTACCTCTCGTCTTATTATCTGTTCCTCCTGCTTGTCATGAATGTGTGTAATTTAAAAGCAACCTACCTACCTAGGATTTAATCCCTTTAGCACCTCCCCAGCAACGATGCCAACAATTTTGGGGTATAATTATGTTACTTAATTCTCCAACAATTTAATTGTCAACCCGAGGCTCGTAGGATTATGAGTTGAAAGCATGGTATGCACAGGAATACAACTAGACTTACTTATCCTAACCTAATTGCAAAACAACTGAAAACTCCTTATAAAACCGATTAATCTCCCATTATTTCTTTAATGGAATTATTGGGGCTCGGCCAAACTATAGGTACAACAATGTAATGAATCAACGACAGTTTGTTGTACGGGTGCTACATTTCCAATCTCCATTGTCAAATAGCTGAAGTGCCTTTGAAAGAGTTCTCAAGCATCAAAAGAAAATACACACATGCTAAAAATATTGGTTATCTATTGAATCAAAGTAATAAATATTCTCAAGCCAATGATCACTCGGTAGATCCACAGGTACTAATAATATTCTTACAGTTAATCAGTGTTTATCAGTACAGAACTCTGCTTGATCAAGTGGCTTCAACCTTATTAACTTAAATTCTTAAGACAACCTGAAAATAAACCAAAATGGAATGAAATCTTAAATCAAATTTGTGATTTGCATAAGTAAATTCTTAGAGCATATCTATGTTTATCTCAGGTAGAACCACGAGTGAAAAGCATCCCTCATGCCTTTAAAGGTCAATGCTTTTACAATACTCCATTTACAAATAGATATTGTTGACTATTACTCTCTGCAAATCTACAAAGCAATTCACAAACATGCTTTTAACGAAATGAACTATCAAACACTAAAGTATTTTGACTTAACATTGGACTATGGAACAAAAGTATTAAGTCTTCAGTGGTCCTCAAATAGTGTTTGAGAACATCAATCAAATTGCAGAAAATAAAGAGGATTAACTACGGGCAAATAAATCTACCTAATAGTACTTTTCCTAAACTATGTAATTGCAAAGGCCAAGACACATTTACGCACCAAAGAAATAATGGTAATCATGCAATCTCATATTCTTACTTGAAATATTTAGTTCAACACTCACATCAAGATCTCAAGTGCCAAGAATCTGTTTCTAACCTCAAAGGTTGATGAGGTGGAGTAATTTCAGGTGAGTCTGAGATTTGCAAGTATAAAGAAACTACATAAAATCAAAAGTATTATGAAAACTGAAATGAAAAGGCTATGGGATCCCAAACTAGTCTAATGGGTTAAAGCAACTGAATTAGTCAAGCTTGAGGTAATCACACTCATACATGTAGAAGCTCAAACATAAGTTAAATATACAAGAATACACATAAATACTCACACTTACAACTGGAACTTATGGAAATCTTGTAGAGTATGAACTTCCTTGGAAATCAATCTATTCACTTATAGTTACTATGATTAAATTATCAAGATTCTACTAACAGTGATGTAAAATTTATCTCATTTGTTGAAGTAGACAAATATATCAGTTTAATCATAGTTCTTTAAAACACAGACCCGATTCAAGTATGGCTCATAATTTGCAGCATATCAGTTTCAGAATACATAAAATACATTTAACAATAACAAAAATTAAAATAAAAGAAAGGACATAGTGTTTCTTCTGTTGAAGGGGGCCCTCCTCCTCTATAAGAAACCTACTCACAACATCATAAATCAACAATCACTACAACATATATGTGAACAAGGTACTCTTATTAATTTGAAATCAACATGTTATAGCAAAATGTGACTAACAACGATTTCACAATTCCTTTCTTCTCTACCACCCCCTTCATCCCATGACTTTTGCTATGATTTATACAAACAGATGATGGGATGGATTCAATAGACCCCACAATCTCAAATATGATCGAATTTAATCGGATCTAATCTCTTGCAATTATGGAAAACTGAAAAACAGTTCAAAATAACAAATCTACAATTTACATCAATTTGGGTAAATTTGCCTTAAAGATCCTTCATGATCTCTCAAAATGTTTCGAATTTAGGAAAATCGTCCTTCAATTACTCAATTTGGTGGTTTCTGAACAAAACCTATATCGCAGATTTTTGATATTTTCCTCCACTTCCTCGGAAATCGATGCAGAAGGTGGTTGCCTGGAAAATATGCTAAAAATATGGGTTTGAATGGAATTTTGACCAAGTCTTGGAGCTTCGCACGTGTAACCTGGGTGTGATCCAATGGACATAAAACCATCTTGGGGATTTCCTTTACCAAGTCCAAGTGGTGGATTTCCATTTGTCGTCCTGCAACCATCTAAAACAATCCCAATTACAAGTTTTATGGAAAAACTTGTAATTATGGTTTTACAATTTTTCTAGAAAAACATGTGATTTACTATTAGTTACCATTTTTCATCAGCAAAACCTACTCAATCAAGTAAATATCAAGAACATAGCAAGATTTTGACCTTACGCAACTTTGAGAGCATTATCATGAGTTTTTGGAGGTTCAGAATGGCCAAAGATAAGATATGATGGAAAAAAGGAATAGTCTAATAACGCAAATGACCAAAACCACTGCATAAAAGAAATTAATTTGGAGGCCCAGCAGATCCCATTTATCATTCCAAGAAAAGACATATTGGTGTGCAACACCATTAAATTAGACACATGGTTGAAAACAATAAAGTATTGTTGGAGAAGGTTGATACCTTGAATAATGTTGAAAGTTCATTAACAAAGTATATTAATAGTGAAAAGTTATCTTCATGTAGTCAATGGGCATTGTTGTCCCTGGTAACTAGCTATATGGATGTCTTCCCTTTCCCCCATTTCTTATAAAGTATTCAACAAGTCAGAGAATGTTTAATATGTCTTGTATCGTTTGGAGGTAGACCTAGTCACATCCCAACAAGGTTTTGGGAGCTAGCCCTAGAATGAAGGGGGCTTGGGGAGGATGCAAATCCCCCTAGTTAAAGGAATATAGGGGACAATAAATCCCCCAATTCATGGGTTCATAGGTGAATCCCTAAAGGAAAAAAAAAATTCTATTGTGTATTATTTCAACCAATGATTTCGACCCATGTAAACCAATTTCGATTAAGGAATTAGGGTTGTAATATAATCTTGGTTGAAAAATTAAGGTTGTAGATGCTATGAATATTGTATTGTAAATGGCGAAGATACTACAATGTGATAGAGAGAGAAGTGGCTTTCAATTAAGCCATATTTCCTCGTTAAGGGTTTCCATGGTAAATATCTATTTTGTGTGTGTGTGTGTGTGTGTGTGTGAGTGTGTGTGCATGCGCCATTGTTATTTCTTGTGTTTTAGGTTCTACTGGTATTGTTTTTCTTACACATGTTTATCAAACTCTTCACCAACCCCTCCCATGGAAATAGACACTATCTTGCTAGATCCATGCAAGGAACCTCAAATTTATTTACATGCCTGATCATGTTTTTCAGCACCCCAAACCTTGAAGTTGACTGGTTACATAAATCACCACAAAGTGATTGTTTTGATTGACAATAGAAACAACCATATTTTTATTCATAGGAGAGTATCCAAAGAAACCCATATTTATGTATGTGTTATATTTAATTTTAAAACTATGATAGACAATGGTTTTGTGATGAAGTGTGGTGGCCGATGTGAAAATGTGAAACTTCAAATTGGCGAGTATCGTCTCAAAACTCACATGCTTTCTATCAAAATGGGCAGTGTGATGTAGTTCTTGGGGAATAATGGTTACACACTTTGGGACCTATAAACATGTATTTCAATTATTTATACATGAGTTTCATTAAGGAATGCCAAACATATACCCAAGTGGACCTTACATCTAGATCACATGAAATTGTCACCTTTGATTTTATGAAGAAGCTATTGAAGAGCAATCACTTAGGCATTATAATTGCATAATTACATGCCCTACAATTAGTGGACACCTCCCATAGGCGATTTAGCCTCATTTGTAGTTGGTCCTCTCTAAACATCAACAAGTATATAAAACACCCCAAGGTCTACCACCTTCACATGAGGAACATGGCCATGGTACTCCATTGATTCTAGGTAGTCAACCACCTAATGTGTGTCCTTATAGGAACCCTTTAGTATAGAATAATGAAATAGAAAATGTCATTGAGTGATTGTCAGAGGTGGGAGTCATATATCCTAGTACTAGTCCTTAGTCGTCACCGATGGTCATGGTATTAAAGAAGGCACTTGGTGCATATTTTTGGGAGCTCAATAAGTTGACCATCAAGGATGAATTTTACATCCTATCATGAAACATGACCTTCATTATAAATATCACCAAATATAAACTTGAAAGAGGTAAACATACCTAAAACAACTCTCCCCACACATTAAGATCATTATGAACTTTTAGTGATGTCCTTTAGCCTTTGCAATGCTCCCTCCACCTTCCAAAGTCTCATGCATAAGATTTCAACTCCTCCCATGCAATTTAATGTTGGTGTTCTTTGATGATATCTTGATCTACAACAAAACATGGGAATCCCACGTACAACATGTCAATAAAGTCTTGCAAATATTGTGGAACCACTAGTTATTCATGAAACATTCCAAATATGATTTTGTGGCTTCAGGTTGAATACTCAGGTCCCATTGTAAATCATAATGGAGTACAAGTAGATCCCAATAAAGTTGCATCTATGCAAGATAGGCCCCACCCCAACACCTTAAATATCCTTAATGGATTCTTAGGCCTTATAGGCTACTATAGGATGTTTATGCAAAACTATGGAAAAATTGTTGCTCCCTTAACTTCGATATTTAAAAAGAATGCCTTTTTATGGAGTGAGGCAGTTGAATCCTTCTCAACTTTAAAGGAGGCCATATGCACTACTCTAGTCTTACCAGTACCAAATTTTACCAAAAAAAATATTTTGAAATATGATGGCTCGGGTAGAGGTCTAGGAGTGATCTTGATGCAATAAGGGAACCCATTGACATTCACTAGACAAAAGTTGTGTGACCGAAATTTGGGAAAATCCACATATGAGAAAGAGATGATAGTCATCCCAATTCATGCACTTGAGATTTGGCGCCCATATCTCATGGGGAGGTGTTTCCAGATCAAGGTCAACCATCATAGTTTGAAGTATTTTCTAGAACAAAGGTCATCAACATTAGATAAGCACAAGTGGGTAACTAAGATGTTAGAGTATGATTATGAGATTATATATAAGAAAGGTAAATAAAATGTGGTCATTGATTCTTTATCTAAGCAATTTGAGGAGGATGGATTCCTCTTTACCTTATCTTTACTAGTTCCAAGTTGGCTCAAGGAAGCGCAATGAGTATGGTTGGAAAATGACACCATAGTTTAACTCATCTAAAGGCTTTAGAAAGATCCCAACCGATTTAAATGGTATACATGACAACAAGATATATTGAGGTATAAAGGGTGCATTGTTTTGGTAAAATAATTTGCATCAAAAAAGGGTTTTGGAAGAGTTGCATTCATCACCTATAGCGGGTCACTATTGCTTTCATAAAACCCTATGAAAGAGCTAAGCACTCATTCTTTTGGGATGACATGAAAACAAACATCCAATATTTTGTGGCATCTTTTGACACTTTCCAAATAAATAAGGGTGATATGGTGAATACATTAAGGGAATTGCAATAACTACTAATCCCAACACATATATAGACTGACATCTCTATGTATTTTATAGGGGGACTCCCCATAGTTGGAAACAAATCAATGATCATGGTGGTTGTTGACTGTCATTCCAAATATGTGCATTTTTGTTCCTTATCACACCCATTTACCCCCTCCTCAGTTTCCCAAGTATTCAGGGATAAAATCTTTAAGTTGCATGGCATGCCCACTTCCATTGTCTAGGACCGGGACCCCACATTCACTAGCAAATTTTGGCATGATATATTTAAATGCCAAGGTGCCTATATGAACATGACCTATGTATATCACCCTGAAATAGATGGTCAAAGAGAATTGGTCAACAAGTTCTTATAAACCTATTTGAGATTATTCACTTATGAAAATCCACACTAGTGGGCATAATGGCTTCCCCTTATAGAATGGTGGTATAATTAAACTTGCCATGGATATAACAAAATGACACCTTATGAAGTTATATATGGCCCAAATAATTTTTCAATGGAATCCTATTTACTAGGCACCTCCAAGGTTCTTACTGTGGATAGCACACTTTATATCAGATCAACCATTCTCCACACACTTAAGAACAATTTGGTTATGGCTAAAATAGAATGAAACAACAAGCTAACTAGCATTGCTTAGATTTTTCTTTCGGAGAATGAAATCAAGTGTTTCTTCACCTTCAACCCTATAAACAACATTGCTTTAAGATCAAATTCCCCATAAACTAGCACCAAATTTATATGGCCCCTATACAATCATTTAACACATTGGACAAGTGGCCTACAAGCTAGCTCTTATATCCCACTCCAAGATTCATCTAGTCTTTCATGTGTCTTGTCTGAAGAAGGTAGTGGGATCAAATTACAAGGTGGAAACCAACTTACTAGAGATTGATGAAGAATGATCCATTTGGCTACAACAGGAAGTTTATTGGATACTAGAGAGCATCAATTGCACCATCTCATGATTCGAGAAGTATTGTACCAGTGGAAATATATGTAGTTATAATATCCCAATGGGAACCAATGGTGATTCTACAACAACTTCCTCACTTCCAACCTTGAGCACAATGCTACTATCACTGGGGGAGGGCATGTTAGGATAATACCCTAACCTCCCTACTTTGGGTTATTTAGGAACTAGTCAATTAATGTATGTGAGCATATTCTTGAATAAATCCCTTTAGATAGTAGTGGATAGTTTTGTTTTTGTAAGTCATAATTATATTATAAAACGATTGGAAATGTACAAATCACAACTTTCAAAACCAGAACATATCCTTTATGTCTTTCTAATCAACCACCTCTAAACACAACTTCTACTACAGTAACCAGATCAAAACTACCCCTCCCCCATGGGGGAAAACAAGTTTTTAACTATTTTTAACATAATGAAAAAAAATAACCAAACACACTCCTATTATTCTTCTAAAATATATTATTGCTACAAACCTTCCTTTCTACCCTATGCTTACTTAAAGACTTACAGACGAACATATAACATAGACAATAGAACTTCGTATCAAAGAAAACCAAACTCAAGGAACTTGATCGCAGCCTGACGACCCTTCCTCCCTATATTGGGGAAAAGTAGATGCATTTCCCCCTTCGATCGGTGGTATCGGCATGAAATGGATACCCAATTTATTTACAATTACATCGATATTCCTATGCATGAGGCGCGATTTAGTGTTGTGCTCCTTCCAAAACCTAACCGGCTCCTCATCCCCTCTCGCATTCTCACCACGCTCCAATAACACTCTCACCAGTAGTCCTTTCATAACCTAATAAGTTGCCACATAATGCTAATAAAGGGCCATCCATGCCCTTGTTTTCCTTGGGTTTTGTGTCCATTCAGCCAACGCCTCAAAATTCTCCACTGGATTTGAGAGCTCCAGGTCCTCCCATAGCCCTTTCTCGGCTTCTTCAATATCCACCTGGACTGATGGCGATACATAATCTCTATACATTAGAGCCACATAAGCCACCTTTAGCTGCCCCAACCCCGTTTCCTCCTTCCCTTTGGTTTCCTAGCTCGCTTTCTTTCCCCACACATCCATCGGCCCCAACCACCAACACCTCTGCCTTCATAAATATGTTGCACTACCATTTTCAACGACCTCACCAAACTCATGCAACACCAGAATAAAACCTCCACACCATCCCCCCAAGTATTCGACGTAATTGAAGTTAGAAATACCATAAATTACAATACAAACTCCAGAGGAGCACCACGATCTCAATCCACTACCTGTACCCATGACAAATCTGTCACCTTGTTTGGAAATAATACCCCATGAACTAAACCTAATTCAATTCCTACTCTTGTACTGTATTATTATCCTTCTATTTGTACAAACACCACCTTTTCTATCACCTTGTCTCATCATAACTCCGTGGAAACCTTTGTACCCCATCCATCCTCAGACAACTAGCCCGAAGGCTCTGCCACGTGCCGCTCCCTTTGCACCACTTGTCCTACCTCCTCTCTTTTATCACTCACATTTGGGGCCTCCCAATCTTGTAAATCCAAGGATCAACACTAACCGATGAGGCCTTGGTCTCCTAGTTCGCCCATACACCCTTCTTAGAAAGGGGCCCAATCCTCGACCCCTCTATTGGCCAAGCAGTTCACAATCTTATTCCTTTTTCTCCTAGCATGGCTAAAGGAACACCTTGGTACCTGGCACAAAATGGATACCAGTCTCTCTAACCTATATTCCATATGCCACTGGTCCGAGACTTTAGATACTTGTTGACCATTCTCCGGTCTTTCTGCCATCTTTAGAATCACTTCAAAGTCCCCCTCCACCACTAACGGTTCAAAACCCTTTCTTATCACATTATAAATTCCATGCAGCATGCCTTTTAGTTCCATCAAGTTATTCATCTCAGTCCTAATAAATCCACAAAAAACCTAGAGGATTTCCCCTTGGCTATTGTGAAAGACCCCTTCGATTCTTGTTGGTCCCAGGTTACCTTTAGAAGCCCCATCAAAATTCAATGTGAAGCACCCCTCTGGTGGAGCCGAACATCTCTCCAAGTTGGGACTGTAAACTCTAGGACTTTTTGAACCTCCCAAAGGCCCAAGAAGGGAATTAATTCCCCATGCCTACAAGATCATCCTTTCATGGTCATTGGCTTGCAAATCCTAATCCCCCCCAGGGCATTATCCTTAGTGTTTCCTGTATATGACAATGGATGGTCATCAAGAATCCTCCCTTCGACTTGAATTTGTCCCTGAACATGCATTGATTCCTTTCTATCCAAATTCACTGGAGCAGAAATCCTAGGAAAAGTTGCCATATTATATTTAGGATTGCATTTTGGAAAGCATTTTCCTGCCATTCGATAATCGACATGTTTGGTTTGCCTTGCACCCTTGATGATTGATGAAACTTTTATTCCCATCTATCCCAAAGGTTGGATGCAAAGATGTGGTTATCAAGAAGGTGATCTGTCATTTCTACTTCCCCTACACAAAGACAACACCTTGTCGGCCCCAACAATCCTCTCTTCTGGATATTATCCCCTGCCAATATCCAACTTTTCACCACCAACTAGAGAAATGTCACCACTTTCAGCCATAGATTGGCCCCCCAAATATTCTTCCATTCTTTCTGCTTCAGGAGATATTCCTTGAACCCAACCCAAGTGCCATAGGCCTCCTTCAAGTTGAAGGTCCCCTTGGATTAATACCCCCAATCCAAATTTTTTCTAAACCCCCTAGTTTCAAATACATCTTTCTTGAAGCAAATCCAAATTTCCTTGTGAGTCTTCCCCCTTATTGGTGGCACTCCACCACTCTCTCGGATGCCAACTTCTGAACTCTCCACTTCCCTGTCCTTCTTGCCATAAGTCCTTTACATTGAACCATTTCCACTCCTAACATAACTCTTGGGTCTCGAGGAGATTAGTGCAACCATTTAGGGATGGGAATTGTTTCCAATAATCCCTCCAAAAATACACTACCTCTCCATTATGAATTTCCCAAAAGCTTGAATTTCTAATTAGCTCCTTTCCTTGCAGGGCATTCTTCCATATATGTGATCCCGCTTTATTCTCTAAATACTAAATTAGATCCTACTTCTCCCAAACCTGAGCATACTTACAATACCACAACTGGGCCCAAGGCTCTAATTCATAAGTCAACCAATTCCACCATATTTTTGCCCCCGGGACCGCACTCCTCTTTTATGGATCCCTTAGCTCAAGGCCTCCCTACAATTTAAGCAAACATAGAGTATCCCACCCCACCATCGCCCACTTATTCTTCTCATTTGATCCCCCCCACAAAAATTTCCTTTGTAAGATCTTAATTTCCTTCAACTCCGCTTTTGGGGAAACCATGGATGAGAACATGTAAATTGGCATAGATTGAAAAACAACCTTGACCAGAATTAAACTGTCAACGAAGTTGAGGGGGCACAGAACCCAATTTTCCAGCTTCTATTTCATTCTATCCACGAGTTTCTCCCATGAGATTTTCCTGATGACCGAATTGAAAGAGGCCCCCCAAGATATTTGGATGGAAGGGAACTCACCCGAAACCCCAAGATTCAAATAATATTTATTGAGTTACCCTTGGAGTGTTAAAGAAGAAAACTTGAGATTTATCTTCATTGACCAATAGTCCAAAAGCATCCAGGAAAATATTGAGACCTTGTTTGATTGCTTTAGGTTCTTGGACAGCTGCATTTCCCATTATCATTGTATCATCCACAAATTGTTGATGAGTTTGTTTTGGACCGAGGGGGTGGAGAGATAATCCTCTAATCACCTAATCCCTTGCCATCACCTTCATAGTTCGACCCAAACCTTCCACCATGAGAATAAACCAAAAGGGAGAGAGGGGGTCCCCCTGACGGATACCCCTTGACGACCTAAACGTTGGATAAGGGGATCCATTCACCAAGATAGAACCGAAAATTGATGAGGACAAATAAAAAATCCACCTAGTCCACATATCCCCAAAACCAAAGGCCTGCAACATCAATCTCATAAACTGTCGGTTGATCTTGTCATAGGATTTGGATAGATCTAGTTTGATCAGCATTCCCAATTTCTTAGTAATTTTCAACGAATGAATTACCTCATGAACTAAAAGAATGCCATCCAATATTTGCCTACCTTCCACAAAACCAGACTGCTCGGGGGAAATCAAGGATGTCAAAAGGGGTTTGATTCTATTTTCAATGACCAAGTAGTTATGATATTATAAATTACATTAGACAAGGAAATCGATCTAAAATTACCTGGTGCATATGCCCCTTCACTCTTTGGAATTAGAGATAGGAAAGTGGCATTAAAGGTCAACAGTGTTGGGATAATTACTCCATCCTTGTCCTACTTAGCATTATTTTCTTTTTTCTAGTAGTTGATGATGTCATTTCCCCCCTAGTGGTGTGCATATGTCATTTAGGACCCATTAGCCACCTAATGTGCCATGCATGCATTCTTTTATGCCCACCAGATTCAGTTCCCTACATTTTAGGAGCCAGCTCTATGTTCTAGTTCAGTCCACCTGAGTTCTTGAACTCTAATGGGGGTTTTAGCTCCGATCACCACTGATTGTGATCTAATGCAGCCTTTTTTCACCTACTTTGCATGCATAACTCACTAATGCACCCTCCTTGGTCAATTAACTAACTATGTCTTCAATTAACTGATTTTTAGTTCAGTTGAGTTGAGTTTGGGACTTTCGGAGCACTCTAGTGGTGACAATTCCTATGCTAGACAGACTGAGACTCGAATTCTTCTAGGATATTCAAATTCTCTCTATTGTAACATATTTGTGGACTATACTGATTACTATATAATGTTACACATTTATGCTTCCATCTGAGTTCCAATGCATGATTAATTTTACTTCTCTTTTCACTGCAATTTTCACTGTAATTCACCTTTTCTGCTCATTCTTTCACTGTGAGCTATTCTCAGCTCTATGATATGTTGTGACTAAAATATAATTTCACATGGTATCAGAGCTTAGAGAGTGTAGGTTGAGCAGCTACTTTCAGTAGTGCACCAGAAGCCTTTAGATTTCCATAGCAAATCCCGGTGCCATTGCATTGAATTCATTGGAGAAATCCTTTGAGGTCTATCAAGGTGTGAAGGATCTGGAAAAATGTGCTTATTGTCCTAAAACAGTGCTCAGTAGTAGTTTATCTCCAAAATTAAGAGTTTTTTGCAAGATATTGAAAGTTTTCAATGCAGCAGTAGTAGCATTTTTCAGCTTGTATTCGCTCCAGAATTTTCAATGGAGAATTCGAATGCTCCCTTGTCTCCAAGAATCCTGACACCCTTCCATTATCTTGATTGGAGGGTTGATATGCAGATGGTGTTGTGCAACAATAGTCTGTACAAGGTCACAATGGGAAAGGAGGTCGAACCTCGGGAAGCTGTTAAGAAGGACAAGTATCTAAACAGATTAGATGAAGCATTTGGTTTCATTTGTATTCATATTTCCAGAGATTTTCTCTTCCACCTTGATGGATTGAAGACTCCAAGAGAGGTTTGGTTGAAGCTTGAGACCCTCTTCGGAAAGCAAGATGATTTGAGGGGCAATATTATGGATAATGAGTTAATTTCTCTTCAACCCGACAATTTCGAAACCATACAACAATTCTTCTCTAAATTCAAATCCTTGGTCATGCAATGCAAACAATGTGGCATTGAGAAGAAGGATGAGCAGCTAGTGCTATCCATTCTAAGCAAACTTGGTCCGAAGTTTTCTATATTTGTTTCTACCTTCCATTCAAGGAGATTGTCAATCCCCAACTGGAAAATGCCTTCTTTAGATGTATTCACCAAATCTCTCATCCAATAACAAGACAAATTGATTCAGATGGGCGTCTTAAAGGCCTCCAAAAATCAAGCTCTTGTGGTTGGAGAGTCAAAAAGTGTGAATGCTAAAGGGAAGAACAAAGGTAAAGAGAAGAAGCAATTTGATACAAAGCAGAATCCAAAGTCTAATCCATCAGAAGGATCCTCCAACTCCAAGAAGGATAAGCAAAAGGGGTTTGAGAAGCCCAAGTGTTCATATTGCAAGAAAGGAAACCACCGAGAGATATCTTGCATGAAGAAGAAGATAGATGAAATGACCAAAATTATTGAACAACACAACATTGCCCTCCTAGAAGGCGCAAGGAAGACTGATTCTGGAAGTGAGACACACGATCATGAGAGATGCCATGCGATGAAGCCTAGATTCTCACAATCAAAAGCCTTCCTCATTGATTCTGGAGCCTCCAACCACATGGTTTCCTCCAAAGAATCATTTTCTTCTCTCGGGATATTATCGATGGTCCTAGTATTCACATGAGAGATGATTCTCAAATCTCTGTTGAAGGGAAGGGCACAATACAACTTGATCATGGAAAGTTCAGTAATGTTTTGTATGTGCCTTCTTTGGCAGAAAACGTGTTGTATGTTTACCAGATGACACACACTGGTTCACCGAAGAAAGTTATTTTGGACCTGACAATGTTGAGATTACAGAGATCTCATCTGGGAAGCTAGTAGCTAAATTTGTTGCAAACCATGACTCAAAGGCATATGATTTCTCACATTTTTCCATATTCACATCAAAGTGCTCTCTTGACTCATGCAAATGAGACAAGAAGACTCTGGCATGAAATATTTAGACACCTAAACTTCAAGTACTTGCGGCAGTTGCATAAGGAAGATATGGTTGAAGGATTGCCCAACATAAATTTCTCTAAAGGGATCTGCAAAGGTTGCTTGGTAGGGAAGCATCTAGAGTGAAAGTATGATGTTCAAAAGGCAAGGAAAGCTTCCTCCACACTTGATCTGATACATAGTGATATCTCAGGACCAATGCCCATAGCTTCTATGAATGGGTCCAGATACCTTCTAACCTTCATAGATGATTGCTCTAGGTTATGTTGGATCTACTTTCTCAAGCAAAATTATGAGGTATTCGAAACTTTCAAAGTTTTGAAGGCATTAGCTGAGAAAACTGTTGGCAAGAATATCAAAGCACTCAGATCAAACAATGGAGGAGAGTACATCAAGAGGGACTTGTAGCAGTTTTTTTCTTCTGAGGGCATTCAAATGCAACATTCTGTACCATACACACCACAGCAAAATGGTGTAGCTGAGAGGAAGAATAGGTCATTGAAATATATGGCTACCTGCTTGCTTGAAGCAAGGGATCTTCCACCATATCTCTGGGAAGAAGCAGTGAATTGTTCTACATACATTTAGAATAGGGTACCCCACAAATCTGTGGATGAGGTCACTCCATTCAAATCACTGAAGTGACACAAACCTGATGTCTCTCATCTGAGGGTTTTTGGATCCAAGGCATGGGCCAGAATCCCATCTGACAAAAGAAAATCTCTTCAACCCCAAAGTAGCGAATGCATTCTGCTGGGATATGCAGAAGCTACAAAAGCATACAAGTTGATGGAGATTGCAACCAAAAAATGCTTCATTGAAAGAAGTGCCAGGTTCGATGAAGATCCATTGCAAGATATACATCCAGTTGAAGATCAAGGTAAAGTACATGATCTGCCTAATCCATTTGCACCTGAAGAAGATTAGGATGAGTTATCTTATGATGAGGACCAAGTTGAATCAGATCTTGATGTTGAGAATGAAGATCATGCAGATCTATATCTAGAACCAACGCATGCTCCCAATCCCTGGACAAGGCCAAAATGGGCTCACAAACTCCTTGAATCTGCTAGGAACGTAGATGGGGATCCATCTGACATTGGGAGAACCATATCTCAATATCAAGTTGCAAACCTTGCACTATGTCATACAGATCCACTTCTCTCATAGATGTGCTACATGATGATGTGGTCTTATCTACAATCCTTCATAGAGACTTGACATGATCCAAGATGGCAGATTGAGGTTCACATGGACTACATCAGGGAACTAGTGCACAAAAGGACCAACACACTGCATTACTGTCCTACAGAGGAGCAAACTACAAAAAATTTTACCAAGTTTTTACACATGTGAAAGCTGCTTGAGTTCATTTTTGAGGGGGGTATTTTTCCCATGAGGTTTTTTTCCTTAGTTTCATGAACAATTCTTTTTATCATTTATTTGATTATATGGGTGACATTTGGTCTCAGTAACCAAGGCCCAGTATGTCCAAGTTTGGATTAAGGGGGGGTGTTAGGATAATTAATACTCCATCCTTGCCCTACTTAGCATTATTTTCTTTTTCCTAGCAGTTTATGATGTCATTTCCCCCCTAGTGGTGTGCAAATGTTATCTAGGACCCATTAGCCACCTAATACACCCTGCATGCATGATTTTAGGCCCACCAGAGTAAATTGCCTACATTTTAGGAGAAAACTCTGTGTTCTAGTTTAGTCCACCTGAGTTCTTGAACTCTACTGGGGGTTTTAGCTCCGATCACCACTGATTGTGATCTAATGCGCCCTTTTTTCACCTACTTTGCATGCAGAACTCACTAATGTGCCCTCTTTGGTCAGTTAACTGACTGTGTCTTCAGTTAACTGAATTTTGGTTCAGTTCAGTTGAGTTTGGGACTTCCAGAGCACTCCAGTGGTGATAATTCCTATGCTAGACAGACTGAGACTCAAATTCTCCTAGGATATTTGAATTCTCTTTGTTGTAACATATTTTTGGAATATACTAATTAATGGATAATGTTACACATTTCTGCTTCCATCTGAGTTCCAATGTGTGATTAATTTTACTACTCTTTTCAATGCAATTTTCATTGTAATTCACATTTTCTGCGCATTCTTTCACTGTGAGCTATTCTCATCTCTATGATCTTCTGTGACTTATAATTTCACAGACAACACACCCCTCGTCACTCTTGAATTATCCACAATCTGCACCACTTCATCCTTTATTAAATCCCAAAAATGGCGGAAGAAATTTATCATGAAATCATTTAAGCTCAGAGCCTTACCATCTTCCATTTTCCTCATTGTATCCTCAACTTCTCCCAATTCCACTAGGCTTATCAACATCTCATTTTGATGATGGGATATGTTGAGTGACTCTAGAAATGTTCTCCGACCGGTCCAGAATTGGCTCTTCCATGAGATCTTTAAGTAGAGAACCAACTCTACTTCTATACCCTCGCATTTTTCCATTCGTTTCCCGTCTTCGCTCTTAAGCATTGTAATTTTATTCCTTTTCTTATGTTGAATTGTTGATCTATGAAGGAATTGTGTGTTGCATTCTCCTTCCTTCAACCATCAATTCATCGACTTCTGCTTCCATGGAATCTCCTCCTGATTATCTCTTATTTCTATTTGGGACATGACTTGGGATTCTTCTTCTTCCACAATCCCCTCATCAAACCCTTCCTACATCCCTCTAACTTGGATTTCCTCCAACCTTTCCTCCAAACAATTTTTATCTTGGAAAATGTTCCCAACTACTTCCTTATTCTAGACCTTCAATCTGACCTTGATTGCTTTCATTTTTTGTTGGAACTGATACATACATGACCCTATAGGAACCTCTACTTCCTCCCACCACTGTTGCAATAAGCCTTTAAATTCTGGATGGGATATCTAGAATTGTTCAAATCGAAAAGGTCGCTTTACCTGTTTCCCATTTCTGCTCCACATAAAACTAATAGGCCATTGGTCTGATCCTACCAACAACAACGCAAGAGGCATAAGGTCACCCCCATTGGCCAAGATTGACTCCAAAATCAGGGAGTGGTATACTCTCGAAGCAACATTTCGCTCCCCACTTATTTTATTATACCATGTAAACATGTTATTCCCTGTTTCCACATCCACTAAGTTTAACATTTCTATCAGGTCCCAGAACTCCTAGTTTATTGCTTCCAGCCTCCAAAAACCCCCTTTCTTTTCCATCATGGATGTTATCATATTAAAATATCCCCCTAGCATCTAGTGGTTCACATCCACCTAGATTTTTAGGTGTTCTAGCTCTTTCAAAAACTTGATTTTCTAGTGATAGAATTGAGGCCCATACACATTGGTGATTACGCCTCGCACCGATGGCCCCAGTAACTGGAATTCCACATAAATGTATCTATGTGTTGCTAGAAAAATGCCCAATCGGATCTCACTCGGGTCCCACACGATTTCCAGGCCTCCTGCTGCCCCTTGAGCATCTACCACTATCACTTCACTTCCTCTACATACCTTCCAACGAATCACTCCCATAACTTCCTCTGAGCATTTAGTTTATTGAATGAACTTAACCATTGGCTTCTCCTTCGGATTTTTTACTTTAGAAGCCTTATAATTTTGGGATTGTTTGATCCCCTAATGTTCCATGAGATGAGCTTCATTAGGGTAGGTTCTTAACTGTCGCTAGAGTTGCCTTGATGGTAAGGTATTGGCCAAAGTCCACCAGTTTTTCCCCTACCTCTTCTATTATTTTCTTATTGCTTCTTCTCCCCCTCTTTTCTACTCTTTCTTTTAACTTTCTTTTATTCTCATTTGGGTTCCCTAACCCTGTCCCCAAAGCCTTAGGGGACTTGGTTTTCATAATTTCTTCATGGAGGAGTTGAAGCTGCCTAAAAGGAATGTATCCCTTACTCTTATGTGTGCATGCCACCTTGATCCCATCCAAATCCACTTCACCCAGTTCCATATCCTCCTCTTCTTCCTCTTCCATGATCACATCTTCATGCATTCCCTGATCAGACTCTTGTTGCTACTTTTCCCCACTATGGTTAGCTGCTAAATCTCTAGGGTCCTTCCCATCTACATCGTTGGTCCCAAAATCCTTCATCTCTTTCTCATTATTATTGATCTTGCTCAGAACCTCAAAGTTATTGGAATTTAGGGTTTTTTTTGTGCTCAAAAACTGTTTGTCACCTGCCCTGTCTCTTTCGATTAAAAAACCCTTGTGAACCCATCACTGTCATTCTCCTCTTTTGGATTCTCTTAGGTTGGGAGGGGGGCATTTAAGTGGAAATCCCATAAAATATGGTTGTGTGCATGGCACTACTGACACCTAAACAGTATGTGCTCTTAGTCAAGTGTCTAAAGCCAATCTTTGTCATCCCAGGATAGAGTTATTACCTTCAGAAGTTCCTTATATATATCCATATAAATGCAAATTCTTGGATATGAGGTATATCTCTGCTTTTCTCTGTTCTGAAACCTTCACAAAATCACCCAGGGAGTTCCCAATATCTTCTAATATCTCAGGCTTCCAATACTCACTTGGAAGTGAGTACATTTGAATCCACACAGGTGTTATCATCAGATCTTCTCTATCTAGATTAAAACACTCACGTTAGGGAATGAGCAACAGGCACACTGAGTAGTAGAAATACGGACCACCCTCAAGGATCATGTACCTATATTTGAGGTTAAAAAACACAATTGTAAACCCTTTGAGCCTAGTTGTAGATCATAGTACCGTTTTGGCTTCCAAGTAACATTTATCCACTAGATCAGGGCCTTTTTCGAAGGCTAGATGCCTAAAAACTTACCAATCAAAGCATGATATTTCATGTACTAAATTGTTTCATGTAACTTCTTTGATTTGTTTTGCAAGTTCAAAATATTCTTCCTCTTCAGAATGCATGGCCTCGGTTTTCTTCCTCCCCCGCCCACTTACTACGTCGTCGTCTCAGGGTCAACCCTTCTCCTCCCTTACCAGACCCCGCCCCATTCATTTTCACCCATGCCTCTACCAAATCACTTTCCCTCGGGGAGGGATTATAACCCCACCCCCCCCCCCCCCGCACCTTGCCTCCATTCTTCTGCTCCGATCCACCCCTTCCAAAATTCCTGAAAACCTTCTAAAACGAATCCTAGAGATTGATTAACAAAACCCTAGCTTAGCTCCCCGATCATCCATCCACCTCCTAGTAGTGGATAGTTATTTAATGTAAAAGGGTCCTCTTCATTAATTAATGCCCACTAGGTAATCGATACTCATTATTGAAAGGACTATAAGTATTTAGGAATTTGTTATTGAAGCTAGTAGGATATGGATTGTTTTGTCAAGTATTGTTGTATCGGGAGCTTTTCTTAGCGAAAGGTCGCCCCACCTTAAGAGGAAAAGGAACATTGCTTTCTTTCTTTGATTATCTTAATACAAGAGTTTACTTCACATATTTCATCTTAATTATTTCTTGTACAACTACTTTTTCTACATTATAATCCATGTATAACTAGTTGTGTTTCAAGTTTGAGGGTTAAGGAACACTCTAGTGAGTTCTCATAAGAGAAACAAAACAAAACAACTTAAAGAATTGGAGGAAAAAAAGAGGAAACTTCTGGATTCAGAGGAGACCAAGTGGAGGATGAATATTTGGGCTTTGTGGTTGTTGGAGCCTAGTAATCCTTGGTGTTAGGATTGGTGTGTACCATTCACATGCAAAGTAGATGAATCATCATTGAGGGTAAACTAAGAGTCACCCGACCACTTGGAATTCGAACTCTAAGGGTCATTTCTCATTGTATATATGTACAATAATCAATGATAAATTAGTGTGCTTTGACACCTATCCTCTTGTCTTCATGAGTTAATCGTTTATGTTCCCAATGTGGCACCTTATAGTGGTATCGTAACCCCTCTTGTGCCTTTGGCCTGTGCTAATATGCTATATGCGTGAGATTTCATGTACTCAGTCCTGCATTTCTGCAATAAGGTAGCCGTTTTTATTTTTTGCAAAACCCTAATTTTAGTAATCCTATTTTTTTTATGTACATGCTTCTACTCCTGCGCTATTTTCAGACCTGAGGTTTTGCCTAGCTATTTGAAAGAACTCCTTTATGAACCTTGACATGTTCCATTACTCCTTTATGCTATAACTTCCCATCAAGCATATTATTTGCACTATGGAGTACTAGCACACTGCCATGTCATTTATTCTCTGCAAGATTGTGGAAACGTTAACGTTGCCTCTTCATTTTTCTTTGGAATCTTACCTTCTATCTCTGCGCACTCTACATTATTACCAGTACATTACCTCTGAATAAAATTCTCTTTTTATATCTGCTCTCTGCTCATTTCTGCACCTCCATTAATTATGTATGCCTCTTATCATTATGCTGCAACCCTAATCATGACCACAACCTAGCTGGAAGATGGGTTGCGGTCTTGAAGAAAACTGAAGCCCTTTCAGAGGAATCACCATTATTCTAAAATTGCTTCGTTTTTGTTCCATTCGAGACTCTTTTGTGATTGGAGAATCTATTGTTGTTGTGCTTCATGGAGTTGTTGTATGAGTTGAATAAGAAGACTGGTATGTTACAGTTTCTCCCATTTGTACGTTGGTCTTTTTCTCCATCATGAAAATTAATGATTGGTGGGCGAATTCTCTTCATGAGGCGACCTACCTACTCTCTCTTGAGGTGTGAAAGAACTATGCCTCTGTACACCAAATACGTTGAAGTGTTGGTGCTATCTGCAAATCGTTGGAGTATTGTTGCGTTGGAATTTTCCAAATGGAAAATAAAGAAGAGAGCACTAATATTGAACGTGTTTTTCACACCTGCTACGATCTGAAGATCTGATTGACATCCTGTCATACCAGAGTTATGTGCAACCTATGCACATTGTGAAATCTTTCATAATGCTTCACGATTTCCCTGGACGCATAGTTGAAACAGGAATATTTGCCACCGGCGGGGGGTTGTATACACCTTTTCTCTATCTCTCCTCCTTCTGCATGAGCACTTCCTCATCTCCATGCGTGTGCTCGTGTGAAGACCCGTGCCTCAGTTTGGATGATAGACCACTGTGAAGAAGACTCCTAGTGGGTGCTACATCCGAGACCGTGGAAGACCAACTTCAAACTGCTTCAGTATTTTGCAGATGCGTTAAACATTGTGGGAGATCGAACCATGCCGAAGTTATTGATCTTTATTATTGAAGGCACTTCTCCCCACTAATGCATGGCACTTCTCCCCACTAATGCATTGAAGAGCTCAACGTTTGGTGTGGGAATTCCCTTGGTGCTACGATTTGAAGCATGGAGTGTGGTAAGGTAAACCATAAAGCGTGGAAACCCTAATTTGTTTTTAGGTGTAGACTCTCTATTCATTGGAGCTGCGACTTCTCTGGTACATGATACTATTTTGAAGATCAAATGTTAAGGTATCACTATTGTGTTGGTTCCATTAATATTTGTTGGAGCAGTTGCACACTTGCGTGAAGAATCTGTTACGAGGGAATTGTGCACATGACCTACCTTCAACGTGAATATTCTGATGCCCACATGCACATGGACAACATAGCTTACCTGCGTAAAAGAATAGGTTACCTGCTACATGTGTGGAATATTAGTATAGCTTATACTCACGCCGAGACCTGCATGTTGTGACTACAATGCATGAAAACCTCTCTGCATATTGATTCTAGCGATCGCATGGGCAATCTTATTGTTGACATTGTACATATTCTCTGTGGTGAAGTCTTTTCAAGCCTGTGGTAGAGGGAATGTCATTTCCGCGTCTATCTCTCTTTTCATGGCCTGCTAATGGGCACCTACCATGAGAGCACCGTGAAGATATTATTGATGCAAATTTCTCTCTTTGAAGACCAACACAGTGGCATCATGTTATTTTAAATTATTGCTATGACCTTTCTCAATTTACTGCGTAAGGGATGTTGAAAATAATGCAACTTGGGAAGTTATTCATCTTGTTATTGTACCTCATATGGGAAAAGATATCAATGTATTTGATCATGTAAAACCCTTGAAAGAATCAATGTAAACCGAATGAGATCAGAAAGAAAAGATGAAAATTAAATGTAATTTTTTGTATTTCCCCAAGACAAGTCGGCCCAGTTAAGGAAAGTTAGGTTGGCCCAGTAAGGGAAAAAGTCACCTTTTGATGTGTATAAATAGAGAGTTCCGCATCACATTTGGTCATTCACTCAAGCAAGTTCGGTCTAGCTAAGAGAGGTTCGCTACTACAACTAGGAGACTGATTTTCTGGGGTTTCCACTATTGGAGAAGTTTTTCTCTTGTTTTTCTTGGGTTTTGCGCTACTACTATCTGGATGTACATCGTTCTCTATTGGAAGGTCTGAGCTCGGCAGAGACAAATGGCTTTGTTTATGGTTGGGAGATTATTATTCTTATCAACATGGTTAAACAAGCTCCACACTCATTTTGTTTATGTGCTTTGCCATTCTTTTAGTGATCCTGGTTATGCTACTATAAACATTAACATGGTTTCAGAGCAATGCCAAAAGAGACAAGTGTGAGAAACTAGGGCTTCCCGAATTTAGGGTTTTCCAACCAAAGAATTGATCTGGAAAGACCTCTACTCAATTCGCCCTAGGAAGGCACAGTTATCTGTGGAGGAAGATTTTCATTCAGAGAACTTTCAAATCTGACCTAATTTCTATTGGGAACAAGAAACTAGGGTTTCACATTTTGGGGCCTTCCCCTCTCAGTTTGGCTTGAAAAGTGCATGGAAATTTCGCCCTAGGGAAGGCGCATCTTTTGGTGAAGGAAAATTCCAGTTCTGAGAAGTTTCATTTTTGACCTAATTCTGCAGCTGTTGCAGTTACTACAAAAATTAGGGAATCAAGTTTTGTGTTGTCCGGTCCACAGATTTGGATCGATCGTACCTTCTATCAACTCACCTTGATAGGGCGCATCTATTTGTCGAGTCAATTTTGCAAGATTCCAAACTTCATTTGTTGACCCTCTCCTACTAGGGTTTCTGAAACAGGTTTCAGCTTTTCAGTCTTCAGTCAAGATGGTTGTTGGAATCAGAGTAGAAGATAGATTAGAGGGAGTCTCAAAATTCTGATCTTGGAAAAGTAGAATGCTCATGATCCTAAATGAACATGATCCTAAATGAACATGATCTCAAGGATCATACACTCATAAATATTCCAGAGCCAGAGGGAGCCAAAGAGAAATCAAGATTGAAGAAGAATGAAGCCACAACTATGCGGATATTGATGGACTCAGTAAAATATCATCTTGTACCTCTCATTGCAAGCCAGGATTTAGCCAAAAATATGTATGATGCCTTGAAGAATCTATATGAGAATGAGAATCCTAGCATAATTTTATCTCTAAAAGATCAACTTCGTCAAGTAAAGTTTACAAAAGATGATTCAGTTTCTTCTTATTTCTTCAAGATTTCCCAAATCAGAGATCAACTAGCAGTTGTTGATGAAAGTGTCCCTGACAGAGATCTTGTGTTGACATCTATGAGTGGGCTTCCTCCAGAATGGAATCCATTTGTGAAAGGGACATGTTCTCATGGTCAGTTACCTAGTTTTGATCAGTTTTGGTCAGAATGTATCCAAGAGGAAACAAGGGATCTTGCCTCTACCTCAAAGGAAAAAGAAGAAGAACTAGTTCTTACACCCAAAATTGGAAGGAAGAGAGGAAAGTGGAACAAGGGCAAGAAAGGGATCCTGTCAGTCCAAAATACAAAGATCAAGAAAGATAAATCCAATCTTCAATGTTACAAATGTGGCAAGTTAGGTCACTTTGCCGCAGAATGTTGGAAGAAAGGAAAAGAAAATCATGATGCCCCTACAACCAAGAAGATAAAGCAACATGTTCAATTGCTAATGTTGACGAAGAGTCTTCACGGGAAAGGCTAAAGAATGTAGAAGAATTCTTCCTTTGATACAAGACTTGAATTTATACATGAATACTTCAGAGAGTTTTTAAAGTTCATAACTTGAAGATCAAAGTGTTCTTGAAGACTTCAGTGATCACTGCAAGGATTCAAAGATCAAGTGGGAGTCCACAAAACAAACAAACAAGTATTTAATGTTTTTTTTGGGTCTTTGTCATATGATTATGAATTTGTGCATTAGACTTATATAGTTTTCTATTGTGCATCTATATATGATTGACAAAGTTGTAGGCTCATGTAGTGCATATCATGCATATGATGAGCAAGTAGACTATAATGTTGCACAACATCCCGTTGGATGGGTTTTATGATTGAAGCATTGACTAAGTTGGTTACATAACTGGCATAAGAAATTGTCATTGCATTAAAATGTCAATACGAGTTGATTGAATTTCATGATAATGCAATATTACTAATTATTTGATTGAATCTGACTTGTAGAAAAGATCATGTGCTATGACCTATAAGAGAAGGATGATGAGACTTGTTACGAAGAACAAGTGATGATTACCGATGCACATTCAGTCATATATGGACCCATAACCCACATGTCCAAAGGATCTCATATGGAGATTGACGATTGAGAGCAAGAGGCAGAGTTACAAAGGGAGTTTGCAGCACAGAGGGAATAGATTATGATGAGACACTTGCTCCAGTCGCCATGCATGTTATTATCAGGTTGAAGAAATCTCTTTATGGGATTAAGCAGACACCCCAGGCCTGGTACTCCAGGATCGACAGTTACCTGACAAAGCTAGGCTTCACCATAAGTGAAGGAAATCAGAATTTTTATTATAAGGTGCAAGAGGGAGATGATCCGCGAATTTGAAATGAGTGACTTGGGAGTTGATGTATTATTTCTTGGGCTTAGAGGTGTGGCAAGGGACATATGAGATCTTCCTTAGACAAGGGAAGTATACCATTAAGATCTTGCGCAGATTTGGTATGATGGATTATAAGTCCATGGATACACCTATGGAAGCAAATCTAAAGAAGTTACTTGCTTATGCCATATCTTCAAATTTAGTAGATCCCACCATGTACCATTAGTTGATTGGCTCCTTGTTGTACCTCATTAATACCAGGCCAGATATTTTCTATGCAGAGATATCTTCGCGGTACTATTGGTTATGGATTGAGATATGCCTCAGAAAATGGAGTAAAAGTAGTAGGCTTCACAGATTCGGATTGGGCCAGTAGTGCAGTTGATCTGGGGAGCACCTATGGGTGTTGTTTTAAAGCTTGAGATCAACTATGGTTTCTTGAATCAACAAGAAACAAACTTATGTGGCACTCAGTACAGTTGAGGCAGAGTACATCACAACCAGTGCAGTTAGTAAGGAAACAATATGGCTTCAGAAGCTGCTCGCAGATTTGTATGGTCATGAGCTTGATGTGACAGCGATATTTTGTGACAGAAGGGAGCAATGAAGCTTCAATATATCTCTACAAATGAGTAGATTGTAGATATCCTTACCAAGCCCTTGTTCAGAATAAAGGCTTGGAGTGGTGTAGATTTCCTTCCTCGGGAAGGGAGATTGATGACTGGTGTGGCTGTTGATGAGGCACAAGCTGAGACTTGTGCCTGACTCCTTTGGAGTGTGTCTCTGTGTGGGATGGTTCCTTTGTGGAACATTCTCCTATGTGGAGAGTGATCATGTGTGGAGTGTGGACCCAGAGGGGTGAACTAGCTACAGTTATCACCGTCTTCCAATTGTAATGACTGGTAAATTGGAATAAGTGTCTTCCTGGGGAGTGCAACCTCCTTTCAATTTGAGATCAATAAAGTGCTTGGAAGAAGTGTCTTCCTGGGGAGTGTAGCCTCCTTTCGATTTGATATCAATAAAGTGATTGGAAGAAGTGTCTTCCTAGGGAGTGTAGCCTCCTTTCGATTTGAGATCGATAAAGTGCTTGGAAGAAGTGTCTTCCTGGGGAGTGTAGCCTCCTTTCGATTTGAGATCGATAAAGTGCATGAGGAAGTAATCCTGCGTGGTATAGAATGACCAAGATGATTAGGTAGATCAGATATCTTCTTTGAAAAGATGATATGGTCCCTTTTTGGGATGGTTCCTTTGTGGAACGTGCTACTTTGTGGAGTGTGTCCCTTTGTGGGATGGTTCCTTTGTGGAACGTGCTTCTTTGTGGATAGTTCCTTTGTGGAACGTTCTCCTTTGTGGAGAGTACTCCTTTGTGGAGTGTATCCCTGTGTGGGAATGGACCTTCTTATGATAACAATATGTGTTCTTGTGTGATGATCATAGGTACTCAGACGAGATGACCGTATGTGTTCCGATGTGATGATCATACGTGCTCAGACGAGATGATTGGATGTGTTCCGATGTGATGATCATACGTGCTCAGACGAGATGATCGGATGTGTTCCGATGTGATGATCATACGTGCTCAGACGAGATGATCGGATGTGTTCCAATGTGATGATAATACGTGCTCAAACTAGATGATCGGATGTGTTCTGACGTGATGATACCTCTCTAGCTAAGAGGGAGTGTTGATGATGTAGGCACTCGATGGACTGGGTTGAGCCGAGGCACATTATATTGATGCATGATCAACTCTCCGATGGACTGTGCAGAGTTGTTGAGATGAGGCACGAGTGACTCCCCTATGGATAGGGAAGAGTCGTGGAGCTAGTGCATGTTCTCTGATGAATTGGATTGAGCATATGCACGAAGATTTATTTGTTGACACTTATCGACGGACTGATATTGTGTTGGAAGAACTTCCTTATGATATAGAGAGGTTAGAGATAACTGTGATGTATATATGATATCCATATGTGTTTCAATATGATAATATTGATGATACCTCCCTGGCTAAGAGGGAGTGTTGTAGTAGTAGCTATGTGGGGAATCACCTCATAGGTTGACCAAAGAAAGAATAAGACTAGAATACAGTGTCCGAAGAATACCATCCTTGTTGAGAGGGAGTGTTGAAAATAGTGCAACTTCGGAATTTATTCATCTCGTTATTGTACCTCCTACGGGAAAAGATATCAATGTATTTGATCATGTAAAACCCTTGAAAGAATCAATGTAAACCTTGGAATGAAATCACAAAGAAAATATTCATTAAATGTAAATTTTTGTATTTCCCCAAGACATGTCGGCCCAGTGGGTAAACTGCCCCAAAACAGTGGGCAGTCTGCCCCAAACAATGGGAAAACTGCCCCAGTTAGGGAAAGTTAGGTTGGCCTAGCAAGGGCAAAAGTCACCTTTTGATGTGTATAAATAGAGAGTTCGACCTCACATTTGGTCATTCACTCAAGCAAGTTTACTCTAGCTAAAAGAGGTTCGCTACTGCAGCTAGGAGACTGATTTTCTAGGGTTTTCCACTATTGGAGAAGTTTCTCTCTTGTTTTCTCAGGTTTGCGCTACTACTATCTGGATGTACATCATTCTCTATTGGAAGGTCTGTGCTCGGGGGAGACAAATGTCTTTGTATATGGTTGGGAGATGATTGTTCTTATCATCATTGTTAAACGAGCTCCACACTCTTTTTTTTATGTGTTTTTCCATTCTTTTATTGATCCTGGTTATGTTGCCATTCATCCACTCTCTGCCATTCATCTCAAGAGAGCCAAGAGGAGATCTACGACTTGGCATGAGGAGTTGTTTTGCTTTGAAGACTATTTCTCTGTGTGGTGCTACATAGAGGAGATGAGAGAGACTGTGCCTGTGTGCCTCATGTCTTTTGAAGAGTTGCCTTGCTGCATTTTTTTATCATAAAACCCTAATTGCTATTGCATGCATTTTGAGGAGCGTTAGCTTTTGGAACATGTGATAGTAATCTTATAAATCAAGCTTTGTGAAGATACAATGAGTGCTAGGTTTGGCATATTTGGATTGGATATGTCAGTGATAGCATTCCTCCTTTTAACCTAAATTTGTAGTTTTTCATCTAAGTTTGAGAAAGCAAGTTGGATCTTTGGTACATTTTGTGAAATTTATGCTTATTTACCTTTGATAGATCATGCATTTTCTCTAGAAGTTGTTCATTAAGCATTGATGAACAATAATATTTTCGAGCCTCATACCATTTGGGATGATTTACAATACTCTTGAGATTCTTTAGTTGCAGAATCATAAACAAATGAAGAGGAGGAATGATGAAGAAAAAAAAGTATCTTGTTAGAGGACAAAAATTGTCATTGAAGTTTACCAAGTATTGTTGGTGAAAGTCCTCTTAGGTGTTGTATATTGCCTCCACAAAACAAAAACTCCACTACAACCTATTGCAACGCTGCTCCAAAAGAAGAACGCTGGAGATTGTTGCAGATATTGTTTCTTCTAGAAAAGATACCCATTGTGAGTGGTTGTTGCTTGACAATGTTCTGGGCATATGAGAGTTGGATTCCCATGGTTCTATAATCTCAGAAGATTTGGACTGACCTTCTTGCAAAAGACTGCCTGGAGATTGCATTAAAAATAACTAAATATTGCTGCAAAATTGAACTTGTATAATAATGTTGCAAAGCTTTTAAGAATCCTTTTATATATTTTCCAAATTTTGTTCTAAGTTGCAGGTTCAAAGATTCAAGATGCAGAAGATGTTGTCCTCATTGGCAAGGACACTTTTCCAGAATGTGTGAAGCTACTAGTTTGCTGCAGAATTGAATGTGTATGTTGCTGCAGAATCGATTTGTATGTTGTTGCAGAATTGTTTCAGTGCTGCAGAATTGAAATCCACTGTGTATATGCCAAATTGATAACTCTTTCTCTAGCCATCAGTTATCCTACATCTAACTGACAAAAGTGAGCTTGCAGAGAAGATTCAAGATCAGTTTGATGTGTCCACTTAAATTAAGGATCCAAGCAAGTTTGCAATTGTTGCTACAACTGCTCCAAAAGAAGAGAAGTTTACATCATTAAGGTGTAGCAGATTCCTCAATTCAACATTCAAGAATGTAACTTGCAGACTATGTTTTGTTTGTAAGTTCTAGTATTTGTTTTGGTACTTGCATCTGTGTTTTGTGTACAACACCAAACTCAAGTCAAGTTGAATTGTACATTGTATGTGGGTGCATTTTCGGCTGAGACCGACACCCCTTCTCTTTCAAGTTTGAGTCTACTAAAACATTGCTTGTAAAGAGTGGATTTGCATGAGTCCTTGTACCCTGTCCTACATGGTCAAGGAGGACTCAAATTGTCTTCACTATGTCTAACACAGAAGAAACGTTAGAGTTGTTGAATACTCTAGTGCACTCAGTTGTAGATGACTCAATCACAATCAACAAAGACACACTCCAAACTGTCATAAATCAATTGCAGAATTTGAAAGCAAAAGAGGAAAATGCACAACACGTGAATCAACATTCTGAACTATTGCTTGTTCAGAATAACCCCTTGTTTGACGATGATTCCTATCAGCTTCAAAAAAACAATGAAACCATGTCAGATGTACAACCTTTTCAAAGTTCCATATGCCAACAATGTGACAGATTTGGCCATATGAAAGATCATTGTTTTGACCTTCATCCTTGTCAGTGTGTGAAGCCGAAGAAACATGCAAGAGTGAAACTTGCAGCGGATTATTGTACTGCTCCTTTCTTTGTATCCGACAGGGGGAAACATGATGTCAGGCTTCAAGTTTCAAAGCCTTGTTCTTCTGACAACAAACACTCACAACCTTCCTCAAGTAAGTCACATCAAGTGATCCTGAGCCACAATGAGTGTGGAAAGCCACCAGATTCGGAGATGCTACATATGCATGTTTTATGAAGACATAAGATATACCTGACATAGAGTACTCATGTGTTTTGTGTCTAGTTGTGACACCATGAGACTCTCCTCTCCTCAAATTATTCCTGACGGGGGGGAATGAAGACCGTCAGTAACAAACGAGCAAGTACAAGCGAGCCAGAACAAACAATCCTATGAAGAGCTATGTTCAACTAAGCTCCAGAGTTGGTGGTCATCCTAAAACCACTGATATCGAGAGCACCTTATATTAGCAGAAGCATGTGCAAGCTTCTAGATAACTTGGCAAAAGGATGTCAAGATGTAAATGTTCAGCAAGTTGCAGTTGTTCACTTCTTGTTTTCTGCTCTCCAGTTGGTTTGTGGTCAGCCTAAAACCACCATTCCAGCCATTTCAGACAGAACCTCTAAGCCTTTGAGCCAAGTTCCAGAGAACCTCTGAGCGAGTGTTGTCACCAAGTTCCAGAGTTTGTGGTCATCCTTAAACCACACACATGGTAGAAGATTTCAGCTTCTGCTAGCCCCTTTCAGTTGATGGTTGGTCAAAACCATCCCTTCAGAGAGATCTTGTATTTAGCATAAGAATGTGCAAGATTCTAGCTAACTTTCTTAGTAAAGGATGTTCGAGATGGAAATGTTCAGTAGGTGGTAGTTGTCCACTTCCACTTATTCAGCTCTCTTCTTTTTCTTGGACTCATATACGCCCTTCAGATTAAGGGGGGATTTGTTGGAGCCTAATCCTTGGCGTAAGGATTGGTGTGCACCATTCACATGCAAAGTCGATGAATAGTCATTGAGGGTAGACTAAGAGTCACCCGAGAGTCCAAGAGACCACTAGGAATTCGAACTCCAAGGGTCACTTCTCATTGTATAAATGTACATTAATTAATGAGAAGTTAGTGTGCTTTGACACCTATCCTCTTGTCTTCATGAGTTAATTGTTTATGTGCCCAATGTGGCACCTTACAGTGATTAGCCCAAGGGGACGAGAATACTAAGTTCTTTCAAATTTGTGTTAAATATAGGAAAAATAATCACACCATTTGGGAAATGAAGAGATATGATGGATTTTTAGTGTGAATATTCAAAGATACAATTGACTTAGGGATTTCTCATTTCAAAAACATCTATCAATATCCCTACAAGATTAGCATAGTATATATCATTGAGATAGCCTCCTTCTTACCTAGGTTTACCTAAGTTTATTAAGAAAGACATGAATGATGCTTCAGAGGACTTGATGGCCAAGGATTTAAAGAAGGAGATGAAAGTTATGGTGGAATATTTTCAAAAGGACAAGAGCCTTGGGCCGGGTAGTTGGTTTATTGATTTTTATATAGGATTCTACGATTATATTGAAGAGGACCTATAAAAGGAAATGGAGGAATCAATGGTTTGGAGCAATATTATAAGCTCTATCAACACTACTTTCATAGCTTTGATTCCAAAAAAACATCATCCATCCTCTTTTGAGGAGTTGAGACCAATATCCTTTGTAATGACATGTATAAAATCATCTCAAAAGTTATTGCAAGAAGACTAAAGAGAGTATTTTTAGAGACCATCTCAGAGGAACTATTTGGGTTTCTCGGTAATAAACAGATCCATGACATGGTTGGATTGGCACAAGAGGCCCATCACTCAATTAAGACAAAAAAATGCAAGCTATGGTGATTACTATTGATATTTCCAAAACTTATGATAAAGTGAGTTAGTTGTATATTCATCGTATTCTTATCAACATTGGATGTTATGTATTCTTTGTAAATTGGATCATGGGATGCTAATATTTTGCACCTTTCACAATCCTAATCAATATTTCAACTTCAAGTTTATTTATGCCCACCATAATCCTTAGCCAAGGGTTTGTTTTGTCTTCCCTATTGTTCCTCATTGTAGTCGAAGGTTTGAGTAGGATTATTCATGATTGCCAAAGGAGTGGAGCTTTACAAGGTATTAATATAGTGACGCCTCCAACCCTAACTCAGTTGCTCTTTGTAGATTATGTCATCTTATTTGCTAGCGGTACTCTAAGGGAAGCCCTCATATATAAATTAAAAAATTTCGTGTATTGTTCAACTACATGTATGTAAATCAATGAGCAACTATCATCAATTTATTTCAATAGAACAATTCAGGGGCACGTTTAAATTATCCCTAGAATATTTGCTTTCCATTGCATTGATTCCAACAAAAGTTTTAAATAAATGGGTTTTATGAAAAGTAAATGACTGTGATTTCAAAGGTTGGATCTAATTGTACTAAAAAGGTGAGAAAAAAATCACTACATGGTCTAATATATGGATGTCTATAGGGGACAGGATGACACTTTTCGAATATGTGCTTGAAGCAATTATTATCTATTAGAATTCTATGTCCAATATACTTGTTAAGATGCTGGAAAATATTAGGAAAAAGTGTTTTCAATTTTTGTGGATAGGACATAGGGAAAGGGATGGCATTGCCCTTGTGAATTAGAAGAGAATTTATAAGCCTAATATAGTTGGAGGGTGGGGATTAAAAAATACACCCCACTTTGCTAAATATCTGGCAGATAAAATCCATTGGAGATTCATTAACTAGGAATGGATTTGACATATTGTTATTCTTGAAAAATACATCCAACCCTTGAATTTTGAACATTGGATTCGACCTCCAACCAGATTATATTTTGATTCTTCAATAATATGGAAACGCTTAGAATTTTCTTTTTCCAACATTGGAAATTAGCTTGTATGGAGAGTGGAAGATGGAAAAAAAGCTAAGGCTAGTGATGGACCCTTGGATTAGATGTGCAAGGAAATTCCATTTTCCCTAACATGTTTCAAAATTTTGAATAACCAAGGTATATTTGTACTCGAGGATGTAGCACATCCAAATATGATCTAAAATGGATCTGGCTAATCTCTCATCGTTTGGTCTTTGTAAGAAAAAATAATTTTGCAAGGTTTGAATTAATGTCCAAAAGCCAAAATCCATAGAAGATTACAAGACTCATCTAATGGTTGACCTTCCAAGGTAGCCCTACTAAAAGAGTGTAGCTAGAAATGAAGGACAAAGGGGAGAGGAGAGTAAGAGGCCTAGAGAGGAAATGAAGAAGAAGGGTAGTATCTTAAAATAAAGGACTTGGAAGAAGAAGCATGTTCAAATATCGAAGTTTTTATTTGAGCCAAAGCCATCCAAAATTTTTCCAATGGATAAGAATGCATTAAATCTTTGTTTGAGAATGCAAACCCCACCCTTTGTAACAATTTCTCGAGCTAATAAAACCCCTAATCAAATGTTGATTTTCTTTTAAGGGTTTTTCGATTAAAATCATTGTGTCTTTGGTGCATTTGAATTCTCTATGGTTTTCCAATTACTATGTCAATGGGATTTGTTTCTGATGTTTTCTTTAGTTTTTGGATATACCTATATATACTCCATTTAATATAGTTGCATAGTAGAATCATACTCACCCATTAACACTCACAACTAAATATGATAGCTAGAGATATTGGATTAGTAACCAGGTGCACCTACAACATTAGCATTGTCCTTCGTTTGTTGGTCATTAACTGGCACATTAAATGGTGGATTTGTTTTGGGTCATGATAGTGTGAACAAACCAACAAACTCAATGGTTGAATCATGATTTATCATTTCCTTGTAACAGCCTTGGGTTTAGTTGGTTTGCTTGTTGAATATGATAATTTTTTATGTGGCATGTGAGTCATTTAACTTCAATCAATTGTCAAAATGTAATCAATTCCAATATATGCTACAATCTCATTCATGATCGGGCATTCTAGGTATTGGTTCTTTTAATTTAGTAGTGCATAAATTCATTGAGGAGACCACATGCATAACCCACATATCCTTTCACCAATTTGTTGGCTATAACATCGTGATTTAGTTCCCACTCTTATCTATTCAATGTGGCATTCTCAACTTAGGGATTTTGCTAATTCACTCAACCATACATACATTTGCTCAAGTAAATTCCTTAGGAAACATATGAATATGGGGAAAGAGTGGCGATGACACAATTTGAAAAGGAACACATATTTATATTCATTGATGGACATAGTGCACAATGGAAGGGCATTTTAGTTTGGTGTCAACCAAGCTAGAGAGTTTTTGTTTTGTTGCTTGAATACATTAATTATATTAGTGTCATGGATAGAACATAAAGTTCAACCCGTTGAATTGAGCACATAGTGTCTCATTTATTGTCATATTGACATGTAAACAACAATGTGACATTTCTTTAGGCATTAACAAGGAGTTATTGTTTTCCACTACTGGGAACTGGGTTGTCCACTATAAATTGAACCAAGTCTAGAAATTAAGCATTGTAAACATAATTTTTTTTCTAGAGATCCATGTATGTGAGGTGTGCGGGCCATAAGATCCTGATTTACAAATCATACTGGTATCGAAGCAATTGGATCCATGACCTTGAAGCAATTGTTAACACTTTTAGGAGAAGCAGACCCATCATGGCTAAGGCATTGAAAAGAGAAATCTTGGAAGAGTTAATAATATTTAATGTGCAGATCGAAGAGGAGAATCGACACTTGAAGGAGAGGATATAAGGGTTGGAAAATGAGCTCAAGACATTGGCCAAACTACCAACCGTTTTCCAAATTACCAAGGATGTAGAAACACCTCCCATTGCTACTACAAAATCCAACACTATGACTGATACAAACATGGTAAGCTCATGCTTCATGGACATTTCTTTATTTGTTTCTCAAGAATCTTTGGTGATTTTGAAAAGCAAACTAGAGGCATTGGTTCCAATATCACGAGGCAGGTGGGATACAATGACCAATGTCTAAGAAAGGGATTGTATACCCTATTGTTGATTAACAAAGGCCCAAGTAGGACGGCCAAATTTTTGTTGGCAAAAAGAAAGTGAGTGATTGTAGCTTGGCTCAAGCTAGAATCACCAAGATAACATTTGTCAAGGCAAGAGGAAACAAAGAAGAATCCATTTTGATTGAAGGAAAGGCCATTGAAAATGGAGTGGGAAACAAACAATTCCAATATGCTTTAGGATCTTGAATGAGGGCAGCAAAGGGATGATTCCACAACCCAAATTTGCACCCACACTTGGGGGACCAAACAAACATGTTGACAAGCATAAGCACAAACCAAAGAGATATGTCATGGCATCTCTTGTTTGTTTTTGTTGCAAGAAGAATGATCACAAGGAAAATAGTTATTGACACTCTATCAAAAAGAGAATTCCAAGTAGCCCTTCTAATAGCAATAATTTTTGTCAGCACTACAAGTCAAATGGACACTAGGAGCCTAAGTGTTGGAGGCTTCATCCCAAGAACCCAACAACCAAAATAACTTTGGAAAGTGAAGGGTGAGGGGAAGTAAGAAGGGGTAACCATTGTCCAAGAACCTATAGCAGCAAAATATGTCTCCTCCACCAATGAACTGGAAAATATTATTATGCCAAAGGTAGTCCCTATTTATCTCTTATCTCCCATCATGTAGTGGAAACAACCCTTCTTAGAGATATGTCGGAGATTGATACAAAGAGATGAATTGGTAGGGTTCTTTAAGACTCCATAACAACCAAAAGACAACTTTGATTTGTGGTAACATGGGAGGCAAGAACATAGTTGCAAAAGAATAAGAAGAAAGAGAATTTAGCTAAAGAAATTGGGGACCAAAAGCCTTAAATCGATGTGTGATCATAAATGGACTTGGATGATCTCATCTTTTAAACTTTGTAAAAAAATTGAATTTTGCAAAGTTTGAATTAATGTCCAAAAGCCAAAATCGATGGCAAATAAAAAGACTCGTTGTATGGTTGGACTTCCAAGGCAACTCTACTAAAATATTGTTGCTAGAAACAAAGGATAGAGGGAAGAGGAGAGAAAGAGGGCTAGAGAGGAAATGAAGAAGAAGGGCAATAGCAAAAAATGAAGGACTTGAAAGAAGAAGCTTGTTCAAAGATCGAAGGTTGTCTTTGAGCCAAAACCATCTCCAATTTTTCCAGTGAGTAATAATGCATTGAATCTATGATTGTGAATGCATACCTCACCCTTTGTAACAATTTCTTGAGCCAATAAAACCCCTCGTTGAATGTTGGTTTTCCTGCTTCCTGAGTAAAAGCTCTATATCTTTGGTGCATTTGAATTCTTTGTGGTTGCTTAATTGTTGTATGCTTTATTTATGATTTTTGCTTCAGTTTCAGGATATACCTATATGTACTCCATTTAATATAGTTGCACACTAAAATTGCACTCACCCATTAACACTCACAACTAATTATGGTTACTGGAATTCTTGGATTAGTAACCAAATGCACCTATATCATTGTCATTGTGCTTTGTTCACTACATGATTATTTGCACAATAAATTACATATTTGTTTGGGGTCGCGGTAGTGTGAATACACCAACAAACTCAATTGTTGAATCATGATATATCATTTCCCTATAACAACCTTGTTTTTAATTGGTTCGATTGTTGAATATGATACATTGCCTATGTGGTTTGTGAGGCATTTGATTTCAACTTGTTAATATTGATTGAGCATCATGGAGAAATAAAGGACACAATAAGCATGCACATAAATATTTGAGGCATTTAACTTTAGCCTATTAATATTAATTGAGCATCATGGAGGAATAAAAAGACACAATAAGCATGCACATAAATATGTAAGGCATTTAGCTTCAACCTATTAATATTAATTGAGCCTTGTGGATAAATAAAAAGTACAATAAGCACGCACACAAATATACACTAGTGATTTATAGTGGAAACTCTTTACCATAAAACCAACCTTTATAAAATATATGTCATTACCCTTGGCCAATCTTGGCCAACAGAGATCACATGAGGCATTTTACAATGGATTTATTCAACCCTTTAAATAGGCTTCATCACATACAATACAATTGTAAAATACCATGGTTACCCAATACCATGAGCCTATAAACCACCAATAGTAAACCCATTAATGACCAAATGCATGTTAATCTAATTACTATTTTACCAGGTCAAGATTAACCAAACATTCCCCGTTTAAATTTTATTTAAGGTAAACACCTACCCCACAAAAGTACAACTACGTATGTATCCGACAATATAACATGCCCCCCTTAATTATCACCTAGGTGTACATCGAGACTGTACACCAGTGATCCTATAAACAAGGGATACACATGCCTAAATAGGTCTTGCACGCATATGCCCATTTGATATGATTAATGTATAAATCTCAAAAATAAATGCTTACACTTGTATACCAAAGCATGTGACGCTATGAAACATCAACATGCTTCATTTCCAACATCCCTCGTACTCCAAATACAATTACACAAACCAACTATTCAACCAAGAACTTATCTTATCATTACAATTACATAAACCAAGTACCTATGTTACCATTATATGCCTGAGCAAATGAAGCTTGAAGCATCTGCCTAATTATTTACCCACATCCCTCTTTGTTCCAAATACAATGAGTTGAATCAAGCACTCCTTAACTAAGTACTTCTCCATCTACTATCTTTCGTGTGCATTTTCTACCAATACAACTTCAATAAAATGAATGGTCTAGGGATTCTCTCCTGAGAGAGTTTTATCTACCCAAACATGGCTATAATACTATATAAAATTTAAGAGCATGGTGAAAGAAACAACCAAACACAAATAAGTCATAAGATGAATAAGAGATTTTTACCTTGGAAACCATTTATCTGAAAACCAACACCCAATAGATATTTATTATTACCCTTGCCAATGCGGCCAACACTATCCACATGAGGCACTTACAATGGAGTTTTTCAAGCCTTTAAATAGGCTTCATTACATATTGATACCATGAGCAAATACCATGGGTTACTCAATACCATGGGCATGTAAACCACCAATGGCAATCCCATTAACGACCAAATACAAGTTAATCTAATTACTATTTTACCAAGTCAAGATTAACCTAGCAAAGACAATTACTATTTTACCAAGTCAAAATTAACCCAACAAAGCCAGTTGTCAAAATGCAATCAATTCCAATATATGCTACAACCTCATATGTGATTGGGAATTTTAATTATTCATTCCTTTAATTTGCTAGTGTGAAATTTCATTATCGTATCTTAGTTGACCAAATCATTGGCTATAACACCATGATTTATTTCCTACTCTTTTATCTATTCAACATATTCTAAGCTTGTGGAATTCTCCAATTAACTCAGCCATACATACATTTTCTCAAGTAAATGCTTTGAGCGACATATGAAGATGGGGAAAGAGTGGTAATAGCACAATTTAAAAGGGAACATGGAGTTTTGTTATTTGATGGACATATTTCATAGTGGAATGACATTTTAGTTTCGCATCAACCAAACCATATAATTATTGCTTTGTTGCTTGAGTAAATACAATTATCTCAGTGGCATGGACAAAGCATAAGGTTCAACCTTGTTGTATTGAGCACATAATGCCTTGTTTATTGGCATATTAACATGTGAACATCGATGTACCATTTATTTAGTCATTGACATGGTGCTATTGTTTTCCATTATTGGGCATTGGTTGATTTGTCGTAAGTTGAATCAAGCCTAGAAACTAACCATTGTAAACATAATTAATTTTCCACATAGATTTGTGTTGGTGAGGTGTGTGGGCTATAAACCCTTTGTTTACAAATCAAAATGCTAATAACTTTTGGTAGGAAGGTTGGTTGAGTGTTGAGGCTCTTGGGATGGAAGATTTAGATGTTGACTCATGGAAGGTTATACTAAGAGAATGGCACGTAGTTCTATCTAACTAAGAATACAATATGATTAGTTGGTTTGGTTTAAAAATCCCTCTTCAAGTAAGTTCATAACAAGCCTATGTTATAATTTTATGTTTGAAAACTTGGATGAGTAGATTAGTCCACATCACCTCAAACCAAAATGGGATGTTTTTAGATCATAGATTTTTCTTAAGAAGCTTTAATATAGGCTAGTGATAAAATACACACTGGCTTAAGTTTATGATTTAAGCCACAAGAGGTCAACTAGGTTGGTGAAAGCGTGGTATTGTCTCAGCCCCCTCTAAGGCTCAATTCTCATAAAAGTGATCAAATTGCCCCCACAAGGTTGGCTAAAGGTGATAGGACCATAACAAATGTTAAGTTGGGTGTAGTGGCCTCACAACAACCTTTGGATATAAACCAAAAATAATGTCTCACCTTCAGGTGATGGCTTCATGTTTCCTAGATTTATAGAAGGCTTGGATGACTCCTTTAGAAACATCATTGATTCTTAAGGTATACGATTTAGTTTAAATATCAAGATTAAGTAGAAGATGTTTGATGATGAGAAAGTGACCAACACATTTTACAATATGATGTTCACCACCTCTTTGGTTATTCCATGAGAACAACCTATTCTATGGAACTATATCAACCAATCATAGAGATGTTACCAACTTAACCAAAGATGGCCCTTCTATAGCAATTCTCCTTGAGCCTCCTTTTTAGTCATCAGGGTGCATGATAGTGTTAAAGTCATGAGCAATAATTCATGATTCACTTGGGAGATGCTAGTTGAAGCCAACAAGGGATGATCCAATTTCCCTCATGGATTAGTAGGAGCATACAAATTAACCAGCATGCACTTTATATCACTGTTGTATTCATGTGTTGTTGTCAATATCTGATATTTAGTGTTAACTAGATTTGTTATTTAATAATTTTGGCATTCTAAAGGATGGCTAGCCCCCTCAAAAAATCCAAAATATTTGTTCGTTGGATAGCCACAACCTTTCCATAAGATCATGACATAGGATTTCATTGTCAAAACTATGCTTGGTTGCTTGAATAATCAATATATACATCTCCTCTATTGCTATTTTTTGTACAAGAATTATAAGTTGTTCAAGGCATTTATCCCTTGGATATCCTCAGGAGGTTCTCCATTATGACTGATTTTTGTACTAGCAAAAAATATTTTTCAATATTTCTAAAATTCTTTAAGTTAAACAATTCATAAACATATTGATAAAAATGTAATATCAATGATCTATGACCCTTAGTCCCTAATTGTGTAATGAATTGCAACATTGGTTTCGGAAATGTTTCGGACCACATGAATATGGGGTATCCTTTGGTTGATGGAATATATTTTATTCCCCTAATGCTTGCATCCAGTTCCTGCTAAAGAAGAAAAATGTACCCATTGGAGGAATTCATGGAGATATGTTATGGGTATTTTGTATATAGGATTTCAAAGCTAATTAGATCATTATAATTTCTTCCTCAATGATATATTCCATATGAAACTAAATTGTAGATTCACTAGAAGCATTTTGGATAGTAGGAAAATGTTTTGTTTTTCTTGCACAAAGAAGAGTAATTTGTTGGATTGTTAGTGTTTTTCCTAGCTCTTAGGTCTCATGCTTTTCCTTTTTCCAATCTTCTTATTCACAAACTACAATTTGCTATGGGAAAATTGGCTACTAAAGTTCATTTTTTTATGTTGTCACGATCATTGTTGGTGCATAACATTTAAGATTAGTGGGGATTTTATCCATACGGTTTTCCTCACTAATTCCTATCACTGCCTCTGTTACTGGACTCAAAACCTCATGTATGTTTCTCCAATGGTTGTAGTAGTTTTTTTTTCCATTTTCTTGTCCCTTGGTCATTGATTTGGATTTGGTTTCCTAATGACTTTGATAAAATCAGTAGTGTCAGTAGCTTAATTTTGTTCCTTAGATTTATCATGATCATTATTGCCTTTCCACATCACTTTGGGTAGCCTTGGCATCAGTTCCATCACTTTCATCACCACATGGCCTCATCATTATTAGCAAGAACTTATCATTTCCAAGTTTGACCATTAAATATAACACACGGTATTCCCCTAGTATTTTGCATGCATTACACACTAAAATCCTTAAAACCTGTGTCGTGGTTGCAAAAACAAAAAATGGTTATCTTAGTTGGCTCATTCTTGTTGTACACCTTCCAAAGTCGCATAGTGGCTTAAAGTGGACATCAACAATTCATTCTTTCTAAAAATATCTTTTAATATGGTCTTTGAAGCCTATCCTTATCCCACTACTTCATCGAAGCAATGGGATTGTCCACATTGGAGGTAGTCCTAAGAGATGTTCACATATATACCTATAAATAAATCCCTCAAGGTCATCCATCACACCACTCACAAAAAATCAAGGTTATGCTACCTAATTCCTTCTAGAGAGAAAACCATCATTCGTGTTCCTTCTTTCTACCACATGGGAATTTACTTTACACCATCGAGAGCATAAGAGAAGACAAAGAACAGTCCCTTGGGGTAGCTGCAAAGTTCACTTTCTTCAAACAATTATCACCAAGGTGCATGTAACATGTTTCCCCCTTTCTATCAATAGAAATATTCACATTCTTTGTTATATGTTATGTATGTGATGGTTTGGTTTAGATTTCTTTGTCTTGCATAATATATGGTATATTGGAATGCTTTTTAATTTTCTTAGTTCTTATGGCCTACACGTTGGTGTTTGATCACCAAAATTGATCAAAAGGTACTTTCTTAAAGGTTTTGTTCTCTAAGTACCAGATCAAACCCTTATTTCATCCTTGATTGTGTGTGTGCCTCATTAGGAGCTTCATTAATGGTGTTTAATTTCATTGCTTACTAGTTTGTTTTCTACTTGTTGTAGCCTTCGGTTTTCAGGTAATCTAGGTGAGAAACCCTCTCTTTTTGCCTCAGTCACCATTTTTTTATGATTTTTTATTTCCAACCTCGATGCATTTTCTCTATTGTAAAGTGCACAACTACAATTTTCCTCAAGAAAAATGCAGTACCATGAAAAACCTTGAGTTTTCTACGTACTATTCAATTTTCAATTTTTTTCACCCTCCACCCAATTTTAGTATTTATCTTGATTTATGTGATTGACCCTCCGATCTATTTTATATCATATCTTAGATGTATTGTGGAATATCCCCCTTTTGGACATTGTAGGTAAGGAAAAAGTTGTAAACCCTTAGTACTTTCTACCTTTAGGGTTTGTAGTTGGGAGATTTAGCATATTTATGTTTCAGCTATACTATTTTCCATAATTGAGTTAAAAGTCTAGTTATTTCTCTTGGTTTGCTTAAAAACTCATTTATATTGGTCAGGGGTTTAGTCTTCCTTTGTTCGATTTTATTCCTTTTCTTTGCAAATCATAAGAACTAGCTTGTATGTTAGTTCATCTTTCAACTTTTCAATCCTCTTATTTTGTTTGTTGGTTAGTGGGATGTTTTGAAGAAATGTTGATTAAGAAAAAACACCATTTTACTTCCTAGTATTGCTCATTAGTTTCTCTTGAATTTCATTTACAAGATTGCACTAGTCATTTTCTAGTTTATGTTTGAATTGACTTTTAAGTTGAAATAATTTGAGTAGGCCTCCTAGTTGGGATATTTAGCATATTTATGTTTTGGCTATATTATTTTCCCAAATTGAGTTAAAAGTCTAGTTATTTCTCTGGGTTTTCTTAAAATCCCATTTATATTGGTCAAGGGTTTAGTCTTCCTTAGTTGGATTTTATTCCTTTTCTTTGCAAATCATAGGACCTAGCTTGTATGTGAGTTCATCTTCTATCTTTTAAATCCTCTTATTTTGTTTGTTGGTTAGTGGGATGTTTTGAAGAAATATTGATTAAGAAAAAAATCATTTTACTTCCTAGTATTGATCATTAGTTTCTCTTGAAATTCATTTACAAGATTGCACTAGTCATTTTCTAGTTTATGTTTGAAACTTTGTAGCTGAATAAATTTGAAAGTGTGCCTTTTACTTTTTGGAAAAGTATTCCTTATTTCTTAAAGAAAAATAGATCATACTCTTTAGTATTTAACACTTAGTTCTTTTTCAATATTATGATTTCTCTTTTCTAGCAATTAGTTTAAAGCTATATTTTGTTGAACACACCATTTTGTGCACACACCTCACTCCTAAAGAAAATATTTGGTCCAAGGCCTAGAGACCGTGGAAAACCACCTAACACGCCTACCAATACTAGGGACAATCCAAAGCATATGAATCAAGAACCAAATAACCTCCCAAACAAGGTAAAAACCCTAAATTGTGAACCAACCACCCATGTTATTTTTGTGGGATCTATAGCCATTATACCCATCATTGTCCACAATTATCTTCAACCTGTTAGTTATGGGAAGAAACTAGTCAACATGAGTACGTTGTTACCTCTCAGGGTCAATACAGAATTCATCCTACACCCCCTCCTCCTACCTAACCAATGGTGTTGCAAAATGCTTCCCCTCCACAAGGGTTAGTTGCAACTCGGCTAAATAAACCATTTATTTGTACTCAACCAAGCGAACTTTCCTTCCATAATATTTATGATGTCAAAACATATCATTGTGAGACCCATCCACCAATATGGTATCCCATCCAAACATGTTGCCTCTAGTAAAGAAAAAGACCGCCCCTAATAGATGGACCACTTCACAGTCACCGACCTATTGTTGGCTCCACCTCGAAGGTACCTAAAGTACCTTCATGTTGCATGGCCCATAACCCAAATGTAATGGCTATTCATAAATATAGAATTGTGGATGATATAGCTCAGTTCCATATCACCATTTGTACCTTAAAAGTCTTGTAGAATTTTCGGGCGCAACGTGAATCTTTATTGTTTTATTTGGGCACAGTTGACCCTTTTGATGCCCAATTGATTACCTTTAATCTACATAGAGTAGAACCACCTCTCCCTTCTTGAGTTTCATTTTATATTTTTGTTACATTTAAGAACTTGATCATCAATTGTTGCATCATTCACAAAGGGGCGTCCACATGTGTCATGTCTAACCATATTTGGAATAAGTTACCATCCCCATAGTTAATTATCTCACCCATGACCCTACACGCACATAATAGTCGTCCTTCCCTACCATAAGGATGATTATAGAATGTTCCCACTGAACTCACTAGAAAGATTGTTTTGATTGACATCGCAGTTGTCAGTGCTTGGTTGACTCCAACATGCTCTTAGGTTATAGTTACATGTATGCTATGAAATGTGTCACCTCTACCATTTTTCATTTTGTGGTGGTCCCATGTAACAAAAATGTTGTGATACTAGATCACTTCACTTACATGACCCAAAATTGATTGTTAATCATTATAATGTTTTGCCAACCATCGAAGGCAGCCTACCTATGCCTTTATTCACCAAAGTATGTTCATGAATATTCTAAGACCTCTTTATTTTTAGACTTCTTGGGCCACCACCCAACATCCCCGAAGAGGGATCATCTTAGGTGTGAATCATCACATCGGAAACCTTGTCATCTCAACTAGTCACCCTACTTCTTCTCAAGCGATCAGCTAATAATGGGCAAGATCACCTATAAACCAAATCCCTTTTATGTTTCCTCCCCTGGAATTATAAGAACACTTGTGATGGAAACTATAAACCTTCCAAGGCTTACTTCAGGTCTCCTGGTATGGTACCTCACACCACCCCAACCCACTACCTTCCCCCTAATTGGTTTTAACACCTATTCAACGAATTTGTACTTCCAATGTATCACCTCCCATGGTCAATTAGGAACCCAATCATTTTGCTACCCAACCCTAGCACAAAGAAGGTTGGGGGAAAAAGTATGAAAGTAGGGGGGTATATACCTCTAGACATGGCCATAATTGTGCAACACACTGCACCAAATAAGCCCCCAATACCTTGTGTTATGTGTGATATCCTAGGTCATGCCATCCACCAATGTCCAAAAATATCACTCTTACAAAGCCATGTCCACGTAAAGGAGGAGAATAATGATAAAACTATCTCCATGGTTCAAATAAATCTTCATGATGCTGCCAAACAATGCATCAAGACATTATGCACCAATCATCCTTGTGTGTTGTGTTTCATCTATGAACATTATTCACACAATTGTTTTCAACTCCCAACATTTCGAACAACCTTGGCATAACTATGTCTATAATCGATTGAACCACAAGTAACGATGATTAAAGAGATAGTCACATCTAATACATTCCCTCCTTGATTATATATTTATCTTCAAAACCACCATTAGAGTCATATGACATCCCTACTAGATGTACCTTACCTAACTTGTCATCTTATTCGGCCCCAACAACGTCTGATTTTCCAAAATTTTCTGCGCCAATTTTCATTTATGATGAAGGGATTCTTGAAGCTTTAACTATTCTTAAGTATCCATGGGACAATATGCACCATCATGCATATTTTCTTCCTTGGGATACCACTGTATCGAGAAAGACTTCCAAGCAATTCTCCATGGAATCGAAGGATTTATACCGCTTGGGCATAATCATTGGTTCTAAAACCTATTCCCATCTCAAACACCTTTGAAGAAGGGAATATAGCTAATATTCCCCCACTACCCAACATGGATATCTCGGTTAAACCTAGTGTTAATGAACACATTTTGCTTGGACAATCATATTCTTCTAAAGAGGTTGCCACCTATAAAGCCCTATTCCAATATTTTCATGACGTGATTGCTTGATCTTATTCCAAAATGTCGGGACTCGATCTAACCATCATAGAACATTGTACTGACACATGGCCTAACATAGAATCGATTTTCCAAAAGTAGTGGTTTATCCATCCTTCAAAAACCTTGGTGGAAAGCCAATATTGATAAACTCTAGAATGTGGTTTTCATTTACTTGGTCACTTATACCACTTGGGTATCGAATATGTTCCCCATCAATAAGAAACAAGGCATCATTTGGGTCTATACTAATTTTTGAAATACAAACAAAGCTTGTCCCAAGGATAACTACCCCATGCCTTTTATTGACCAAACTATTGATGCTTGTGTGGGCCATGAGGTTCTATCATATATGGATGGATTCTTTGATATAATTAGATCGAGGTTCATCCTCAAGACCATTACAAGATTGCCTTCACCATTCCTAGGGGAAAAGTTTTCTATCGAGTCACGCATTTTGGACTTAAAACACCGGAGCCACATTCTATTATGCCATGTCATATTGTTTTCATGATATGGTGGATATTATTCTCGCATACCTGGAATAACTCACCGCTTGATCCAAGAAATAGTCACAACACTTATAACATCTTTGCAAATTTTTTCTTCAAATTCATCATTACAACATTCACTTAAACCCTCATAAGTGTGTATTTTCATTCTTATCAACTGCTTGATATGATTCATTGTTTCTAAACAAGGAATCATTGTTGATCCTTTGAAAGTTCAAGATATTCTTGAATTACTCCCATCAAATATTTTGTGCTAGCTATATAGCCTTCAAGGTAAGGCAAATTTCTTGCGTCATTTTATTCCAATCACACTACATGCACTCTTGGATTTTTGAAATTGTTACATTTTGTCCCCTTCATCTGGGATGAGTAAGATCTAAATTCCCGTGAGGCCATTAATGTGCTCTTACTTCAATCCTATTAATTAGTCCTTTGGATTTCAAAAAAAAATATATTCTATATATTTCATCATCCCCTTTCATCATCATTGGAGTACTAATTCAGGAAGGTGAAGACAGAGTAGAACACATCACTACTACATTAGCAAGAACTTGTATAGATTTGCATTATCTTATAACCTCAAGGAGGAGCTTTCCTTGGTCATCATTTATTTTATTCAAAATTTGTTCACTATATCCTCACATGCAAGACCACAATTATAGGTAACTTGAACCCCGTGATGTACCTATTCAACAAGCACACCATCAATGGAAAAGTCATCATTTAGATCTTCATCCTTCAAGAATATGATCTCAAGTTCGACACTCCGAAGAGCAAGAAAGGTTTGGTTTTAGATGGATTTATTTCAGATCTTACTATTGGTGCAACTAATCCTCCTCTCAATGATAATTTGTTGAGGGAACATTTGTTCATCATTTTTTATGATGATCCTTGGTATGAGGATATTCTCGTTTATTTACACACTCAAAAATTTGGTCCTTATCTCTCTTCTAAGGATTGATGTTATATTCATCACTAGGCTCTTTCTACCTTCTCATTAGTGACAACTTATACCGACAAGGGGTTGACACCATTTTAGAATGATGTCACACCCTTGAGGGGGTAGAATGAATCTTAAATCATTGACACATAGGTGCTTGCAATGAACATCTTTACAGTGTGGCCATTGCTTGGAAAATCATTCACGATGGTTATTTTTGGTCTACCTTGTTTTTTTATTACATCCACGTTGTTAAACACTATCGTAATTGTCAACTTTTTTCCCTGAGGAAAGGACCCACCCACCTTGTTGCACCCCGTAATCTTTGATGGTTCTTTATGTAAATGGTCCATCAAATTTATGGAATTGGAATGCAAACCAATGTCGATCGATGGCCATAAATACATCATTGTGGTTGTCCAGTATTTCACTAAATGGGTCAAGGCCATTATAACCTATATCAATATTTGATCTGGATTTATGTGAGAATGAAATGAAAGAGCATGTATATATTCACATACATAGATATATTGCAAGAAACATTGTGATACAGTAAACTCAAATTCTATTAAAATGAATGAAATAGAACAAACTGTAAAATAAAAGCAGCTAGAATGGTGGCAGCTATATCTCTGAGAAGAAATGTGGTGGCTAATTCGTGACAAGTTGAATACAAAAAGAGGCCAAAAGGACCTATTTATCATAATAACTAGGGAAGGAACCCTAAACATCCAAAAACCTAACCCTAGAATATGAACTGTCATCAAGTTTGCGGCCCCGAGGTGGTTAGTTGAATAGTCAACTTTCCGGGGTCATAAATTTTGCATACGATCTTTGTTTGGGGCACTCGATAGCCCATTGGAAAGGTCTATCTGAGCTCTATAAAGTTCAAATGGAGCCAATGAATGTTATTTGCAACCATAGGCCCCTTGAATCGCTAACAAATGTCATTTAGGGCCTCAAAATGGCCCCATAAGTTCAGGACCTGAAAAACCACAGAAAAATTACTAGAAAATTGCCAAAATGGAAAATTGTTTTGAGCTAGTGGAATAGGAAGGTGGCCACCTATATCCATATGGATCAATCCTCCCCCTTAGGAAGCAATGGTATCCATTGTGTTGAGTTCCCCCATCAAATGGGAAACTTCCGTTGAACTTGAATCATGGTGAGCCACTTGCCTTGGTGGAGTAGTTGCCCTGCTTTGACAACCCAATATAATTGAATATTTTGCTGGCAAGTTCCCTTAACATGTGTGTCTATGATCCGATCAGTGGTTGCATGTTCCATGCAGTCAAGGTTAAGCTCTGTAGGTGTCAATTGTTATGCTACCTATGATGTGTCCAACAATGGTGGAAAATATGGGTAAAGGAGATCCACATTGAATAATGGGTGCAAGCCAAGGAATGGGGGAACACTTCATTCAAAGGAAATCTCCCCGACTGCCTTGGTGATGGTGTACGACCCATATCGAAGTGGACAAAGCTTGCGATGGGATCCTATGAGCCTCTTTTTTTGCAAATGCAACCAAACCTTATCACCCACTTGGAACTTATGTGGAACCCGATGTTGGTCATGTCGTTGCTTGTACTTGGTATTGGCTTTTTCCAAGATGTCATGGACCTGTTGGTGGATGTGTTGGATTCGTTCAACAAATATGGTGTCCTTATTAACCTCAGTTCGATCATGGGAAGAGTCCTCCTATGTGGATTCAATGGACAGAGCTACATCAATTAGGGCCAGTGGTTGGAACCCCAAGCACACCTGAAAAGTGTTGTGGTCGGTATAGCTATGAAGGGCTATGTTATTATAGCTATGTTCAACATATGGAAGAATCTCATCCCATGTGCGGGGAATTTTAGAATTGCACATTCTCAGAATATCTTTCGACTGACTACCTATGTTTGTCCATCGGTCTGGGGGTGGGAGGCAGTCGATTTGGTGAGCTTGGTGTCCATCAATTCCCATAGGCTGGACCAGAAGGTTCTTAGGAACCTGTTGTCCCGATCTGAAATGATAGTCTGTGGAAGCCCAAAATGAACCCTAGCATGCTCGAGGAAGAGCTTAGTAGTGGCTTCAAAGGAGATGCTCTTCTTACAAGCTATCATACTGGCCATATCATAGAAGCGATCCATGACCACAAACACACAGTCATTATCATGCTTGGTTGAAGGTAGTCCTGACATGTAATCCATGGAGATGGATTCCCATGGCCCATTGGGAGTAGGCAGAGGGGTGTACAACCCCTGCTTCTTGATGGCAGGTTTTGTGATGGCGCAAGCAGTGCAGGATCTAATATATCGGCTGGCATATTGTCGGAGCTTGGGCCAATAAAAATACTTCTGCAATACCTCCACTCTCTTTTCGGTGCCAAAGTGCCATGCCACCTGATTGTAATATGCTTCCCAAATCATCTTTGCACGCTCGCCTTAAGGAACACAGAGATGGCCCAGGTGGCATAACAATCCTTCCCAGAGATAAAAGTCTGCCACTAGTGTGCCTGCACATAAAGTGAATTCGGGATCACTGTCGTATAGTTGAGGACACCCGGAGGTCTCGTGGCCACAAGAGTTGAGTATAGTGGTTAGCGCTGCTACTAGAGATTGACTAAGGAAATCAACGACTTGATTTGTGCTGCCCTTCTTATATTTAATGTTCAGGTGGAATTGTTGCAAGTAGGTGGACCACTTTTGGTGGCGGTCACTCTATAAATTTCCTTGGGTTTGCATTAATTGCAGGGGATTGTGATCAGTGTGGATGACAATCTCTTTTCCTAGGATGTAATGCTTCCATTGGCGGTAGGCTTGGACAATGGAATACATTTCCTTGTCATAGGTGGGGTACTTGCGGATTGTATCTGAAAGCGTCTCACTGTGATAGACCACTGGATGGCCATGTTGTGTGAGGACTACACTAATAGCATAGTCTGAAGCATCTGTCTCAATCTCAAAGGGTTGTTGTAGATATTGTAAGGGATGGGAGCTAAATATAAGTGTCGGCTCATCTATTCAAATGCTTGTTGTTGTTGCTTGGACCAGACAAACTTGGCCTTAGATCCCCCTTTGCTCACTTGGCCAGGGGACCAAGCAATTAGAGAATCCCAACATAAATCTGTGATAGAAGTTGGCAAGGCCTAGGAAGCTGCGAAGGTCTGTGAGGGTTGTTGGGGTCGACCAATCATGAATGGATTTGATCTTGGCCGAATCCACATGCACACCATGTTCATCCACGATCTATCCCAGATACTAAACCCTTTCCATGCCAAATGAGCACTTCTCTAGATTGAAGTAGAACTTGTGTTGTTGCAAGATGTCGAGGCCCTGGTGGATATGCTTCAAATGTTCTTCCTTTGTTCTGTTGTATATGAGGATATCATCTAGATATACGACCATAAAATAATTGGTGAATGGCTGGAGAATATCATCCACCATGCTCATGAAGGTTGTTGGAGCATTAGTCAAGCCGAAAGGCATGACCAACCACTCAAAAAGGCCTTCCCGAGATTTGAAGGCAGTCTTCCAAACATATGTCTACTCAATTGGCACCTAAATGATAGCCAAACTTTAGATCAATCTTACTGAAGTATTTGGCACCCTTGAGCTATTCAAGAAGGTCATTGATCCGGGGAATGGGATACTGATTCTGGACTGTGATCTTGTTTAGAGCTCGATCGTCAATACACAGTCGCCATGTCCCATATTTCTTCTGTACCAACACAATTGGGCTCCCACAAGGTGAGGAGTTGGTTCAAATGTGCCCCTTTTGGATTAATTCTTGAATATGGTGTTTGATTTCTTCATTTTCCATGAGGGAACAACTATATACTAGCCCATTCGGTAAAGGTGCCTCAAGGATCAAATCATTTGAATGCTTCACCTGGCAATGTAATGGCACCCTGGTAGGTGTGGTGAAGAGGTCTCAGTGTGCTTCCACTATCTTGTCTACCTGCTTCTACTGTGTGGAGAGACCCCATGTAGAGGTGGTGTTCATTGCCATGATCTTTCGTTCACCTTCAGAATGAATCATAAAGAGGACGAATTTCCTTGTCTGGGATATTACCTTCCTACATTGCTTAGCTGTGATGAGATACACTACAGTAATGGGAATTGTCTTCGGTATAATGTAGAGTTGCTTTCCCAAAGTAATGATGACTTTACGAGATCTAGACTCATACACAACATGATGTTTCCACATATATGGTTGTCCTAAAAGAACATCACAAATTTCAAGTTGGGCAACATCACACATTACCTTGTCCTTTAAGGGCTTGATGTAGTAGGATGAGCAACATCGTTGACTGATGTGGATGTCTTGTCCTTGGCTCAGCCAACTGATGGTGTATTGTTGGGGTTAGGGAACCATCGGTAGATTCAATATTTTGATGACCTTGACTGAGATGAGGTTATTCTAGCTACCACTATCAATAATGAAATGTAGTGGATTACCCTGCACCCAAAGTTGTGAATGGAAGAGGCGCTCCCTTCCTCTGGCTCCTCCGACTCTTCTGGTTGGATCTTTGTGGTTTCAATGGTGGCACTAGGTTTCGCATCAATGATCCACTTTCCCTTATCTTACTCTAAATCAGAGTCTGAGCCAGAGTCCGGCTCCAGGGATTTTGTCTTAGCCAACAACGATTATTTTAAGCAACATTCATCAATGTTGTGCCAGGGGCTTTTGTGGAACTCACACCACTTGTCGGTGTCCTTCTTCGATTTCCCCTTACCCTTCTTTACCTGCATTTTGGGATAGTTGTCATTATTTTGGATGTCCTTGTTCTGTCCTCTGGTTTGTGAGTTAGGGTCGCCTTTGCCAAGCTTCTGTTGCTATTGATTTGCAAAACCAAACTCCCACTTATTCTTTTCCTTAAATTTTTGCTCGATCTTGACATCGTCCCAATAAGCCGCTCATACTGAGGATATATCCAGGAAATCCATCTATGTCTTAATGTACCTATGTAGGCCATTGCGGTACTGCAAGACCAAGTTCCATTCATAGTCTCTATTACCCAATTTTGACCGCAGGGTATGGAATATGTTGGTAAACTCTGGCACTGTCTAGTCTCTTTCCTAGCGCAAAGTCATCCACCTAGTGTACTAGTCATCATAGTTTCCGACAGGGTATAATTCCTCCTTGACGACATGAACAAAAGCTTTCCAAGTGGGTTATGTCCTAAATATTTCACACTCATCTCTCACATGCCTCTCGCAGTACCCGTCCCACCAATTTTTAATATGGGGGAGTGATTTAAGGAGCACGAAGGTGATCTTTTCCCTGTAGAAATTTTTTTGACAAAGAAGTAACCCTCTAACAGAATTAACCATTTCTCCAAAGCATCTACATCTATCTTGCCTTCAAATAAGGAGATGTCAAAGTTAACTTGTACCTTGAAGGGATTCACACCTTCGAAACGAATGCTCGTTGAAGGTGCATCCACCGTCGTCGGCATTCGTCGAAGGATCTAGGAAAAATTATCCATCATCTCATTCCTTTGTCGCACGAGGGATTCCTTCAACAACAACTTAATAGGATCTCCTGCCCCATCATCTCTCTTTTCTTCTCCCACCATGTGAGGATGCTTGGGCCAACAAGAGTGGTTTTCCCCAAGATCAACTAGTTTGAGGCCCAATTCTCAATATTCAGATCTCGTCGGGGACATGCACTGAGAAACCACAAGATCTTATTGCTCTGATACCACTGATCCGGATTTATGTGAGAACGAAATGGAAGAGCATGTATATATTCACATACACAAATATATTGCAAGAAACACAGTGATACAATAAAATCAAATTCTATAAAATGGATGAAACATAACAGACTGTAAAATAAAAGCAGCTAGAATGGTAGTAGCTATATATCTGATAAGAGATGCGGCGGCTACACTCATTCGTGACAAGATTAATACAAAAAGAGGCCAAAAGGGCCTATTTATCATAAGCACTGGGGTAGGAACCCTAAACATCCAAAAACCTAACCCTAGAAGATGAACCGTCATAAAGTTTGCAGCCCCAAGGTGGTTAGTTGAACAGTCAACTTCCTGGGGTCATAACTTTTACATACGATCTCTGTTTGGGGCGCTCAATAACCCATTAGAAAGGTCTATCTGAGCTCTACAACTTTCGCTTGGGCATAATGTATGATATTGGCAACCTGTATCCCCCTGAATCGCTAAAAAACATCGTTTAGGGCCTCAAAATGGGCCCAGAAGTTCAGTACCCGAAAAACCATAGAAAAATTACTAGAAAATTGCCAAAATGGAAAACTATTTTGAGCTAGTGGAATAGGTGGGTGGCCACCTATATCCATCTGGATCAATATTTCCACTATGATAACATTTTTCTTCTTTAACCATGTCATCACTTGAGTCTTGTCTTGAAACAATTGGTCTTTGATCATGGCACACATTTCAAAGACGCAATCTGGGAAGAGCTTGCCACCCACTTATGGTTTGAGCATCAATTTTCATCCTCTCATTATCCATAGGTTAATGGCCAAGTTGAGGTCATCAATAAAATTCTCAAAACCATGGTCCAACAGGAGGTTGACAAGCACAAATCCAATTGGCATCTCGTGTTTTTTCCCACCTTATGGGCCTATAGGACATCGATTAAGATTGTGATTGGTTTTACCCCAATCCATCTCGTTCATGGCGTCAAAGCGATTTTACCTATTGAATGTCAAATCCACTCCCTACATTCAACCATCACACCTTTACCAAAAACCTCTACTCTAATACGACGACTTATTTCCTTAGAACAAGCTAACAAAGATCATTGCATCGTCTTACAACATAATGAGGCTACCAAGAAATGCTCTAAAGCACATTGGAATCATCATGTTCACCCTTATTCTTTTCACAAAGGCGATTTATTCCTTGTTTACAACTAAGGTCGTGACAAATTCGATCAAGGGAATTTTTAATCTTTATGGAGAGGCCCTTACGTTATCAAGTGATGTTTAGGAAAGGGGTCATTTTTTCTCATTGACCTAGATGGTGAAATCCTCAAGAACCCTAACAATGGGTTATACTTGAAGAAATTTAACCTTAAGATCAATATAGTCTTTCACTTTGTATCAAGAGTTAGCCTATGCACCTATGCATTGTAGTTTTTATTGTGAGCCTTACAATTTGTTTTCGTGGTCTTTTTATATGGGTTTTCATCCCTAGGTTATGTTGGTTACACCAATGGTGCAAGTTGTTATACCCATAATCTTGCCTTGGAAACTTGTGCCATTTACTCCTCCTCACATTCCCTCTTCCATGTTAGTGGTGTATGTGTCGATGTTGTCACCAATAACTAGACATAATACAATGTTGTGATTGGCTTGTTGGCCGATGCCATCTAGTTACATATTTTTCACCTTTGTGTTCATCTTGATTTTTGGCTTCTTGTTGTGTAATTGAACAATTGTTATTAGGTACATGATACATGCCTCTTTAGAAGATATTTGTGAGCTAGACGATTGGCTGGACAATTTGAATTCATTACATTTATTCACATCCTAGAGTCTCGATGCTTTGCATATCGAACTACAAACCAAATTCCAGACTAACGTCTCATTCATTGAACATAAAAGTGAAAGCAATCCATACATGTACATTAACATAACCATAAACAAAATCATATGTACGTAATCCATAACCATATATCATCACATCCATAACAAATAAGGCCCATCCATAAATTGCATATGTATATTTCTCATCTAAAAATAATAAGTGTTTATACTTCAAGAGTTTATGCTCTATCAAAAAAGTAATACATGTCCAAAAAATGCCATGCCTAGCACGGGGTAAGTTCTAATGATTGCATAATCATCATCCCCCTCGCTCCCATCTTCATCCTCCTTACTCCCATCTCCCTCCTCACTCTAATCATCATCATCCTCCTCAATGTCATCATTGATGAGAGGATGATGAGCAATTGAGGGTAGGGTTGCACTTGTGAGGTCCATTATCCCTTATGTTGTCATTGTAATCCTCTACATAATAGGTTGGCACTCTGTAATCACCCCAAAGCACAACTCAATCAATGCCTCATCCAGGTTCTATCAACCTTGGTTTGTAATCACCACCAACTACTAGTCCACCCATCCATAGAGGTCCTATACGATAGCCTCTGCATCTTTTCTTGGCCTCTACACTATCGATGTAAGGTATTCACCATTGACTCCACCTCATTACCATTGGTGTCCTATTGGTTGTACTAGTCCCACATTTGCACACACAAGGGAGAAGATGATCACCAATGACACATGTCATATAAAACTAGCTATTGTTTATGTTAGTATGAAAATACATTTACAAAACATACCCTCTAGTCCCCACGACTGGCTGGAAAACATGAGAGCTCTAGATATTCCCTATAATCCCTACTATGGATAATCCTCTATAACCACTAGAAGTTGGTGCCACTAGGAAAATAATCTGGGTTATAAGACATTTCCCCTGACACCTCCCCCACACCTCTTCATCAGATCGCCACACCATCTCACGCGGGGCTCCATCAGTCTTGCATCCTTAATCGCATGGTGAGGGCACAACATTAAGACCCTCTCAAAGAAGAAGGGACATATGGAAGTCCTGAGCATGAACTCCCCCAACATTCCCTTCTAAATGCCATCAATTGTTGCTACACAATAGTCAAGAACATTTGGGCCCACACTAAGTATGTTCCCTCTAGTACCTACTATATGATCATCATTTGAATGCCTAAAACTCTACATGGGGTCCTTATGAACACATCACTCACGCCACCCCTATTTCCACTGCCAAAGTCTCAAGGATCTCAATGTCCTCAATCCATATGGGTGAGTAATGCAACCTCAGCATGTTTGTGCAATGAGTCTTAATAAAATCATCCATGAGCCTGTCCCATGGTTGGACTAGCTAAATGCCTCCCACCATGCCATACATTGACAAGCTCGACATAAAATACACATCTCGTAATGTGAGCTCTATATGATCACCTTGTATAATGAATGCCCTTGCATCCACATCCGAGTACTTGAAGATATTTGTTAGGAGAAGACCACCGACTTGCATCAATGGGTTCTCAAGGAATTTAAGAAGCACATGTTGTGTGAGTAGTTCTCACACAACCGGGTCCCTATTAATTTGGTGTCATAGGGTGGGAAAGTCTCTCTCATGCCATTTCACCCTCATCGCTACATTCAATAATCAATGTGCATTTTTTCCTTGGAAAAAAGTTTGCTACAGGGATGCACCTATTTGGCCAATAAGTGCATTCCTGCAACATGTCGTGCGCTTGTTTGGCTAATAGGCATGCGATTGGACCACGGTCAATTGAATCACACCCATAAAGTTGTTTACATGCACACACCACAAAAACAACTTAATAAGTGTCTCCCTAATCGAGGAACTTCCAAGGCTCTCGATGGGAATTTGAAGTCATCCTTAATCGAGAAGCTTCCAAGGCTCCCGTCGGGCATCAAAATCCCTAACATAGAAAAGTAAATAGATGAAATTCAAGAATAAGGAGAGACCTCTAAGGCTACAACTTGTAGAATTTGAATCTAATAGTTGAAATTAAATATATGCCCCACCTGAAGTTTATTGTTCGATGAGCAACTCAAATGATGAATAGTAACAATGGAATTTGAATTTGTGAGTCCCACCCTATTTATAAAATTTATCAATACCTCTTTCACCATGCGTGGTCACAAATTACATTTGTTTGACATGGTCTTTGTATTGTTGGATTCCCAGTTTCATGCCCTTCTTGATTTCATTAACATTTCTCATAATTAGCCACTTTTACCTCGAAACACTTGTTTTCATGTAAAATCTTAAATGCATGTAATTTTGACCATACACCTTTGTTTTGCATGCCACTTGTCGTATTGGTTTCATTTTTCAAAAGCACTTTTATGCTGTGATATCATTTCCATGTGTGCATGTACTTTTTCTAGGAGGCCCATTATTCTTCCATACATTCCAAAACCCCGCTACTACTCTTACAAGTATACTTCTCCAAAATGCGATATAGATCACACCCCTCTGCTACATCTTATGCATTTAACCTAGTTGTTACCCCACATTTACCTGTAGGACCCCCCTCTCCTATTTGGGCAAGTGGTCTAGCCCATCCATTCTTGAATTTTCCCTTGCTCAACGATAGCACCTTCCTTGGATGGGTTGCCACTCATTAGTACCCCCATGCATTATGACACCCATGTCGTTGTTTCATCCTAAGGGCAAGAGTGTATTGCATAGTTAATGACATAGAGTTTAGTTGCATACACATTCTCATCACACTCTTTGGCCTACATTCCCATACTCTTTAACAACTTTTACAAATATGGCATTATTCACTAGTTTTTGCATTGTATTATAAGCTCACCATTTCATCCATACTATAAAATATTGCATTATTTTGCCACCATTCACTTTCTCTGCATGAGTTTGCCACCAGTGGCCATTTCTAAGTTACTTCCATTTTTTATCACACTCTTAGTTGATCCATTTGGCCATTTTAATGGCACCCATCTCCTTGGTCGTACCATTATCCCAAGCATCCTTATTCTGTGGGAAACCACTCAAAGTGCTTGTTACAATGGTTGCAACACATATACGTTCTCTTATGGAATCATTCTTGGTTGCCTTTGTTCAAGGCATTTTGCAATGAGTCACCCATGGAACCTTATGGTGTCATCCCCCTGGCCTGCATACACATGAGTTTTTCCTTCTCTACGAGTCTCCCTCATTTCAACTAATCCCCTAGTCATCCCTTTGCTCCCCTCTTCTACGTTGTCTCCCATACCCTTGGTCATTTCATGATGAACTGTATATTTGTTGCTAGGTCAACCATGCCTCTATGCTCTGAATACAAGAAGTATCAAGTCCACCATTCCATGACCCTTAGTTCACTTGTGTCTCAATTCTAGTTTCATATATATCATCATTGAATCGTACTTCATGTTGGTATGCAAAGGTCCCCTCATTACTTTTCTACCAACAAACCTACCTCTATTGACTCCAACATCTAGATTCTGGAATATTGGTTTAGAGGAATTTTTGTACCTTGGCCCCATTTTCATCATTGATGGGTTACCTTGGACTAAGCAAAGGGAGGCCTCGTTGCCCCTTAGCTTAGTTGATTCTCATGTGTTGTAATTCAACACATTATCGCACCATTGAGAATCATACATCATGGTTAGTTTACTATCTCAGTTTGGTTGAAGACCTCAAACATTAATGACTTCCTCTAACTTTCAAGTCTACGCGGAGGCCATCAACTCCATTGCTTCCTTTTGTGTCTAGGTTGCATTGGCGACAATGATCCAATTTTAGTTATAATTCCTTGGATATGTTTGGCTCTACTCTTCATTGCTTGAGCCACCTACGATGAGCTTCGTTTGTTATAGCTCATTCTAGATCTTGGATCCCTTCTGTGGTTATCAAGGCTTCAGTTGCTATGATTTGACATCTTGCTAGATGCCATTCTTCCTTCCTATGTATATTGATCATGCGTGATATGGACCACATTTATGCACTTGGATTAGGTTGCTCTTATTCTTGGCTATCATAATGTATTGTATTGTGGTAGTTCTTTATGTACTTTGATATGGCCCCATGACACTGTGCTCCCGTATTATATTGAGGCACTTATACGAGCATGGGGATGCCCTCCTAGTTTATTTTTGAGATTGTATACACGCCTTACCCCTTTGGTTGGTTGTTTGTAGGTGGGTCCCCATAGCACCTTTGGGGGCATTCTCTCTCTTCACCCGTTCTTACTCCTCGCTCATGTGGTACTTTTCCCCTATAGATTGAAGATACAAAAACTTGTGATGTATTTTGTGGATACGATGTGCTCTTGACCTCATACATTAGGGGCAATTGTTAACAACCAAATTTTGCTCCTTCACTTTGTCATGAACATTATCACCTTTACACATCACTTTGGGTAGACTTAGTCTCATTTCCATCATTTCCATCAACATGTGACCTCAACATTATTAAACATTATTAACAAGAACCGAACCATTTCCCAAGTTTGACCATTAGAGTTAACATACGATATTTCCCTGATATTTTGCATGTGTTACACACTAAAATCCTCAAAATGTGTGTGCACTGTGGTCCCAAAAACATAAAATGATTATCTCAATTGAGATATCAATGTTGTACACCTTCCAAAGCGGTGTAGTGGCCTAAAGTGGACATCGCCATTCATTATTTCTAAAAATAGCCTTTGTTCTAGTCTCCAATGGACAATCCTATTGCATTGACGAAGTAGTGGGATAAGGATAGGTATTTCTAAAAAACCTTCGATCTGGTCTCCAATACCTATCTTGAAGTTTATTTTTAGAAATACCTATCCTTATCCCACTACTTCATCAATGCAATAGGATTGTCCACATTGGAGCTAGTTTTAAGAGATGTCCACATATTTACCTATAAATAAAGCCCTCAAGGTCAATCTTGACACTACTCATGAAAAAGCAAGGTTATGCATATATGAATTTACTTCACACCATCTAGATCTTGGAGTGGAGCACAAGAGGAGATGAAGAACCCTCTCTTGGGGTAGGTGTGGAGTCCACTTTCTTCAATCAACTATCACCAAGTTGCATGTATTTTTCCCCTTTTTTATCAATAAAAAAATTCACATTCTTTGCTATATGTTACATATGTGATGGTTTGGTTTAGATCTCTTTGTCTTTCATAATGTATAGTAAATTGGAATGTTCTTTATTTTTCTTAGCTCTTATAGCTTAACATCTTTTCATATGGTACATAGACAATACAACCTCAGATCAAGTACCTTTTGGTACATATCGATGATCAAACATTAACACCACTTAGAATTGAGGGTTTTAAATATCATTATGTAAACTTTATCTGACATTGGTGATATAAGGTTCGCAGTGGGATATTCTCAAGCTAAATGGCCATAGGTGTGACAAAGTCTACATTGAAAAATAATTTGTTCATAATCAATTATATATACCCACTCATGATTATGAGGCTTAGAGATTTTCATTTGAACTCACTTGGACATATCTTGTGTACAACTTGATCTTGGTTGTATAATAAATATCGATAAAAGTGTTAATTGAATTTAGATTCAAGAATGAATTCATTCCAAAACTCAATTGAAAAGGATTAGATACAGATCAATCTCAGAGCATTTGTGAGTTCCTCCTTTACCAAGGTAAAACAACTTCAACCAATAGTGCATATGCATACCAATATATCAAAGGAAGTGCAAGCTTGCTTCAAATACCCTTTCTTAATCACCCAGTGGCTTGAATATACAATGAAGAAACTCTTTATACATAGATGTAGATCAATTAAACCTTTTATTTACCAATTACTTGAGATCCACTTCCTTATGACATGCTCAAGGGTTAGAGTCCAATAAATTGATTGCACCGAGTGAAACGAGGTGCTCTACAACCCAGTATGGGGGAGATGTTGTAACGTTACACGTTTGTCCTTATTATCGGTTAAAAAGTAAAAATGTTTTTTTTAATTAAAACATAATTAAAAAAATTCATGTCGGCTCATAAAATAAAAAATTATGGAAAGTATTTTAAAAAATCCATGTCGACTCATAAAATAAAATATCATGAAAAGTAATTAAAAAATAGATGTTGTTTATAAAATAAAAACTTAAAACTTAAACCCGGATCTATCAATCAAGAGAGATTAAATTTCTTGAGTTTAAATTTAAAAAAATAAATACACCTCAAGAAATTGGATCCCTCTCGGTGCTTGATAGATACGGGTTTAAGATGGATCTATGCTCATAGATAAAGGCATGCCACTTTTTGTGTTCTACCATAAACAATGATGCTTATAGGAATCTTAATTTCGAGCCAAACTCTACTTTAGCATAACATCCATGGGATTTGGGAGGATGGACATAAAGAGAAACAAAAGAGTTCAAACCATTTTGTCATTGACTATTACTACTTTGAATAGTTTCTTGGAGGATTTAAAGACCATTCCTGATGCCAATGCCACAACCATTTATGAACTTACACCCACCTTCATAAACAAACACAAAATAAGACAAAATCCAAAGTATAAAGATACTGGAATATTCTTAGAGATATGGGATGAAACTTGGTCATCACGTCAAAACCTTGATTAGTTGTTGCCTCTTGTTCTACAATGGCAAAATTCAACATCCTTAGTAATTATTAACACCATTTAATCAAATATCAACATATCACTTTAATAACAACATTAATTTATAATTGTTATTTGCATGATGCCCAATAATACTTATAAACATTTTTTAGAGTTAATAATTATCAGTCTTACTACTATGGTAACTTCTCCTATATTCATATCCATTCGTATGTTCGTGGATGTGTATATGAAATCTCACTTATGAACCATCACTTCGGTAAGAAGATTTGTCACTTTGAACGTTGGTTTGGGATGCAAGTCTTTAGGTTAATGTGATATCAACTCTCACCCCAAATCACCACATGTATGAGGATTGTAAATAACCAGTATAGACCCATCTAACTCCTGGTTCTAGAAAGCCCCAAGAAGGATCGAATCTACAAAACTCTCACCACTAAACTACAATACACATCCCTCTCACCACTATGTTACAACACACTGATTCATGCATTCTTATTTTTTATTTTTATTTTCATTTTTATGAAATAAATGGACACTTCTCTCCACCCGGTCTCCATTTTATATTTTATATTTTTATGGGACTAAAAGACACTTCCTCCAACTGTATAAATACACATTCTCAACACAAAAATACATCAACTCCCATTAGATGCAAGGAGTTGAATACTTTTCTTTCCTCCTAGTCACCCAGTCACATTGAAGATCACCTCTCTGTCATGTGACCTTCCTCTTTGTTCATCTCGTCCGCAAAAGTGTGACCAAGGCAACCGCTCTGACCACGTAACTTAAAAGATCAACCTTCCGTGGAAGGACATCAGATGCCGCCAATTTTCCCGTTAAATTCCGTGCGAATCGATATTGGTAAAATATGGAAAACTGATAATCGGAATATTTTTATAAAAATTTGGAAAAATCCACCCCAGTTCGTGCCTTGGAGGGTTTGAAATATTACGCCCCCTCAGCTTAGCTGGGCATTTTGGAGCCTCTCAGATCTTATAATATTCTTCACAAAGATCTAGAGGCATCCAGATCGCTGGCATTACAGAAACTTCAGTCAGTGGTAGCTCGTATCAGTAAAAAATAGAAAACTAAAAACCAAATTAATGCCTGATTGATATCTGTATCGAATTTTCAATTTCAAACAGCCAGCAAGAATGGCCTTCAATGATAAGGCCGCTGTGACAAAAGAGCTCAATGACAGACACAAACGGGTAAGTGAATTATAATGCCGTCTGGAATTCTTCAAACGATGGATGTTTTTTTGGGCTGTATTTTTATCCGATCTATCAATTTTCAATGCTGATTCATGTAAATTTAGCTTATGCTCTGACCTAGGGTTTTGCATAAGCGGAATTTTCAATTTTGTTATCAATTATACGTTGGACATGCTCATTTAAAACAAATAAAATCAGACTTGAAATAATTAATAATATCTTTTTGGGTTGTGGCCATCTAATCAGACTTGAAATATTTATCATTTTCAGACTATACATTTGACATATTAAAATTTTTGTTTTGTACAAATGTTCAGCCCATTATTACTGTATCAAATCCACTGCATTTATCATTTTCTTAATGTTGAACCGACATCACATATGCTTGTTGGAACTTATTATGATTCAATTCAATGCTTCTTGGAGACTATTTCGACCTGATTCAGCAGGGTGCACTAGTTTATTTTTCAGGTCTAGTGGTTTCCATAACAGATTTGCGTGGCAAGCATGCCGCACATTAAGCCAAACAGGGTTGTGGTTATTGTCAGGAAATTCAGCGAGTAATACTTCCTTTTATGTTTGCATCCTGTTTGCTTGTACACACATTATACTGAATTTTGTTTCAAAGGTAATGTTTTTACAATTCCAAATGTTTGTTCAGGTCAATAGGTTTTGGTTTGATGGTAAAGTGGGGGCGTTTCATACCCCCTCACCCAGGTTCAAATCCCCCATAGATATGTTTCATGGAGGCTATGCAGGCCTCTATGCAGTTGGGGTCTGGGTGTATTTGGCAGAGTGGATTCCCCCAAGTTGTGGCCTCTTAAGGCAAGGGATTCTTTTGGGTGTTGTAACCCTTCTACATTCCATTGTAATGTTCTACTTTCCACATTGGGGAAGGGCACTCTTTCTGCCAAGTTAATCGAAAACATTTTTTAAAAAGCAGTCCATACTGTAGATTTGTAGAATCGTGAAGCTAAAGAAAACTTGTCCATGACCACAGACAGAAGCTGTCACTCAAGGAGAGTCTGCATTGACTCCATGAACATATATGCTTATGCATGCTTTCGCAATGCAGAGCTGGCACAAAAGCTCGATTGCCTGAAGCAATTAATGATGGTTGCTTCACCAAGATCCAATTGAGTGTGCATGTGTGTCAAAAGTGGCAGTCAATTCAATTTCCCCTGGTACAATAATCTTAAGTGAATATGTTATAGTATTGTTGGTGGCCAAATCTTTTCAACATGTAAGATTACGATACTTTGTCCTTTATATACTATAGAAGAATGCTCAAGAAAAATAGATATCTTATACTCATTGATACAAACTTTTCTAAATGTGTGATACGAACTGTTACACCAAAACCTAGAGATGTTAGTGAAGGTCGCCCACTAGGATCTTAACATCCCACCACGCTCCGCAATCCAAACTCTAGGCTGGATGTGCGCCCGTACGGTGGTGTCTCCTTTGAGCCGTACGAGCCCCGGGCGAACACTGCAATGCCGACGTTGCCACCCGCTCTGTGACTTGAACTTGGGTGGAGGCTCTGATACCAAATGATACGAACCGTTACACCAAAACCTCGAGATGTTAGTGAAGGTCGCCCACTAGGATCTTAACAATGTGATGACAATTAGTGACTATAGGAGAATGATAAAAACATATATCTTCTACTCATTGATACCAAGTTTCCTAACCGTGACGAGAATTAGTGCAAAGATCTTGGTTATTGTATGGATGTTTGAAAGAATTTTGTTAGATTAGTAACTTTAATTATGGACAATCTGATTAACAGTTAGCCAACTGGAGATAAACGGCCTCAGAAATAGAGCTCCATTATGTCAGGAGGATGGACAAATTTAACAAATCAGCCCAGTTACAGTCTGTTGTTAACCTCTGGATGTGATAACTACATGGAGAAAAAATTTACTGACCGATTTAGAGTATATAAGCACTGCTATGATAGTTTTTTTTGGTCCGTAAATAGTCTTTTGGTAATGAAGTGGGCTTTAACTTTGGCTTAGACGCCATGACCGAGAGGTATCTATTCTGTCAGATTTACTTAGGACTTGCAGCTAACCTTGGCTGTTAAGAGACACTGCAACCCTCAGCTGTCAAGGTCACTGGGACTTCCACCAAATCTTGGATGCAATAGTGAAATCTGTTGGCCGAATTAGCATGGCAACATGTTTTGTGGGGGTTTTGAACCCGGGTCTGTGCATTGAAAGCACTTTGAAATAACCACTTGACTACGACCAACTTGACAGCATTGTTATAATAGTTAAAGTTCGGGAAGTGAAAATTTTGCTTGTTTGTACCAAGGAAAAGTTATGTTTCAGAAGAAATTGTAGAATGCAGAAATTCATGAATATCATATATGTCTTTTTGTGGATAAATGCATCTTATGTTACTTAATGAATCAAAGAGAGTTAGAAGAATTTAACAATAAGTTAGAAGGAAATTCCTATTAGATTTTTAATGATATAGCAGTATAATTTTCATTTCTTTCAATTATATCATAAGCATACACAAATACACAAGAGACACAATAGTTTACCCTGGGAAAACCCAAACTTGGGAAAAACCCAGCAAACCTTTCTTATTCAGAGATTCAGTACAAAATACAAGCACATCCAGATATAGAAGTGATCTTGAACAAGATAGATCACAAACATAGAAGATACAAAAGTAAGAGCCCCATAAATTAGTCTTCTACAACCCAGAGCGAACTTCTTCTTGCTTCTTGTCTTTTTCACTTGTCCTCCTAGAGAAGTGCTCACCATTTGAGAGAGAAAGAGATGAACTTGTTGTTGTAATAATGAGGTGTGAAAGCACTTTATATATTTTCTTCTTTTTACTAGAAGTTCCTCAATTAGGTCGGCTTGACTTTTATTTATTTATTTATCTTTTATTCATCTTTCAAGCCGACTTGTCTTTTTTATCTTCTAGGGTTATTTTACCCATTTTATTGGGGTAATTGTGCTATTCATTTCTTCCACTTTATCTAGGATTTCTTAAGAATATATTCTGATGCTACATAAACATCAATACTCCCTCTTAGCGAGGAATGTATTCTTCTTGCACGATCTTCAACATTGTTCGTCTTCTGGAGGTTCTTCTTCAACTATCTTTAGGACTTCTTCAATGGACTGTCTTACTCTTGACTTATTTGGATATTTCTTCATCATCGAAAAGTTCTCATTGTTGATGTCTTATCACATGCACTCACATTCTTACCCAAGAGCTCTAATGTTGATTTGACCATACTCTAAGAAGTCCCAGACACTTCTAGAGCCAATTGTCAACTTCAACATTAGACTAGGCTTTGACTGATATACAAGGAGATAAAATATCCTTGTAACATAGACAAGTCATGACACTCTATAAAGAATAGATCATTTCTGTTAAGGAGCACTCCACATACTGAGTACGCAATGTGACCTCTAGCCTTCCATCACTCCAGTTCACATGATTGGACTAGGCTAAGCATCCGAACCCTCTACTAATTAGTCCACATTGCTAATCGAGGCTGGAACTCATGAAAACATCAACACTCCCACTCAGCTAGGGAGGTATCATCACTTTGGAACACATCTGGATATCATCTGATTATCACGGCTTGTCTTGTACATCTCGTCACCATAAGAAAGGTCTCTTTTGATCAAGTCCTTCTGACTAGAACAACTGTTCCCATTGGAACCTTGTTCCTCACTGGAACCACATCATCTTTCCAAAGATGATCTCTGATCCATATGATCAACCTGGTCAACCTAGACCACAGAGGAACACATCCTCATGCTTTATTAGTCTAAAACCGAAAGGAGGTTGCACTCCTCAGCAAGGCACTTCTTCCAAGCACTTTAACGAACTCAATTCGAAGGGAAGCTCCATATCCCCAGGAAGACTCTTCTTCCAATTTACTAGTCATTACAACTGGAAGGCGGTGATGACTGTAGCTAGTCCACCCCTCTGGGCCCGAGCTCCACACAGGAGCACTCTCCCCATTGGAGAACATCCCACATAGGGATCCACTCCACAAAGGAGTCCCCTCCACATAGGAGAACGTTCCACACAGGAACCATCCCACATAGGGACACACTCCACAAAGGAGTCCTCTCCACACCGGAGAGTGTTCCACACAAGAACCATTCCACACAAGGACACACTCACAAAGGAGTCAGGCACAAGTCTCGGTTTGTGCCTCATCAAAAGCCATGCTGATCATCAATCTCCCTTCCCAAGGAAGGGAATCTCCATCACCCCAAGCTTTCCACGGAAGTATGCAAACTTCACTTTGGACATGGGCTTGGTAAGGATATCTATAATTTGCTCATTCGTGGAGATATATTGGAGCTTCACTACTCCCTTCTGAACCATGTCTCTGATGTAGTGATATATGATCTCAATATGTTTGGATCTGTCATAGAACACAAGGTTCTCCGAGAGCTTTACATAGCTCTGGTCATCATAGAATTCACAGAATATAATTGTCACATCAAGCTCATGACCACGCAAATCTGTTAGCAGCTTCCGAAGCCATACTGCTTCCTTACTAGTTGCACTTGCTGCGATGTACTCTGCCTCTGTTGTACTGAGTGCTACAGAAGACTGTTTCTTGCTGAACCAAGAAACCATAGCTGATCCTAAGCTAAAACAACACCCAGAGGTGCTCTTTCTGTTAATTGCAATCCCAGCCTAATTTGAAATCGGTGAATCCTACCAGTATATCTTAATGGTATACTTCCTTGTCCAAGGAAGATCTCATCATGTCTCTGTCACACCTCTAATCCCAAGTAATAATGTATCAAGTCAAGGTTCTTCATCTCGAACCCAGAGGCTAACTCCCTTTGCATCTATCAATGAATCTCTCTATCTTGGTGGGAACAACATCACGATCAAGGAATCGTTATCAACAATTTGTGCCATCTGCACATGCTGAATCCCGAGCCACTGCTCTAACTGAACAAATATGAACATTCAGGCACAAGTAATGCTCTAACCACTTTTAGAGTCTGCCATGATTCCAATTGGAAGTCAACTGCTCTTCATGTGGTCCCCACATCTTAGGTAACATGCTGAAGTAACTAAGGAACTTCAGAGAACTCATCAGTTGCTACTAACTACAATTCCTCTTGATCACCGGAAGGATGAATATTTGTAGTAGAAAGAGACCAACATTCGTTGGAGCCTCCTACTTCCAACCATCAATCTCCATATGAGATCCTTTGGACCTATAGGTTATATGACTGAATGTACTAGGTCCACACTTGATCCATAGTCCACACAGGACAAGGAGTTAACACATAACTCAGGAGTTCACAGAGAACTAATCTTGGTTCACACAGAACCACAGTCCACACGGGACAAGGAGTTCACACAGAACTCAGGAGAATCAACTCCATCTCGCTCTCAAGGAGGGACACATCATTCTCCCACTCTTAGGGAGAATGTCACATCGATTTTGCAACCATCAGTCTTCAAGCGCCCTGCACCCTCTGCATCTGAGCATCCTGCTCCTTCTCAAATACTGAGTAGCAACAAGATCTGCACATCCATCACTTGTCCTCTTGTTGAACAACTCTCACTTGTTCTTCGGAACCAGTCTCTTGTAGGTCACAGCACATGATATTTCCTACAAGTCAAGTTCATCCAATTAGTTACCAACATTGCATAATCATGAAATTCAATCAAATCATATTGACATTTCAATGCAATAGTTCACATAGTTATGTAAGCATCTTAGCCAATGCTTCAACACAACACCCATCCATACCCCAAACACACGCGGTGACTATCTGGATGCCTTCAATCTCCACCAGAACATACTAGCAAGAGTGTGCACTACTCCGAATATGTCAACAAAGAGGTTTCATCCTAGACTAGTTCCAACAAGGGCTCATGGGTTGTTGTGCAACACGATAGGCTACTTACCCAATATACATATATATGCACTACATGAGGCTACTGCTCGTCAACCTCAGTCATGCATAGAAGAAAATTGTATCACATATCTACACATAACTGTTGTGAACATTATGCTAAACATTCAAGGATTTAAAGAATAACTCAAATGACAATACAAATAATTATCTTTTATTGTTTTGTGGCCTCCCTCTTGATATCTGCCTCCTTGTAGCGATCACTGGAGTCCTTAGATCTTTATCTTCTTTCTTGTCGGATTCTCATTGAAGAAACTGCAACCTGCATCTTCATACATCACCAATGACAATCTAGAGATAATGCAATCATTGGTGTACTAAAGGAAATACTCTTTTCGACAGTCATCATCTTTTGCTTTCCTTGACTTCTTTGGTGAAGTCTCTTTATCAACATCAGTGATAGAGGCATGTTACTTGACTTTTCTTTTCTTCTAGCATTCTAAAGGAAGGTGACTTGGCTTACCACAATTGAAACCTTTGAGGTTGGATTTATCCTTCTTGATCTTTGGATTTTGAATTGATTTGATGCCTTTCTTGCTCTTGTTCCACTTTCCTTTCTTCTTTTTCCCAATTATGGCTGCAAGAACTAGATCTTCTTCCTTTTCCTTTGAGGTAGAGGCAAGCTCTCTTATTTCTTCTTGGATACATTCTGACCGAAACTGAACAAAACTGGGTAACTGACCATGCTCACATATTCCTTTCACAAATGGCTTCCATTATGGAGAAATTCCACTCATAGATGTCAACACAAGTTCTCTATTAGGGACACTTTCATTAACAACTGTGAGCTGATCTTTGATTTGAGCAATCTTCAAGAAGTATGAAGAAATTGAATCATCCTTGGTGAACTTCACTTGACGAAGTTGATCTTTTAGGGCCAAGATTCTGCTAGGTTTCTCATTTTCATATAGATTCTTCAAGGCATCATACATCTTCTTAGCAATGTCCTGGCTTGCAATAAGAGGTACAAGATGGTCTTTCACTGAGTCCATCAAAATCCTCATGTCTGTGGCTTCATTCTTCTTGTGTCTTGTTCTTTCTCTGGCTCCCTCTGGCTCTGGAATATCTATGAGTATATGTTCCTTAAGATCATGTTCATTCAAGAGCATAAACATTCTTCTCTTCCAAGATCGGAAGTTTGAAACTCCCTCCAATCTGTCTTCTACTCTGAGTCCAACAACCATCTTGACTAAACTGAAACTGGACTGACCCTCTCACTGCAGAAACCCTGGCAGGAGAGGGTCAAACAATTGAAACCTTGACTTTGATAAAAATGAATCCATAGGCTAATGCGCCCTCCCAAGGCGATTTGGATAGACCTCCTTTTCTTCCAGATTTGAGGTCATAACAACTCGTAATCTGGAACCCTAATTTTTGCAGTTTCTGAAGAATTTAGGTCAAAACTGAAAAATTCTCGGATCTGAAATCTTCTTTCATAGATAGGTTCGCCCTCCTAGGGCGAGCTGGAGAAAGCTAAGGTTGAGCCCAATCAGTGATCAGAAGGGCTTAAAACAGGAATCCCTAGTTTCGTGACCCTGACAAAAATTAGGTCAAACTTGAAAAATTTGCAAATTGGAATTTGCCTCCACAGAAAAGTGCGCCCTCCTAGGGCGAGTTTCCCAAGTGCTCTTTTCAAGACAATCTTTGGAGAGAAGAGTCCAAACTAAGATGCCCTAGTTTCTGGCAATTGCATAGCGGGAGCGTGGTGTGGGCCCATAACCTGTTAGATTTTTAATGATATAGCAGTATAATTTTAATCTCTTTCAATTATATCATAAGCATACACAGAAACACAAGAGATACAATAGTTTACCCTGGGAAAACCCAAACTCGGGAAAAACCCAACAAACCTTTCTTATTCAGAGATTCAGTACAAAATACAAGTACATCCAGATATCGAAGTGATCTTGAACAAGATAGATCACAAACAGAGAAGATACAAAAGTAAGAGCCCCAGAAATTAGTCTTCTACAACTTAGAGCAAACTTCTTCTTGCTTCTTGTCTTCTTCACTTGTCCTCCTAGAGAAGTGTGCACCACTTGAGAGAGAGATGAACTTCTTGTTGTAATAATGAAGTGTGAAAGCACTTTATTTAAATTCTTCTTTTCACTAGAAGTTTCCTCAGTTAGGTTGGCTTGACTTTTATTTATTTATCTTTTATTTATCTTTCAAGCCGACTTGTCTTTTTATCTTCTAGGGTTATTTTACCTATTTTATTGGGGTAATTGTGCTCTTCATTTCTTCCACTTTATCTAGGACTTCTTAATAATATATTCGGATGCTACGTAAACATCAATAATTCCTGTGCTTAAAACGCCAAAAATGGTAGCAAATGAGCTTGTGCTCAAATAGGAAGGGATTCGGCATCTATATGTAAGAAATTGATTTGACTTCAACAAGCAAGGCCATTTCTGCTTAAAAGCCTGAGAGGGGATGGTTTCTCATGAAAAGTAGCCTTACACTAGTATTTTCACAGAAAGCCAATAGTAGACAACTTAAATGTGGGCCATAAATATTTGTATCTATCCCTAAGCAGCCAATTGTCCCAAAGGAGAGGACCTTTTCAAGAAAGCTGGGCATTGAAAAAAATGTAAATTCAGCCTGAAACCATGCCCAAAAGGTCTTGTCAGAAGGGCATCTCCAAAAGACATATTCAACCTTTTCATCCCTACCACCAATTGTGCATGCAATGTTTTAAAAACTAACCTTATAAAGCATGGTCTTGATAGCCATTGCTGAAGTTTCCTGATCTAGGGCAATTAATGCAACTTCAGGAATTTCACTTCACAAGAAGGTTTCTAGGGTCTTAACCGTGTGCATTTGCAGCCTTAGGGCTGATCTGAAATACTTTTACAGCAGAAAACAATGGACAATATTTCATTCCTTTTCAACCCCAATCAACAAGGCAATCCAATAGAAAAGATATCAAATGTGTGTCAACAAGTTTAAGCCCTCTTGGACAATCTTATCAACTAGATTTGAAATGTACTTTACGACAACAGTAATTACAGCAGTAAATCTATCTTACTATCTTGAATATCAATGTTAATAACTTAATACCCTTACCAATTTCAGCCTTAACTTATGTCGAACCAGCAAGACATACTAGTGTTGAAAATTATCAAACCATGAAGTTAAAGATTGCTGAAAATCAAATTTTGGATAGCTGAAAACTTCATATTATCTCTATCTATAACAAGAGATGAAGTTCAAATACATCTATCCAGTCAAAGAGGATGGCAAGGAACAAAATAAATCTAGGATCTATCCACTCAAAAAGGATGGCAAGGAACAAAATATAGCAATGACACACAAAGACACAAGAGATTTGAAGCTCAAAATAATTTTGTAGCAAACTGTCCAAAAGTCCTGTACAATGAGCAACTCACTCTCTTTTATAGAATAAGAGAGGAGCACAATCCCTAGCCCATAAAGATAGAGAGTTGAGATTAAAATATCTCAAAACTATATCAAAGGCTGAGATTTATCTCACTTTTTTACATTTTTTAGAGTTGGAAATGACTGAAAATTGAGGGGGGCGAATTGCCTCTAAGAGCCCATGACACAAAAATAAGTTACAATGTTATAGCTTAGGAGCTATGGTGGGGTCACTAGCGAGTCCCCATTACATTCCCTTTTGATACATAACATAAGCTACTTGTTAACACATCAAACTATTTTTTCTAGTGTTCCCCCTTGGAGGAAAAATGCGCCCCACTTGATGGTCAACACTTGCTGGGCCCACACAACTTGCCATGAGAGAAAACTGAGACTTGGATGTTGTTTGGAATTGGATTTTACAAGAACCCAAGTTGCCATCTTTTCAAAAATGTTGTTCAATCTTCACTTGATTAATTCACCTAAGAACTTTTTTGAATCAGAGTTAAGGAAAGTCTATTAATTATTTCCATTAATTCCAATATGGGTGAATTCATGTTTAAAACACCTCAATTGTGCCTTAGATGGAATCATTTATACTTTGGCATGATGTACAAATGAAATACATGCTGAAAACCAATTTGAATTCTTCATAAGCTACTGCTCCAAACAATTAATTTTCAACTATAGGCTTTTTAATCCTCAACTTAGGAAAAATTTAATTATTAAGCCTATTAATTAAAATCAGATGAAAGTAACACTTGGAGGGGTCCAATTGGCCTCCAATGGTTGTAGCATGATGAAATATGAATAAAAAAGCTCCCATTCCGATGGCTGGTCTTGTTGACCAAATCAAACCTGGGTTTGACCAAGTCAAAAGTCAACTTTGGTCAAACTTTTCTAATGAAGTCTAATGGTGCAATGACTCAACCAAAGCCTATAAGAGGATGAAAAATCACTTGTAATAGTTAGTATTGACAAATAACTAGATCCACAAATCATTCTTTACACAAGTAATACAATTGAATCCTTGCATGGTTTCATCATAGGGAAAATGCATAACACAACATAAATCACACAGTAACTGTTTTATGCATGCTACCATCTAGTTTACCATCAAGAGAATTGTATAGATTAGCCTTCTCTTGTGTGAAGTGGATGGGAAAGATCAAAGGGCTAGTCAAAGTGAAGGATTGGTCATGGAAGACTTGAGTAACTCAGGAGAAAGAGGAAAACATGGGACTCTGTGATATTCATTAGTTAGGAAAACACTAGGAAAGCATGTGTCTCAAATGGATGATGTGCTAGAAGATGATACACCTTTGACTTTAGTAAGTCCCCCTTTTATTTCTCTTCTGCATGGATCTTTTCTTTTATTTCATTTCACTTTGATTCCTTTTGGATATTTTTCTTTTCTTATCCTTTAGTTGGTTAATGACTGAAAGGTATTGGCCCTAGATGCCTTCTGGGCACCAATTATGATGCGGTCTTAGCTTCGCCGCCAACGATCATCCATAGGCTTGACGAAGTTGGCATAGTAATGCTTGTTCAGAGCAAATAGGTAGTACCTCTTAATTCCAGGAGTACCTACCCTTCCAACCACGAACCAATTTCAAGAATAGGGGAACTTGATTCAAGTCTAGAGAGCACACTTCTGGCAACTAGCCAACCTTAGCTAGCACCCAATCCATAAGGATTTACAAGTAGAATGGTATATGGGGTCGGATGATGGTAATCCTAGGTTTAGAGCTAAACATTAAGGGTAATTGACGAGATGCATAAGACTTTGGAAGACCAATTCTCTTAGGCAATCAGAGCCAATCCACAGGGATTTACAAGTAGAAGGGCGTAAGGCTCTGGAGAATTCTGTCCCACACATAAGAGTTGAGACACCAGGGGATAACATGGAGGCCATCCTAATAAAGAGGTCATAGAGGGGAAGGTCCTAAGTCACTCTGTCATATCCAGATCAATGGGTTTGTATAACAAGTAGGGGTGACAAGGATGGGGATGGTAAGGAGAAAGATGGAACCTGGAGAAAGGGTGTGATCCATGCAATACTTAAGAGGTCTTACCAGATAATGGTATGTACATAAAACGTAAACTACTTCTTTATACTATGCTATGCATAAATCCTACTCACCATGGTCATCAAAGATTACACATGTAAAGTAAAATTTACAACATCAAGTACATCAATCAATACTAACCATATAATCCATAATAATATCCTCTAGGCATGCATCTGACATACAACTGAAATGACAAGGATCCATTATAAGTCAATATGCATATCTAGTTGCCAGCCAAGTCTCAAAAATCTCTTAAGCATCATTGCACTAATACACTGCCCTAATCAAACAAAACTTATCCAACCCTACTCTCCTTTGACAAAAATGAGGGTATATCACTCCATGCATATGGTGGTATAACAATAACCTGAATCTAGGGTTTCCCGCGGACATCGTAGAGAGTGGAGGCATGAGAGTACATGGAACTGAGGTTAAGATCAGTTGGGAAGGGGGAGTGAAGAGGGAAGATGATAATCCAGAAGTTTTTGGGAGAGTGGATGAGGAGAGCACATAAGTCCTGTCTCCTCTAAGAGATGAAGAGGTGTTTCTTGCAGTGGAGGAGGCAGCTGTAGGAAGCTTTAAGGTTGGGGTAGAAAGAACGAGCATGGGTGAATGCATGCCGAAGCTGATGGTGAAGAGCCTTGCACTCGTCATACCATTGGTTCATAGGGCATGACCTAGGTTATGGGGCGACGTGAGTGGAGCAAGTGGTGTGAGGGTATGACTTTAAGGATGCTTTCTAGATGGTAGATGAAAGGTAGGTGTACTTGGAAGAGGAAAAATCAAGTAGAGAAAATTGGGACTCGGGGGGGAAGAGAATGTGTCCGATCCCTGTTGTCGAAAAGGATAGTAGTATGAGGTGTTCCCGGGGTGGGTGGTGTGGCGGGAGGGGGGGTGCCAACTTGGTGGGAGAAGGAGAGAAGAGCATGGTTGAAAAGGAGGATGGGGGAAATTGAGAAGTGACTAATAAAATGGAATACGGTCTGGCTAGAGAGGACATAGTCAACCACACTCACATCTCCGCCATGGGGCTAACAAGTGAAGAAACGAGAATCTAGGAAACAGAGGAGTCCATTCAGGATTAATAGTTCTTGAGATTCCCCCAACTGCAAGAGGTATTGACAATAGATTGTGGTAGGTCCCAAAGCATCTTTTGACATCCAATGAAGCTCCACTGACTCTGGATCTATCCTTTGGGTGCAAAACACATCATTTGATTGGTCATGGAGAGGAATCTGGAGGGATTTGGTATGGGCATTGAAGTCACCTAGGAGGATGACCTCCCCAACCGCTGAGGATCTATAATTGAATTCATGCATAGTTGAATTCTGAATTGGATCTAAAATTGCATATGAAGTCTGATGACGTTGGAACCACTCTCAAACATCCTGAAACAATTAATGGTAATGTTAAAAATTTAAGTAAAAGTAATTTTTAATATTACCATTTAATGTTATTGATGATTACTACGGTTTACCTTCATTTACTTCCAAAAATTGCTTGCTCAAATCCAAGCTGTACTCACTTGTACAAAACGGAGCCGACTGGTTCAAGCATTTAAGGCAAATTTCATATGAATCTGACCTCTACTGGTTTGTAACCTCGAATCGGACCGGAATGGCCCCCAAATCGGTCGAATTGGCCGGTTTTGTCGGTTTCGGTTCGGTTTGGTATGGGCATTGAAGTCACCTAGGAGGATGACCTCCCCAACAGCTGAGGATCCTATAATTGAATTCATGCATAGTTGAATTCTGAATTGGATCTAAAATTGTATATGAAGTCTGATGACGTTGGAACCACTCTCAAACATCCTGAAACAATTAATGGTAATGTTAAAAATTTAAGTAAAAGTAATTTTTAATATTACCATTTAATGTTATTGATGATTACTATGGTTTATCTTCATTTACTTCCAAAAATTGCTTGTTCAAATCCAAGCCGTACTCACTTGTACAAAACAGAGCCGACTGGTTCAAGCATTTAAGGCAGATTTCATATGAATATGACCTCTACTGGTTTGTAACCTTGAACCAGACCGGAATGGCCCCCAAATCGGTCGAATTGGCCGGTTTTGTCGGTTTCAGTCCGGTTTTAATAACACTGGATTAAAGCCCCAAATAACAAAGCTAGCCCAACTATAACCTAGAGGGGTCACCCATTGTCACCTTAATGACTCCCTCACTATAGTTTAGGTTGGCTCTTCTCCAACTCAAGGGTGGCTTCCCTAGGGATGGCACATCTCCAAGTAATGACGAAAGGCAACAAGTAGAAGCAACATCCTAGCCTCCAAAGGCTCTCCAAGGCAAGCACTTGTTAATGCACAACCTAGCAACCTGCAATGTCATCTTCTGCTTAAGCATTGAGGACCATCCCGCTAACCTATACGATTCCCATAGGTTCGAGCGGGCACTGACAGTCAGGGAATCAACTGAGGATTGATGCCATATAAGAAGATCTAGGGCATTGATATTATATCATCATTAGGTAGACAGGGGCCACCAGAGCGAAAGGCCACCTGCATGCATGACATTGGAGCATTATTTCATGATGCATGCACCTGATTGAGTCTCCAGGCATCAGCATGCAAGTCAACTACGAATTAGAAGGTAAAGTGACCTAATTAGGTTATTTGCAGTTGAGAGTTATAGAAGAGAGGTAAAGTGAATGGAGAAACACACTTATATGATTATTGATTTGAGGATTCGAATTGGAGAGCTCAGCGAGCTAAGTTGGGGTTGAGTGCATGCTCAACTAATTGGTGTATTTCAGTAGCGAAATCTATCTGCCCTAGTTCATCATCAGGTTGGATCATCCAGATTCAGCATTGCTTCATCATCAGGTTCTATCCATCAGTTGCTTCAGGAGATTGAGTTATTTACTGGATTGGGGGGGATTCGCTCTCCTTGCTTGGGCGCATTGCTCAAAGACATACTTATTCGTTTTACAGTCTGTAGGAAGCAGAACTTTTGCATGCTGCTCCCATCCGTCTCAGAGTACCCCTATTACCCTTCCCCTGGAAGAAGGGCTTCTCAGTTGGACCTTTGAGAGAGTTATCAACATTTATCATTATTGGAGGATGTTTGCATGCCTGAGGGCGAATCTCTTTGGAAGGATACTCACGTTTTGGGCTATTGAACCATCACTTCTTCTGCATGCATCTTCCATCATCTCCAGAAGGGCATTATAACCCTATTGCACCTTATCTCAGCCTTCAGCAGTGAAGTATTATTTATTGAGGAGCCATCATAGCTTGGAGGAGGGCACACTTATCTATTGGAGGACGACTTGGATTATCTTCCTATTTCTCCAGCACAATTCTTGCATGCGGGGATCATCTTCATCAACATTAGCAGATCTACATACTGGTATGTACATGCATTAATTCCTCCTACTTTCTAGCATTTCAGTATTATCAGGGTTTACTTTCATATTCTATTGAGACATAAGCCTACTAGCCATCTATAGTACAACAAAAAAAGAAAAAATATCAGTTTGGGATATTACACAACCCCAAGATTAGCAAGTGAATCGGCTGCGAAACCGACTTAACTATGGAGTCCCAACCCAACATGTCAATATTGGAAGATAATCCTCTTTTAGGTTTCCCAGGCCCAACAATAAATGAATCTCTTAGCAATCCAAATACTAAATCATTAGTATACCATCCAGTTAAAAAGTAATAACCATAAGTTGATCAAGTAGTTTTCAACCAAGTACCGATTTGGTTCACTATAAAGCCAAAGCACATGCCTAAGAATGGGAACACTATACACTACAGCAGCAGTAAGAGAGTCGATGAATTTAGCAAGTAGATGAAGAGTATTATGCCAACCAAACAGTCCCAAATACAATGTAATCCTAGCTCAACTTGAAATGAGATGGTAATACATTCGAACTCCCAAATGATGACTAATAAAGGGCTGTTAAAACAGAGATCAGATCTGCCCCCTTTGAAGTGGACTCTTAATGAGAGATATTTGCAGCGGTATAGGGCAAAGATTATATTCAGTTTGAGTCACTGTAATGTTATATTGGGCAGTGATAAGAAACAGTAATCAGTACATAAAACATACCAATCAGATCTGTTCTTGAACTGGAGAGTAAAACAGCAATAAGAATTTTCCAAATGTGATTGTTCAAGAGCAAGAATGATGCAACATAAATCAAACCTTAAAACAACTCAGTAGTAAACAAGTTGCTTCAATACATTATCATTTAGATACTCTACAACATGCTCTAAATCAGATCTTGAATTATGAATGGTTTAACATGAAATTTATGTCCAACAAGGAGTTTCAAGAGAGGCCGAATTCACAACATGGAGGAGTTTAGTTGGTTAGCAAGGAAAATGAACAGCAGTAGATTGCTAATGAATTCTCCATCAAATTGTTGATCGTATATGCTAAGAAATCAAACGATCCTTATACAAATCATGGTTGAAAAAATCGGCGGAAAATTGGCAATGTCTTGAAAAACCATGATTTTTTCTGGCTGCCGATTTTTCAGGCTGGAAAAATAGCGATTTTTGAAAAAATCAGACACTGGAAAAAATAGAGAAAAATAGTGAAAAATCGGCAAAAAATGGGGAGAAATCGAGAAAAAATGGGAAAAAATTGAGAAAAATTGGGAAAAATCGGCAAACGAGAAAAAATCGGCAAGCAAATTTTGACCCTATTAAAGTACAAATTTTGCATTTTTTAATGCTTGCCACGGTTTGTGGCTTTTTCGAGATTTTTTTGCTGATGTTTCCGAGAAGTTGTATTCTGGACCCTCGTCGATTTTTTGCCGATGCCGATTTTTTCAACTATGATACAAATTCACTGTCACCAAAGTGCCAAATGGAGAGAGCCGAATTGATTAGTCTTAGAAGCATGAGAAGGCTGAGTTGACATAAGGGTGAGTGAGTTATATTGAGTTGCAATTTATGAAGCCCAAGATCATCACCACAATAATGTCAAGCCCTTTAGGATTTTTAGAAACACTCTTATTATAAAATCATTTAAGAAATGCCAAAGTTTACTTGTCTTGGCTTCAATTAGCAAGATATTGATCAATGTTTTAGGACATATGTGGTAGGGCCGAATTGGTGAGAATGAAATTAGTCATGGTTCTTCAAAGAGCTTGCAAATAGTTGAATTGTTTGGCAATAAAATAAACCTTCAAATAAACTTTCCAAGTGATAAACTCAAGCCCTTTTAGATGATTTAGGACAGGCCGAATTTACAAGAGGCCAAGCAACGATTTTCTGAGTAAATTAGAAGTGAAATTTTGTGTTGTGTGTTGTATATTTTTCAAATCATAGTGACAATGCAAGGGTTCTACCCATGCACAAGATTTGGAATCAAGACAAACTAATCTTTAACACTACAGTAAGAAGAAAAACCAGCATAGCAAGTGTTAGATCTTCAATGAAACTTGCACCTGGAAATATTTAAAGACTTGGATTTCAAATTAACTAGAAGCTTATTAAAATGTGTTGGTTTTGGAGAGGGAAAGTAATATCTTAGGGTTTATAGATTCATCCAATGAGTAAGCATTTCCTTCTTTTTGAAGTTTCTTTCAACAAGATTGATCCAAGCACCAACAAGATCAATAAAAGATTAGAAATTTAATAGATGGAGAGAATTAACTAAGCAAAAATAAAATAAATAAAACCCAAGACTAGTGCCTTGTAAAATTATTGCTTGGGCATATGGAATCATCCAAGCACAAAAGAATTTGATGAAGCTTCAAGGGAGGGCATGGATACTCAAACCCCCTCCTTCTCTAGATGAGATACACTATAGATCCCTTGCTCTAACTCCTCCTTGGCCACTTGTAAGTGTGTAACATCAAGAAAACAGTCTAGTTCCTACAAACAACTCAAGACATTAGTGAAAACCATTGTGATCAAAACCCTAACTTAAACAAGTGAGGTTGCAACAATCAAATGAAATAAGAAAGAACAATGAACAAACTAGGCAAGGTTGCAACAATCTCCTAGCTCTTTACCATGATTGAACAAATTATAAGAACCTAAGACAAGAGACAAATTTCTAAAATTTTATTGCATAGCCAAAAATTCTCGCTTTGCAAAGAGAAATTCACCCTCCTTATATAGACTAGAGGGGCTGATTTTCCTCATGAAGAAGAGATCTAGGGTTATATAGTTTGTTACATGAGTTTATTGGGTAATGATCATCCCGAGGAGGGTGGTTGCTAGATCAATGGTCTAGCACCACTCTTACAATAAAATAATGTAAAAATAGCCAAGTCGCTAGGGTTTGAAGGTGCCTCCTTTGCTTGAAATGTCAACAATGATGAAATAATCCCAAATACCATGGGCCTTTACTATACCTCTAGCAAATACCAAGGGTAGGCTAGAAACCACTAGCAAATTCCAAGTGTTGTTTCTTGGATCCAAGGAAGTGGTTGGACCACTCTTTGATGAAGTCGTTGGCTTAGTGAGGGTGCCTCCCTTGCTTGCTGAGAAAAATAATAAAATTTCAAATACCAAGGGGGCCTTCAAAAACAAGGGGAAAATACCATAGGTTGGTTTGGAAAACCATGAATTGTTTCCTCATTCCTTGCTTTGACTCTAACCACCACCAACTAAACTGGTCCAAGCCACACGACCCAAGTAGGGTGTCCCAATCCTTTAGGAGCAAAAATCAACGGATAGGACTTAATCTTCAAGTGACATTTGCTTTTCATGATCCCAAAGTGCCTCAATTTATGTGCCAAGATGCCAACTCATCAATATATTCCTCCATATGTGTGCGAAGACCCTTTTTGAGCAAGACGTCTTAGGCCACTTAGGCTAAATAAATTCATAAAAATTAAAAAGTGCAATGTCAACTTGAAATTAGACTTCCAAGTGCACTTTTAGCCATCAAATGAATTACTAGACACAACTTAGGAATTTTGTAATGAAAAACCATAGGTGTGCACTGAATTAATCCATATTAACCCTAAATTAACATTGTAAAACCCCCGCATGCTGGAACACTGATCAAATGGACAACATTGGGCAAGGAAAAGGTTGATTTCAGTAGCATGCCCTCCTAAGAGCCCTAAAGAACCAAAACGTTGTCAGAATAGTGGCTACTTCATTTCCATGCATGTTCATTACATTTCTAGCTTGCTCACTAACACTATGGAGGAGCCCCCGTAAGATCTGGCCAAATTGTACATAGGAATTGACATACAAAGGTTGGAGGGTGTAGAAGAGTCAATTGGGTGCTCAAATCTACCCTCAGATATCCAAAATATTCATTATAACATCCCCATGCACGTCCATGAAAATCAACACTTGCACCACTAAATAGAAGTCCACCACCTTTTTGGAAGTCCATAATCTAAGATAGTAATGATCATTTTGAGTTCACTTGCCTTGGTAAAGGGCCAAATGGGTATCCAAATATGCTTTTACATCATTAATATTCCTTGTGGATATTTAGATATGGAAAACCTACCTTTCAACCTTTAGAGGGTTGATAGCCTGACACACATTCTTTGAAATACTGAGAAACTGCAAATATCTTGGCAATTCTTTCATGGCGTCTGAATGTTGATATATTAGACTGATAAATGACCCTGATGGACTAGCAACAAAGGGTGTCCATGTGAACAGATATATAACAGACATAATTAACCATCATAGCTGACTCATCATATAGCTAGTCATGTATACATGATGATATGCCTACACCACAAGTATCTTCAAACAAGTTTTTGAGAAACTAGCTTTGCAAACTAACCAAATCCTAGACAATATTCAAGTACTTGCATGGACATGTTTCTTCGATGGGGTGAGTTAGATGAATAACCATGTCTAGATAAGTGAAGTTTTTGATGGTCTAAGGAGACTAGGTTGACTCAGGATTTGGGAAGAAAGGGGTCTCTATGATCTCTGCCGCTTACGTAAACATTAGGGAAGTGTCTCACAGATGGGTGATTGTGTAGAGTGAGATAATACCCCTCCTAACCATTGGCAATAGGACTTTCCCCTTTTGACTTTGAATTTTTATTCTAACTCCTTCTTGAACTTGGTCTTTGAGGACAAGTCTTCATTATTTTGCTTGGACTCTTCAATCTTGTACTTCTTTTGCTTTTGAAGACATTGGCCTTTGATTTTTCTTTTGGAGGCCTTCATTGGCAAGCTTTTTTGCTTTCTTCTTCATTTGATTTGACTTTCTTTGATTAGCTTGGTCTCCATCTTCTTTATTAGGTACAAGGAGTCTTTGGCTAAGAGCTTTTTCACATGCCCTCATTTAGTTTTTGGGCATAGGAGGAGGACTTTCATGCCAATAGTCTAGGAGGATCATTGCTCCATGACAACTATCTTCGCTTGATAAACTGTCCACCCCAGGGATCTACAAGCGAGCTTCTTGAACCGTCACAAGACAATTGCAACACATCATTGCCTGAGACACTACGGAAAATTGGAAGGCCTTCGTGATGAAGGGGTCGTAGAGGGGAGATCGAGAGCTCAATTTCATCAACCTTGGACCAGGGATGCAGATCAAATTTAATGGAGTGAAACGAATGGGTGGATGGCTGAAATATGGGCCCAGAAAATGGGGTACAAGTCCTTGCAGGACACCTAAAAATTATCAAGGTTCAATGGTAGATAAGTAAATCAAGGATCTACTACCCTTGTCAACTTGAAAGTGTGATACTACTAGCTATACTCATCAGACGATTAATACATTAACTAAACCATATATATATCTAGTACACCATTACATCATCATCTTCAAGTTGGCATTGGCATAGTATCAACATCATTGGCACAGTTTTGATCATCACAGAACATTTGATCTCTGAAGGGAAAGGCCTAAGAGCAGCAAAGATAGGTCTGAGAATTTTGGTTAGCAAAAAATTGCTAGGAAAAAGGGGTGCCCCACAAAGTGTGGCACAACAACGCTCAACAAGAAATGGTCCAAAAGGTGGAGCACTTCCTCAAAAAGGTGAATGCTCTCCATGAAAAGGCTTTGAAAAGGCATGCATCGCAAAAATATAGTGCGACACTTTAAATGGTAGTTCTCGATTTTCCAACTTCCTCAATAGTTATGTGATTTTTTCGGAAATCTTGTTGCCACTCTGCATTTAATGGTGTTGAGATGGCACCATTTTGGCTATTCTGTCAAAAGATAACTGCCCTTGAAGTTAATCTCCTCCAAAAATGTCCTAGAAAACAACCCTCGAAAGAGTGGTCACTCATCAAGAGACAACCAATGAATGTAGAACAAGTCAACAAGCGCAAGAGGTTGCTCCCATACGTCAAGGGATCAAATCCTCAACCAGTGAAATCGATTTATGCAATACTCCATCAAGTGGGGAATAGCCTCAAGATATGTGCCATAATGCCAACTCATCAATAGAAACCCCAAACTCATCCATCAACCGATAGAAGAATTTAATCTTGCCTCCACATGTGTGCCAAAGGAGGGCACCCTAGGATGAGATCTCAGCATTAAATAGTCCTTGGGATGACCATCATGTATCAAAATATGAGGAAAAACCCCCTCATTGAAATCATGAAGCAAGACCTCAATCATATCATGAAACACCTCCTGGAAAGTGGAAAAAACGACCAGAAAGATGCACCTAGCGCTCTTAAACCACTAGGAATTCGGCTGAGCGTTCTGTACTATTGGAAAGGCCTCGGAAAGAGCTTTCCAACCATATATGGCACCTCCCCAATGGAGCTAGGATGAGCGAGATCTACCCTTTGGAAGACAAAGTACCAAACTGCTGAAAAACGGCCCAGAAACCAGCAAAAACCTCCCAGAAAGATGACTTGATTACTCTAACGCCCTGGAGAATTAGGCTTGAGCATTTACCATCATGAGATAGGCCTTTGGAACAGCTTTCCATCCATATATTGTAATCTCCCATCTGAGCTAGGGTGTTGGAGAAACAGGGCCCTCGGGGGACAAACTACTGTGAAGCATGTTGCATACATCTGCATACACAACAGGCTCAACATGTTTGCAGGCTCATAGGGAAGCTAAATCTTAACCAAAGAACCAACAATGTTGTATGGAAAAACCCTAACAAAGGGCCAACACATGCACGACTAGGGCAACAAGAAAACCTAAAATATTTGAGCAGTGTTAACTAAATTCGGCAAGAAATTGAGCCACTAGAAAAATGCTGTTCCAGACCTGACCTCAACTGAACCTCACCAAAAATCAGCTCCAAATCGACCTGTAACAGTAGAGAACCAGGCATGGGCTAGGGCAGAAAAAGACGATCACAAGGAAAGAGCCAGTTGTGGGCTAAAGCAGAATGAACAAGCAAGCAGAACCGAATCTGCAAGCACCCACAAGGTAGAGAAAGAAATGAACCTGACTTGGAAGAACCAGCCACAAAGAATCCGACCTGGGCAGAGAAAGAGAGCTGAACACAAAGAAAGAACCAGTTGCAGGCTAGGGCAGAGTGAACAAGCTTGAATATGCAAGCATCCGTACAGCCAGAGAAAGACCCAACCTGTCAAATCTGGCCACAAAGAACCTGACCTGAGTAGAGAAAGATAGCGGACTAGGGCAGAGCAAAACTCTGTAAGAGCTGACCACAAAGCAAGCGCCCCCCACAAAGAAAGAACCAGACCAGGCCAACTCGAGCCTTAAAGCATACTGTTGTGGCGGTTTCCTTCTCAATGGCACAATCTCCATTGGACTCCAGCTTCCTGACTAGTCATAGCAAATTGTTTGGCCTCTACTTCCATATTTCAATGAAGAAAGGTTGTTAAAATTGTTTTTCTTTTTTTCCCATTAGTATCCAAGAAATTGTTTATTGTGATAAGGTCTTCACATCAGTAAACTAAATTAAAAAAAATAGCAAGTTTTATAACTTGACTGCTAACCGAGTCCACTTTGTTCTTTGATCCATGATGCATATAATTCTCATTTTATGTAGCTTTTGAAAGGATTTGTTTCTTATAGTACCAAATTGTAAACAGTCATAAGCCTGTAGGTTGTATATGTCTGAATGTACGCTGAATGACATACAACAGATAGATTACATTTATACAAGTATTCAGGGTGGTTGATCTATAACCTTTCTGGAAGACAAACTCTACGTGCTACACATTTCTGTTAAGATGTGGAATTCAGTCAATCAATGTTGTGAAATCCTTTCTCATCCCTCTATGTTCAACTTTAATACCATGGAGGGCAACAATTAAGCTGGCCTCCATTTTTGACAGTTTTCTTCAGCTGGCCTGACTGCCACTCTAATCGGTCTTGTTGTCTGCTGCTTCCTTTCCTTTAACCTGTCGCACCATCAATACCTCATGTATGGACATCCTTAACTAAACCATGTGTCTCAACAAATTCATAACTGCCTATGTATTTACCACGAAACTCCTTACCAATGCTTGAAAAGCTTGCTGTTTCCTCTTCCCACATTTCAAAGGTCGACACTCATTCTTTTTGAGTGTCCCCAGGTCCTTGACTGCCATCTTCACTGATCCATTCCTTTTGATTTCATGCTCTTTCCCTTCTCTTCAAACTCCCCTATCTCCGCTTCTCCTTTCCCCAGCTCCGCTATGTCGGACCTTGATTTCCTCTGCCTTTCCTCAGCTTCTGCAAATATGGCAGGCCCATTCTCTTCCTTTCTGCAAAGAGGAAGCTTCTTTTGATAACCTGTCAGATTCGACATTGAATACTGTATATATGTGCAAAAGAGATATCAATAAATTTGAGCTTTACCTCAAAAATCCTGTTTAGTATTGGAGAAGGAACCAGATTTTCAGATATTTGCCATTAGCCCAATCCATTAAAAGCTTTGAATATCCAAATACCTGTAGAGTATTGATACCTCTTTCTGCTGTCTTTTTCAAGGTGCATCCATAGAGCCATACATTCAGCCCTATTATTAGTGCCTTGACCTCTTGCATATTTCATATAAATATAGTTCTTTTCAGTTGATAACAAAATACTCTCTGAGCCAGACATTCATGGAGTTCCCTGACAGGCCCCATCAACAACCCCCATACTTGTGTAATTTATTTCAGGCAATCTGAGAATCTTTTGTGGCTTTGACTTTTTAGGCTTCCAGGAACCACTGTATGAGAATCTAATTTGATGAGCAACGAATCTGGGATTTCTTTCCATTCTTTTAAATATCATGTCATTTCTTGAAATCCATGTTTTCCAGATGACAAAACAAGGGGAGGGCTTTATGTTCAGCTACAGAATGATCAAAAGACCAACTTTTAAAGCAGTCTACCAAAGAATCTCTTTCCTATCTGTTATTTCCACTAGCTACTTGTCAGACTTCATTTCAGACATCTCTAGCGAAAAGACATTTAACAGAGATATGGTCAACAGTTTCCTCTCTGGTTTTACACAAAATGCATCTACCAGGCCCTTCCCAGTTTCTTTTTTGACCATTATCTAATGTTGAGATTTTGTTTGAGAGAGCTGACCAAATAAAAATTGTTGTCTTCAAAGGACTATTGAGGTTCCAAACTATTCTCTGCCACCATTTGCATTCCCCCACCTCTTCTTCTTTTATCTTAGCATCATGCCCTAATTTTGCAGTATAATTTCATGAACCTTTGATTTTGGACCATTTTACTTCATCTTCTTTCTGTGATAGTTTTATGTCACTGTGTTTTAGTTTATTGGCGAATTGAGTCCATTCTTCACTTAGATCATTGTTCAGATTTAAATCTCTTGCTGATTTCCACCCTTGCCTCAAATCCTGTCACAGTATTGGAGGCTGCATCTTCCAAATTGTGAATTCCTGAATTATGCAAAACTTCTAAAAGTGATCCTGATAATCTATAATTTCCCAAGCACTCTACCCCAGGTTTTCTCCAATTTGAACCTTGTTTTCCCTTTTGACCTTTCATGATAACCACTTGCCTATTAGCGGGAGTGCATTGACCAAAGCTTTCCATATCACGGATGCACCTTTTATAGATTTTCTGTCTTCCTTATCCACTCTTCCACTACACCTAAATATTTCGGTTTTATCACTTTCCCGCATAAACTTTCATTGCTTATAAGCTTCCACAAGTTTTTTGATGCTAAAGCTTGACCGAAAATAAAGATGATCTTCAGGCCCCACCCTCCTGACTCCTTTTGATTTGCTATTTTGGACCATGTTTCTAGGGGGGATTCCTTCTTTCTCTCACTTTCCTGACAACAGAAAACTGAAGCACTTTCTCCCTATTCTTTTAAGTATCCCTTTTGCAATATGTGTCAAGGAAATCCCAATATACTGGAATACTTTCCAATAGAGAGTTTACTAAAACCAACCTTCCATCTTGTGACAACCACCTGTAACACCAGTTAGACTCTTTCTTCCATTTTTTATACAGCCACAGCCAATCAGTTTACTTGTAATCATTTGGGTTTAACTGGAAATCCAAATACTTTATGCCGTTATCAGCATTCAAGTGAGAGATCTGAGCAATTTGTTGCTCTAAAGCTTTATCCAGTCCATTGCATAGTGAAGACTATTTGCGGTATACTTCTAGAATATTTTTAAAACAAGTCATCTCTTGTATTGAATCTAACCCAAATAACATAACATCATCAATGAAAAGCAAGTGTGAAATATTGACAGCTCCTATCTTTGTGCCCTTTATAAGACCTTTGCTTTTTGCATCATGAAATAATCTGCTCAGACTTTCAGCTACTAGAAGAAAAAGGAAGGGAGCTAAGGGGCACCTTTGCCTAAGTCCTTTTGATGCCTGAAAACAGTCTGATGGGGATCCATTAATAAGTACCGAAAATGAAGCTGAAGAGAGATAGCTCATTATCCAATACACTGTCTGAATCTGCATACCAATTTGCATTAGGATCTGCATACTTCTTTACCTATCAACCAAGTCATATTCATTTGTTCCATCCTGAAAGAATTTTTTGTTTTTGTTTTTATAGGAGTTTATTCAACTCTCAAGTTGGCCAATGTATCAGCTGATTTTTTCGATTCCTTCTTTGCTATCCTCATAATTTAGGAGGCTGGCTTCGTAGTCTCCTCAAGGAGATTTGAAGTTTTAAATTCTTGTTAGTCCAATTATTGGACAAAAATTTAACTGTCAAAAGGGAGTCCTCAAAACATACAAGCTGCCTGTTACCATTCAAACTAGCAGTCCCGGATTTGTAGCACAATGTCATGTGTATGCTAGTGAATGGTAAGCATGGGAGAGAACTAAGCCCAAATGTCACCTTAGCTCAGTCTCTCAACTACTTTGGGTAACTCCTGAACCCAGGGGAAAGCCCTCTTGAGATACCTGCAAACACCAATAAGCAGATACCTATCTACAACATTTAAAGCAGAGATTAGTGCCTTATATGGAGTCAATCAATGAATTAAGAATACTACTTGATCTACTGAGGAGTTAATTCAAACAGCTACTTGTCCAAGATAACAAATATCAATGATTTCCAGCACACTTTCATGTTTACCAATGAATTTCACACAACCCAAGGGACACCTCAGAAAAGTGCACCCTTAGGAGGAGATGGACAAGCAGGGCAAGGCGAGGCCCTAGAAGGTCTCAGAAGGAAAACGCTGCCTATGGTTTGGGAGATCTAGGGTTTTCATGTTTCTTGAGGCAACTCGAAGAATGAGGACGCCCTTCAAGATATATGGACAAATCAGCTAGGGAAAAATTGAGGGGTGGACCAGATTTAGCAAATTCCAAATATTTTTAGGTTTATGAATTTATGTAAATTTTTAGGGCTTTTTTGACAATATATGATTTTTAGGGTCTTATATACATAAAATGAGGACTTCCTCCGAGATCCATGGATAAATCCACTAGGGCGAATTTGTAGGGAGGACCAGAATTACAAACTCACGGCTATTTTTGGAGTTATGAATTTTCTAGTTTTTAGGATTTTTAGGGTTTTTTTGATTTTTAGGTCTTTTTATGCATAAAAGTGCAGCTAAACTATAGTAAAAATGCTGAAATGCAATAAATGCTGAAATGATGAGTAAAAAGATGACAAGAGAAGGGAATATGATTATTGTCTCAATCCCTAGGGCATTGAGAGATCAATGGCTAATGTCCCTCTCTTGAAATGTCCCTCTAGCACTTGCAACCTAGGGCATCACCTAACAACCTCTAGGGTTCGGTAGGTGAGCCTAACTAAGGCAAATGGAGAAGTCCAAGGCCCCAAAAGCAATAGGAAACCCTTGTGCAAGACCTTTTCTTCATACAAAGTTGATAGAATATTGGTAAAATACCCTAATTCAGAGAAAATGTAGCATAAAACTACCATTCACTCCACATAGTAACATTATTCACCAACATTTAACAAGAGATGAACAAAGAGGACACCTTTAGGTCACACTTGTGCGTGTGTTATTCCAACAAGTCTAGCATCAACCATAGCATGTGCAAGAAAGAAGCCCTAGATCATTCATCCATCCACCATCAAGCAAGAAAGACTATCCCAAGAGAAGTACACATCACCAAGAAGACTCAAAGAGTAGGAGAAAAATAAATAATTTCATATTAGAACCCTTGTCTTATGATTTTACAATGAGAGGAGGATGTCTATTTATACTATTTCATCCTCAAATATTTAATTTTGAGCCTACAAGTCCTAAAAATAAAATAATAGTAATTTTAGGGTAAATTTTGCACAATTAAGGAATTTTACCCCCAAAATAGACAAAAATAGTAAGCATCACCAAGAAGACTCAAAGAGTAGGAGAAAAATAAATAATTTCATATTAGAACCCTTGTCTTATGATTTTACAATGAGAGGAGGATGTCTATTTATACTATTTCATCCTCAAATATTTAATTTTGAGCCTACAAGTCCTAAAAATAAAATAATAGTAATTTTAGGGTAAATTTTGCACAATTAAGGAATTTTACCCCCAAAATAGACAAAAATAGTAAAAATAAGCTGAGAAAAAGCTTCAGTGGATGAAGTAGTGAGCCCAGGGGGGATGCCATGCTCCTTCTAACCCCAAAATGATGCTTGTCCCTCAATACCCCCCCTTCCAGGGCTTGTAGGCTCATCTATTGTAAGGATGATGTCATAGGCTAGTAGAACTAGAGTAGGGGTTTCTGGATGCTAAAAATAGTTCCAAGTGGGTGCAGAAGGTGTGCTAAGAGGGGATAACAGTTTTTTACAACACTGAATCACCTTTGCATAAATAAAACCAAGATGGTCATGTGCCCCAGTGGGTCACTCCTCGAAGCCCCAAAACACCAACCCACGGGCTAAAAGCCCTACATGGTGGGGACATCCACACACCGACGGGGCAGTCAGCAAATCCACTAAGCTGAGTACTTTTGAGAGTGAAACCAAGGGGGCTGTCCATGACCAATCCAGGGGGTAAACAACCCCCAATCCAAATGTCCATACAATAAAACCTACTTTGGCTTGTACAATAAAATTTTTTGACCCCTTGCTCCGGGCCTTATAATAAGGGGATTATGTCCCTAGAATCCAAAAATCAGGGATTTCCAATTTTCCAGACATAAATCCCATAAATTAGGGAATCCTGTCTCTAGGATCCAACAAACAGGGGATTATGTTTTCAGGGGGTGCGCCTAGCATAGTTTGTGGGGTTAAATTGGTCTGAATGGAGTGTGCCCACCATTTTTTAAGGAGGGGGGTGTTACCGGGCAAATTAGCAGGGCTAATTCCCAGTAAGCAAAAATAAGATCAGTGACCCAATGTCACCTCGGTCAACGTTCTAACTTCTTCGGAAGTCGAAACCTCCAAGGAGAAGTATCCTTTAAGGAACCCTGTAATACACTAGAACAACCAACGAACTATATTCTATGCAATCTTATGGTTATACCAGTGCCTAATGGAGTCAAGTGCATTCAATGCGCTAATAAAAGGTAACGTCCAATAATGATGTCTATCATTTAGATCATTCAATGAAATGTAAACTTGATGTAAGTCAATAATGGATCAAGAGATAATAACCATTCACCAAATGTAGATTAAGGATCATTTACCAATAAAGGAATATAAGAAACATATACACACGTATTACAACAATCGATATTGGATCAAAAGATAATATTGCTAACACACTACACCAATAACCAAATATGCATTAAGTGATAAGCGTAAGGTCAACCCAAGAGCATCATGTATCAATTAGATATAGCAAGTAAATACCATCCAATAGCAAAACCCAAGCAAGTGTAATTAAAAGTGGCACCAAGAGTTAATGCTTGCAAGTAGCTAACCAACTAAGAGACCAATGTTAACTTTCAGATCTGTATGTAATTACAGTTGACACATTATAGCAGCAGAGGTAGAGAATGAGTAAAATATTGCAATTGATATCATTCACCAATAACAAGGTGTAAAGCAGTAGCATCCAATATCACCACGCATAAATAAATCAGCAGTAATCATTAGACGTTTTAAGAGATCATAACCATCGCCAATGACGTGTAAACTGGTTAAGCAGCTAATGAATGATCTCTCAAATTCTGTGGTATTGACATTGCCTCTTAATTTGAATACATTGCATTAACTGCTATGCTAGGGGCATTCCACATAGTGTATACATCCCATCAAACAATACTTAACACAAATAAATCATGATAATCACTCCAAGGAACTATAAGCCATGTGCAACTGATTATGCTGTGTTGGGATCTGGAGTCGGAATGAAGTCATCACAAACATTAGCTGGATTACCCTCATACAATATGAGGGGTAACATGCATTAAAGAAAAAGCAATTCAAACATTTCTCTTATATCATGATTTTTGGTGTTTGGGTATACACAAGAACAATTTTGTTATCATACTTTAATCGTGGCCACCTAAAATAATTTACATCAACACTAAAGGTTTCATTACTATAACTCTCAATCAGATTCATTAGTTTATTGATGACTGCAAAATTCAATTCAATGAAAAGTAGCAGTCTGTTGCTTATAATTAGAAGGAAAGGTTTATATAAAACGTTTTTCCCTTAATCCACTAGAAAGGGTCTAATCTCCTCACTTGCTCTCTCTTAGGTCATCACTTTTGTGTATGTGAGTCATTATGCATTTTTCTTTCATATGTCTTTAAAATTGTAAATGAGAATGTAAATTTATTTCATTGATATCTTGCAGATATTGGAAGGCCTTTTAAGACTACCAGACAATAGGGAGTGTGCTGATTGTAAAAGCAAGTATGTATTCTACAAACTACAGATTGATTTAATCAGTGCATAAATCTTTGCTTAAATAATGATTAAGTTTCTATAATTGTGGTTCTGACTGCAAGACTTTAATGCTATGGTGTTGTTCATTTGTTTTCTATTAGACTATTTAGACCTTCTTACTCACAACTTAGAAGTGTGCTGTTGTTATACAAAATGCTGGTGAAAACTAGCTTTTAAAGATAGATACAAGCACTGAGAAAGGGGTACAGAAAATTTCATCTTAGTGGATTTAAATGATGATATTATTTTTTGGGCTTTGGTGATGATAATCCTATTGTTGTGTAGTTTGTTATGATACTTTGGCGGGATTCTTTTATTACATAAGGGTTTAGGATGTTTTTTTTGGTTGGTAAAAAAGGGCTAGATTCAGGGTACTGTACAAAGTTGGGTGCATATAGCATCTTCCCTGCTTCAGATGGGACATGTCTATATGGATCTGCTATATTTATCTTATACCATTCCTTTTCAAACAATATATACAGAACTGAGAACCATTAACACAAGCTCTAATAAAATATAACTACTTATAAGGTTTATCCCAGTCTACATGACAATACCATCAGTTAACTGCAACAACTTAGAAAAACTGCTGAGAGAGTCGAGCATGACTCTGAGTATGCCAAAGAGAAGTCTGGAGCTAAATCATGGTGACGAAGGAACCATATCCTCTGGAGAAGTAACTGATTTATTCAAATGGTACACAATTGATTCTTCTGCCATTCTGTGGGTTCCTTATTGTGATAAGTAACTGATGCAGGAGCATCCCTGGGGTTAAGCAATCCTGCATAAAACCTGTATTTTTGTTTAAGTTCAGTTGATAGCTTTCCTTGTTTTTATTTTTGATGTAGGTTCAAAGTTACAGAGGTTACCCCAAAGCTTTGACATAAGAATTCAGCATAAGAAGTAACCTCAAACAGTTTTAAAAGGATTCATTTAAATGACTCCTGAATTCACCAGGGCCTGTTGCCAGTAGGACCCACCTTTTAACGTTGTAATTCGTTTCATGATAGATCAGAAGCTTGCCTTTAGTAATTTGGAATGGGGAAGAATGGGACGAAAGACTTAACTGACTTGCTCATATGTGATGTGAAGCCATGAACTTTGTAGGCCCCACTTATTGGGACTTCATGGATTTGTTTATGAAATCCCTTGTGAAGCTTTGGGAAGTTTGGGGTAATATGGATTGAAAGAGGTGCTTGGGATACAAAGGATAGAAAGGAAGCTTGGGATAGAATGAAGCAAACATGGACGAAAGTTATTTGATTTTAGATAAAAAGATGTGAAGGACATTCAGAATAACAAAAAACAAAGGGATTTTACATTGTGTACAACTAATGTTCCTGTGTTTATTTTGGGACTGTTCAAATATTCACTCACTTGTTTTTGAAAACCTCAAAACCAATTGCAAATTGGCACTTGGCCTCTGGCCATGTCAGCAAAGAATACATGAATTTTGAAATTGTTATTTTGGAAGCTAATTCAATTAGTATAGTAGGGTTTGGAATACCAACACTTTGATTGATGGATGGTTCAATTTTGATAATTTAAATTCCTCAATGTTTCAAACTATGTATACATGGAATTTCAAAGAACAAACAAGGGGCTTTTGGGTGATAGGTCAGTCCTTGGGCATTTTTGGCTTTCGGCTTCTACATTTGGGATTCTTACTATTGAATTTAATAGAAGAGACGTTGTAAACGGAAGTTGTTCAGTTTTAATCCTTTTGACAAATGCATTTAGGTTGGGAGACCAAGACCTCTTTGATTTTGACTTTTAGTTGTTGTAATCAAGCCTGATATATTGGCCATTGGAATTATAAAGTATTACTTTGAACCCTTTTCCCGTTTTTTGCAATTCTGTTTGACTTTGATGGTAGCGTGCTCCTTGTTCCCTTAACTTGCTCCCTGCCTCTATGGGGAGCATTCAGGGAATGATGCTCCTAGAGTGTTCTTGAGGTGCTCTTAGGATGCCTTTGGGAGCTTTGGGAGTATTGCTTCGAACCCTTTTCCTGTTTTTTGCAATTCTGTTTGACTTTGATGGGAGCGAATATTGGGAGCATGCTCCTTGTTCCCTTAACTTGCTCTCTGCCTCTATGGGGAACATTCAGGGAGTGATGCTCCTAGAGCATTCTTGAGGTGTTCTCAGGATGCCTTTGGGAGCTTTTAAAAAATGCTCCTTGAGCGATCTTGCGTGGTAAGGCGAAATTGAGTTTTTTTCTTGTCTGTGGGAGAAAAGACATGGTTCCAAAAGGTGGCTTAAGTCATGGCTACGGTTCCTTGATGGATTAAAACGCTCACTTACTCCATTTGGTCACATTCTATTTCTCATTTCACTCATCTTTGTTAGGTGCGTTTATTGCTAGTTGTTGAGGAGTAGATTTGTGAGAGCTTGGAAGGGAGATTGAAAGCTTCCATTTGTGAGAGCTTGGAAGGGACATTGAAGGTTGCTATAGTTACATTCAACCACCATTGGAGAGCTGAAGTGGTAGACTCTAAAGCCCATTCTTATTTTTTTAAATTTTTTTTTCATGTTTTGTAATATGGTATATTTTCTATGTTGATTAATTGAATGTTCTCTTCTCCTACTCTTTCCTATTTCTCCTCCATCATTCTATTGCAGGCAACAAGGTATTCTCAAGAAGCATGATGGGTATGTGGTTTATCCTTTTGGTTCCATGTTTGATCATGATGGTGGTGTTGGGAAACCAAAATACGATTGATGAAGAGAAAGAACTAGAAATAGGCAATGGCTTGAGAGAGGGGAAAGAAATGGAAGGGGTTGATGATCATGAACTAACAATGATGTTGGGAAGAAACACAAAGAGACTTCAACACCCTTGTGGAAGTATGTGACAAAGCTCAGGCGAGGGAAATGGGTTGGAACTACAAAATTTACATGCGCACATTGTAAAGCAACTTACACAAGTTCATATACCTGTGTGAGAAAGCATCTCTGTAGGATTAGACCATGATATGAATGTAAGACTATAGGAGTCAAAATCTGTGAGCAAGTGCCAATGAAAGATAGAAACATATATAAGAAGGAAGAGGAGGCTGCATTAAACAAATCCATAATCAAGGGTTGAATATGAGACCCAGGCTCACATAGAATGTTTGGTTATTGATCCCTATCTCCCAATGCTAGTGGATTCTTGTCCATACATTTTAGGGTGTAGAGCAATATCATATTTCCTTGACCAAGGATGTAGGAATGATGTGGATGCAAAATTTTTCAGGTTTCTTTATGCATGTGGCATACCATTCATGTTCTTCGCTCACCCTATTGGCATGAAATGGTACAAGCCATAAATGGTGCTCGTAAAGGATATAGGAGCCTTGTGTATGACAAAGCTAAAATCATGGGATTTGATAGGGAAAAATCCAAAATCCATAGTGCTCTAGGACAATTTACAAAGATTGGACCGAATATGGGGTATCCATTGTATTTGATAGTTGGACAATGGACAAATGTTAAAGGCAGGCCATTGAAAATATTCATGGTGTGTCCGTGAATGGTGTGGCCTTCCTTTCAGTGCATGGCTACTTAGAACGTTACAAGACTAGTATTAATATTGCAAAACCCTTGGTTAAAACCATTCAAGAGATTGGGTTGTCTAATGTCATTCAAGTTATCACTGATAATGCTGTTAATTGTAAGGCAATAGAAGCAAATGTACCCTAACATGTTTTGGTTAAGGTGTTTGGTTCACACATTGAACCACTTGATTCATGATATTATTAAGATGAAGGACCATGATTATAAATGAATTGGTGCATTGTGCAAGAAATGGAAGAAAATGGTAAAATTTATTACCAATGATAGCATGGTCCACCACAATTTCCACAATTACTCTACGTTGGAGCTACTTAAGTTTGCAAAGACCAAATTGCTAGCTATTACATCACCTTTAGTTGCCTTTCGAATGTAAGAGAAGCATTGGCTAGTATGGTCTCAAGGGTTGCATTTGCATTTGATAGACATGGATTTCAGGGGATGAGGACACTGCTCTTGATGGTCAGTTTTGGGCATAGGTTAGGTACGTTCTTTAGTTGACCAAACCCGTTTATAATATGATTTGGTTTGCAGATACAAATCATTTGATGATTGGGGAGGTGTATAAGCATGTGGTCAAAAGGTGGGATAATTTGAATGTTCCATTACGTGCCCTAGCATCTAATTTGCACGAAACATGGAAATGTGTACAAGTTTATGAAACGGGAACTCTTGGAAACGTGACCCCCCAAAAAAGGGTATGTTAGAGGAAACACAGTATATATATATATATATAGTTTTTTTAATAACACATTATCTCACAATCAAATAAGAATGAGAGGTTAATTTGTAGGAAGGTTTAGAAACAATTTAAAGGTTAATTTGTTTTCATTTTTCATAAACTAGGGTTTTTTAGATTTCCTATGGGTTCGAAGCTGCTCATGGCCCTTAGAGGTCTCCCAAAAGTTTTGGAGAAGTTTCTAAGTTTTCGCGAGTTTTCGGTACCGATACGTGGGAATATTAGGAGTTTTGTGCAACATAGCCTAGCATATGTCCTTACACCCAAATATTATTCTCAGTCTTCGCTGACCCAACCAACACCTATAGGTGGGGTTAGAAGAATACCACACAAATCTAGAGGTACAAAATAGGTACATGTTTACATTAGACAAATTGGTCCTTAGTGAAGAGGAGTGTGCTTAATGTTGAAGTGAATTGGGCAAGTACATCAATGAACATGGAGTCTTTGCTGCCCTGCATGCAACTAAAGATCGAGATAGGTTGAATCGTATTGAATGGAGGGCATGTTTGGCTTCTTTACTGCACATATTGCATAAATTGATGGTGGGATTGCTTTCATAAGTTGTTAACACTTCTTTTGCAGAGAAGTGTTGGAGCATCGACAACTTTATCCACAAAGTGGAGAAATAGAATAAATGTAGACCGGGCATAAAGCTTGGTTTATGTGCACTGCAACTGGAGGTTG